>CM075861.1:550286-1071869 GCA_037975125.1 Latrodectus hesperus
TATATATATATATATATACATATATATATATATATATATATATACATATATATATATATATATATATATATATATATATATATATATACATATATATATATATATATATATATATATATATATATATATATATATATATATATATATACATATATATATATATATATATATATATATATATATATATATATATATATATATATATATATATATATATATATATATATATATATATATATATATGTATGTATGTATGTATGTATGTATGTATGTATGTATGTATGTATGTATGTATGTATAAAGAGAGGGGGAAGGGAGAGAGGTACAAATTAATATAAGTAGATATCAAATTAATTTAAATCATATAGTTTCGATTTTAAATAAGTTCAAATTCAATCAAGTAGAAATTTTTTTAATCTTTCATGCAATTGCATTTACTTTAAAAAACAGCAAAAATTACATAATTGGAATGACAAAAATCAAAAATTTATATTTATTTAGAGCGAATATTTTTAACTCCGGTTATTAAAAAAAACGACGCGACGACAATTCATATTTATGAGTAAGAGGCGCGATACGGTTGAGATGCAGTCACGGTGTGCTAGATGCTACAATACACTAAGCATGAATCAGGAAAGCCACACCAGTGAATTCATACAATTTTCACGGGTAAAAGGCATAATAGCATTTTAAAACGTCACTGAACATCACAATGGTCGCATTAAGGACACGAATAAGCTAACCGAATTCAAACAATACAGCTCTCACGTTTGCTCAACGCGTTCAAGAGTAAGAATTATTTAAGTGGCGAAATTTAATCTGTTCCATCACAAGAGAAATCTTTATTGTAGCGCGAAAAGGAATTAAACATTAATTCAACAGAAAGGAAAATCATTCTGAACAAGTCAGCCGCCGTTGTTACATCGATCTAGATACATATCGATATAAGACAGACATAATGATTTTATAGACCCGAAATTTTCAAACTATCACGATGTACACAATTTTTATGAAAAAAAATTTACTAAATATTTTATTTAAAAGATTAGTCGTACTGTTACCATTAAAACAAAAATAATTATACAAAATCATATTATAAAACAAACAAATACAAAAGGATCATACAAAAAGATATATCTGACACTATATAAAAATATTTTCTAATTGAATTAGAAAGAATATTTTTACAAAAACAAACTTTCTAGTTCAATAAGAAAATAACTTTCATATATATTCATACCTTGAATTAATTCAGTGTAATTAATGCATTCAAATTTATCTCAACGAAAGATTAATAAAATAATTCTTATATTGAAAGAAAAAAATTAAAGGTCTGTATCAGTTAAAATTTTTTATATTAGTATAATATTATCTTGTGATATAAAACTTACTATATTTTGCATTTTAAGGAATATAATAATACTTAACTTTGGAAATTAATAATGCAAACAATTGCAAATATTCTATAAAACAAGAATATAGCAGCTTTAACAAGCGCAGGATAAGATGTCGTCTTACAAAAGTTTAAGCAACAGTTAATAGAATAAATTATGAATAAAAAAATCTCCTAAATAGTGGAATGAATTAATGTTATCCGATGAGGAGTCTGCTAAATTCGGTACAGATAATTATCATCAGAAATATTTAAAAACTGTTTTTAATATATGAAATCTAATTTTTTATGGTGCCTATAAAATTTAAATTTACCATCAATTGCGAAAACTTTCAAAAGCTATAACTATAAATATAATGGAAAATGTTATTTTCGGAAGCGAATCTGAATCACAAAAGTTGCAAATATCGCTTTGGGATAGACTCTGAAGTAACTGAATACACAACAGTAAATCAAGGTTTTATGTCGAGATACATGCAAACGTCGTACAAAAAGCTATCGTTGTTGAATATAAAAAAAAATGTTAAAAACTTTGATTCTGTTGGTTATTAAGACAAAAATGTTCCAAATGACGAATCAAAGATTCTGGGACTCCAATTTCACGACTATAGAAAAAATTTCAAGCCAACCAAATAATTATCCACAGACAAGTATCCGATTTCCCCAAGGCTACAAGATCGATATACTGCTGTTGTAGTTATGAGGAATTTAAAAAATATCTCCATACAAGTATTAATGAGATATTTGCCATTACTGTATTCAGAAGAGTACACATTTATGCAACAGTGTCACGAATTTGTATTCTTCTTTCCGCTCAAACAAGAGAGGAATGATTAAAGTAGATTATCAACATATCATTTAGACTGCATTCGATTGGGGCAAAGATTTGATCATGCATAAGTTGAGATATGTCCAGCAACTTGGTAATGGTATACACGTTGTTTGAGAGTAATCCGAGATTCTTTGTTTAGTTTGAAGTGGATGAGAGACAAAAAGCGAAGAATTTGTGAAGGGAATAACAAAGTTTGAGGTGGGAAAGTTTCTCAAATAGTCGGACAGAAGAATATAGAAGGACAACATACAAAAACACAAATTTCGACTATTCTTAATTCGAATAACACCGATCTGCACATTTAGGTACGAAATTCCGTGGTAGTCTCTTGCAGTATATCAGTAAGTCTTACAGCATATAAATTAGCAAGTTATTTGGAGAATGAAGATACTTAGACTACTTGATGTATGAAATTATCAACATACTCATCAAACTTAAATGCACTGAAAATATTTGAAATGCCCTTGGCCACGATGTGAGTACTTGCTTCCCAACTTTAAGCATTCGGACTTGGAAGTTGTTCTAAAAAGGAAAATGGTGATCATTTGATTTTATAAGAGAATTCTCTTGGAAAACTGATCTGTTACAACATGAAATAAGATCTAAGATGCCACATACGCATTTTGATCAATCAAAGGACGCATTTTATGACTCTGATTGCTTTAGGAAAGTGTGCACAGCTATATGAAATTGCATCAGCATTTGAACAACATTGAAGGAATAATTACACATCTAAATAAAATATAAGCAATTTTTATGTAGTCCAATTAATGTGTATAACTGGAAAAACGACTAATATGAACGGGCCAATATATAATAAATTGTTTAACATAATTTCCATTTTTTAATGAATTATACTACATTAATACTATTATATTTAAATATCCAATTTTATAACCCAATATTAAATAGCATTAAAATACAAATAATCATAAATACTATATTCTTCCCATTTAAAATCTGGGAGAAAAATACATTTAAAAAAAGTCACAGTAATTAAGAAAAGTGATCAAACACAAGCATTTTTTTTATTTTGACTCTGATAGAAAACTAAAATTATATATCTAATATATTTTCACACAACTTCCATTTTATTCTGAATAACGTTAATATTTTTCTTTAAAATACGGATCTGTTTTATACGTTAAGCAAAGAAAAATAAGAGAAAGTCTCATAAAAGTA
The DNA here is from genome assembly GCA_037975125.1 of Latrodectus hesperus. Classification (NCBI taxonomy): domain Eukaryota; kingdom Metazoa; phylum Arthropoda; class Arachnida; order Araneae; family Theridiidae; genus Latrodectus; species Latrodectus hesperus. The sequence continues at coordinate 553,694 of CM075861.1, forward strand.
TTGTGTCACCAAAGAAAAATATTTTCGCACAAAATAATCCATAATATTATGTTTTGAAATTTTTTATTACTTTTTTTGTTTGGGGATATTTAAAAATGTCATACTTAGCAATTTTTTATAAAAAAAAGTAGAACTAAATTATAAATAAATAGGAAACATCGTTAAAATTTGATTATTTTCAATGGCTTAAAAAACTTACCCCAATCAGTTGGAAGAACTTATTGTAAAATAATAAATTTCTTCATAAATCTTTTATTGTAGAAACATTTACGGAATATCGAATCAAAAATTAGAAATTGTTATAAAAAATTATTCGGCTTGAAATAGATTTTTAATGAAAAAAATTAGTGAAGAATTTATATTTGAACGTTTCAAAAATATCCAAAAGAATTCAGTATAAAAAATCCTCATAGAATTTTATGTTAGTTAAATATGAGATGTATCCAAACACCTCATAATTAATTATTATAATAAGCATCATACAGTTTCCAGACAAATTACTAGCTGAAGAAACTGTTATATAAAAACAAAATATAGACGCAATATTTTTCTCTTAAGTCAATTACAATCTTTCATCATACTGAAATCATATTTTAGATCAACAGAAAACGAATTTATTCTCATTGAGGGAAATTTTTGAGGAATACGGAGAAAAGAAATTTTATCCGAGAGCTTAATTAAAAGAATGAAATATGCAATTGATGTAAACATGGATGTTGTGATGCTGGATAATAATATAATAAATTTCCCTCGTTTAAATAAATTTAATGTAATTTAAAATTATTAACCCAAAACTTAATTAACAAAGTCATAGCAAGCCTTCACCAATACAAATATTGTATTGGTAAAAGCTTGTTTGAGATGCTTTTTACATTTAATTAATAGCCCAGCCGCCCAACTTGTCTAGTGGTCAGCTTGCCTGATTGCGGATCAGGAGGTCCTGGGTTCTAATCCTGGTTCGGGCATGGATGTACTTTCTCTCTCTATCTATCTATCCTGTCTTTGTCTTTTCCTTGTATGAATGAGGTGTGAATGATTGCCTACCCTATAAACAGGTACCTATAGCATGAGTGTAGAGCAAAGTCGTACTTTCACCTTCATGGCGCTCTGATTAAAACGAAAGACGCTCCCAATTGATTTAAATTCGCATAGCCAAGGCATAGCGAGTTTGGCTTGTCCAAGTGCCATTAGTAACAACAACAACATTAATTGCCCAGGGAATGTATCGCTATTGATCGATTCCAGCTATGCTTAAAGAACATATTTAACCATAATCTGATAACACTGAAAAAATGATTACGGAAGAATGGAGATAAATTATTGTAAAGACAATCAAATTAATAATTATTAAATAATCAGTTTGTTCTTCATACGCTTAAAAAAGCTTCTGGGATTTTATTAAATACAAAGAACTCTACATTATAAAATATCACATTTTCAAATATATAGCAAAATTTTTTCCCTAAAATGAATGACTAGTGTAAAATAATTATTTAGCTATTTTTTAAATTTTAAACTTTAAATTTTGCGATACATTCCAAATTTTTTATTTTACAAAGAATATTTTTAACATAGCAAGATATACTGTTACCTTAAAAGTTATCTGCAATATTATCTGAAAAAAATTCGCAGAGTTTAATTACTTTTGAGAAGCATCAGATAATTCCTATTTTTTAAAAGGTAAGTGTGATTTTATTTTACACAATCACAGATTAAAAAATATTATATATATCACATAATATACTTCTGGAAAAAACATTTCACCTACACAATTTTTCCGATTTCAATATGCATTAAAATAAGAAAAATAAATAGATAAAATAATAAATAGAACACTTTTTAATATTTTGAAATATTTTCAAACTGAGGAAGAATTGCACACATTCAAATTAAATTATTCTTTGACTTAAAAAAGAAGGTATTAGATAAATTTACAAATTTTTTTTTTTGAAGATATATTTTGGATAAATGTAATGCGTTGACATAAAACTATAAAACTACTCAAAATATCATTTTATTAATGAATTACACAAATTATGAGTAATTTTAAAAACTGAAGAGTTTATGTATATATGAAAATTACTCATATACATAAATTATGAGAATAAAAAACCGAGTATATGAAAATTGTCTAGAAAATGGTGGATTACCATCTTTTTTAACTTTCTAAAAGAAAATGTTTTAATTAGTGCTCTTATAATTTTTTTAACAGATATTTGAATGGGAAAAAATTTAAATTATATATAAAATATTTAGTATACTTAAACATCTTAAAAATAATGTGCATATATTTTATTTATTCACATCAAAACTTATTTTTAAAATATTTATTTATTATTTATAATAAAAAAACCATTAAAACTTAAGTGGTGTTATAATTTTGTAATACCCTGCATTTTATCAATAGTAAATATATATTTGGATAATAAAATTTATATGCAAAACAATATTCTTTAGGAATCTTGTATACAAATTTAGTTATTTTAATATGGTAACTGAGGCAAAATAAGTTTGCCAGCAATAACTGAAATCTCCACATTAATTTCAACTCCACTCTTTAGAATTCCAACAATTTTTTTCTCATATCAATAAACTATTATATTTTATGTTCTTTATAAGAAAATGATTTTAAACACAACCTCATTCACTGATCTCTCAAAAAATTACATTAATAAAATAATTTTATGTATGACTCATAAAACATCAAAAAATATTTTATGCAATAACATAAAATTGATAGGAAAAATCAATATTTCTTATTTGCTTGCTTCTTCCTAGGCAACATAAGCTCAATTATATCCTATTTATAACAGAAGTTCTGCAAAAACTGAGAAGCGTTAACACATACCAGATGTCATTCATCGACCCAAACGTGATAACAAAGATTAAGCCAACCATGGAAACATTAGAGAAAGCTATATTTTAATATTTGACATCGAACATTACATTGGCTATAAAAAAGGTGTCAAAAAGTTTGATAAGCAAGTGATTCTGAAGTACAATGCTGGCCTCATATACGTATACTACATCCGGAAGCGTTGTTCAACTAAGACAATGTTCAATGGCTTGTTATGTCAGGAAATTTTCAACTTCTTGGATAGAAATATTCATTTTTGACGACAAACTTCTATTTCTTTCATCAATATGAAAGGAATTGAATCGGCCGTAAGGAACACTAAAGATCAATAACGCATACCATGACAGAGCTGAATGCAGCAGTGGACACTTATAGATTAAGATAACTTTAGACGATCAAAAATGACCTAATGACCACGGCGCTTAGCAATTTGTACAGCTGATTTGTTTCCATAAAATTTTCTTTTGTATATATTTAAGTCTGTAATTGTTGTAAGTCTCTGGCCCGTCAATTAGTGACTTGAACAACAGAACGATGTAAAATATGTGCAAAACAAATGAAGGTCACGAATTTTGCAGCTGAAATTTATTGATATATCACAACACAAAAAATTATAAATTTTATTGAAAGAAGTTTCTATGTAATAAAAATTACAATTTGGGACAACAGGTAATAAAATAGAATTTGAACATTAGGAAAACGATAAATGCTTTATGTAAATATTATTAGATATTTCTAGGATAACCTGTGCCAACAAATTATAAAAATGTAAATATATATATTTGGATAGTAATTATGTATGTCCCATAAAACAAAAAACCAATCTTTCTTTTACTCACGTTTATTATGGAAAAAATAAAGAAAGGAAGAGTAAAAAGGAAAATAAACGATATTTAAAAATCTTTTTACGAGAAATATATTTAGAAAACGCTCCATTTCAAATTGAACTGTCTCTTATCATAACACTTTAACATATATTTTAGTTTTATGAGTAAACCTTAAATACATTAACAATTTAATCGAAAACTACACAAAAATAGATCCAAACGTGAAGCTTTGTAATTACGATATGTTTGATATGATTTACGTCCATGTTAATACAAGATTTCCTTCCCCGTAAAATATATTTCTTGTAATCTATTAAGATAATTTTAATCTTAATTTAGGTTTCGTGTTTGAAGTTTTAATGCACAAATTATGATGCAGCAAAGCCTTTCGATAAGATTTTTATATACGTGAATAAAAATATCTAAGAGATAAAATACATATTTGTACCAGATTTAGTACTATTCTTTGTGAAAATTGGGGCTGAGTGCTAAAAATAAAACATTACTAAGTTCCACTCTGTTAGTCAAAAACATCATTCAATATAGAGTCTCACAAGGCTTATCAATTGTGTATGTGTGTGTGTTTTAGACAGCCGAACGTTTTTATCGGTCATGAGCTATATAAAATAATGCATTATATGAGCATTAATTGTGTGGGATTATATTTAAACATAAATTTTAACTAAATAATACATGTGTTACAAAATTTATAAAGTTCGACATTTCACAATTTTTGTAATGTATGAAATAACATTGTTCTTGAAAGCGTGTCTATTTACAAATGCAGCAAGTCCATTTTTCAACATTTCTAATAATGATGATTTAATTAAGAAAAAGAACAGTATTTCCAATAATAAATCGAAATAAAATTAATAAATGACCTTCCATTTACATAGAATTCGACCGTTTTATAAACAACTATAATCTTTCAAAGAAAATGAAATTTTTGCTACATTAATTTAAAAATAGCAATGCTCACAAAATTAATAATATAAAACCAAAGTATAATTTATCATTGCATGTTAATTAAAATAGAAACAAATAGTTGCTTTTCATTCCAAAACAAAACACTGAAATGATTTCTTTCTTATTTCATCACACACATTTATTAATTTACATAACCAATTGAGATTAGAAGCGTGTAATCACACCGATTTTGATGACATGAAATTAATTTTACGAATGCCACTTAAATAAGTACAGTGATACTGCGTTAATTTATAACGGAAAGTCATTCATGGTAAATAATGACGTTATATATAATCAATGATTTCTGACATTTAAATAATTGTACCATACCTTCTCAGTATGAGGATATAGTCAAGAAGTACTGACTGAGCCCGTGAACTAATGGCCCAAGCGATAATGTTCAACACTTATAAAATAAATTGAACATAATATATATATAGTTAATTCAAGACAGTCATAAAGGATGGTATAAAAACAGTTTTAAAATAAATCAAAATTTTTGCAAGTTTTACCATAAATTTAGAGTATTGAGAATTATTTCAGACATTAGGAACAGTATAGAGAGAGTAATTTCAAAATAAAAGTGTAACATGAAACACTTTACAAATTTAATGGAACAAATGTAGTAAAAGGAAGCTTTAAATTTCAACAAACACAGCGAGAGAATAATGTTCACTAAAACCTACGAAGCCGGACATTTACAAAGGACGCATTACATCCTTCAAACGATAGAAAGCAAGATTCTATTGTCTTACTGGCAACTGTTCGGAAGACAATGAGACAATGGAATTCTACGACCTAGTTCCAGCTGGTTGTCAGTTCAAAGCATAACTGAAGAAGAGTCCAAAGAATTTGGCCTCTAACTTATTAGTTGTAAGAAAGTCATTTACGCAGTTTGATCTGAAACATATTTTGCTGGAACAACCAATTTATATGCTCATTTCATTTTTATCTGATCTAAAATACATGTATTTCTTTGTTTCTGGTATGGAACAAAATGCTTATGATTTTTCAGATAAAGCATTATCAATTCAGTGATATTGAAAAATGTCATATATCGTATGAATCATTAACACTTGCCTTATTAAAATAAGAAAGATTCAACATAAAAAATTCATACTGAATAATATTTTTTTCTTTTCTGCTCATACAAGATTGCTTTGATAATTTCTTGTGTTCGCACATATTTTACATATGACTAAAAAATTTGTAACAGAATTAAAATAATAATTTAATCGGGATATTTAGAAATACTGAAAAACCATGTTTATTGAGTTCTTCAACATTTACACTTGCTAATGCTTTGTATAAATAGTAACAGTAAAAATATTTTTTAAAAAATCCTTAAATTGAGATCATATAGTTTACTTTTTTATCATCATATATCATAAAACTAAAAAAGTAAGTTTTATAAAAACTAATACAAACATTTTTCTTTCGAAATTTCAAACAAATAATACCAAGAATTACTGTTGGTAGCTGTGTGTGTTTACTTTAGAAAATATAAAATAATTCCCTGTAAATTATAAACGAAACATATATACCTCAATAATAATAATAATAAATGTTAGGAAATGCAGAACACAAGATAAAAAAATTTGAAAATGTAAATACCATTTGGAAAACAGATAGTTGCTTAGTAAAATAATAGAAAAAAAACACGAGAGTAAACAGAAAAGTACAGCACATTGCATGCTTCTTATGATTTAATCAGTAGCAGGTTTTCTATACTGATTCTAGGAATTTCTATAGCCTTGAAAATGAATTAATCTATAGTATTAAAAAATGGATCTTATAATAAAATAGAAGTATGATTCTAAGTTAAATGACACCAGTATTTGATGCTCTAAAATTAATATTGACTACTCTCGAAACTCGGAATACTTTTCATTTACTTTATACGTCAAAATGTTCGTAGCCATATTCTATAAATAACGATCACTGGGTTAGCTGAAATTATATGAACGCTAAATGTATATAATCTCTCTCTCTCGAATAAAACCTTATTTTATTTATATATTACTTTCCACATATTTAATTAAAATTTCGCTTATATTTTTATTATAACTTTTCATTTGGTCTGTACTTTTCATGTGTATTCTTTTTCACTTTATATTTTAAAAGAAACAAAGCTAAAAAAGAGGAAGTTTTCCTAATAACCATTGTTACTTTTGCATTTTTCCCAATTAAAAATTACTCTTTATAATTAAACTGCTTTCCTTCTTTTGTTATTTCTAACAAATCATTACCACTTCTAGAAGTTTTTATAGTGAAAATTATGACTTCGATACCTATTTCAGTGTTCTACTCTTATACTTCAATGTAATAAATCCCGCGATAAAATAAAAAGAGTTTTCTGAATTTGACTAATTGATAGAAAGGATATTCATAACATATGAATTATATATCACCTATATTGCTTTATAATATTAAAATCCCTCTCAAATAAACTAAAAACTGAACAATAATTTGCAAGCATCGGCAGGTTGTGTCGTACAAAGGCGTAAAATTTTGGAATAATACGTGAAACAATAGTTAGAATTATCTCAGGAAAACTAGAACTCTCGATATTTATATTAGAATATGGGAAACAATTTATACTACTATTTTGGCATGCAGTGTATTTATTCTTAAAACACCCATGCACCACATAAACGGTGTATATGAAAACTAAAATCAGATGAACATGCTCGAGTCCCAAATTAGTGTCCAAGTTTAGTCTTAAATGGTTGATTAAACATGACAGGATTGATAATGGGAGGATTTTAATTTGTTCAACATAAAATTTCAGCTATGATAATTTTTTAAATATAGCTGAGAATGACTTTACTGGAAAATCGTTCCTGTAAGCAGCGCCATGAGAGATAGCAACATTAACTGATCTTGTCGGCAATGCAGCAATTTCCTCGAATCATAACTAAGAGACTGAAAAACATAATGGTCTAGAGTCATGCCCAAACAGATTAAATAATGCATAAAAACAGGGATTGCCAAGCTCCTTAATAGTCCGAGTCATTTTCCATAATTTGAAATTTTTCGAGAGCAGCAGTTAAATACGTATTTAAAAGGTAGACAAAAAAGGTATTAATATTTTTTACACAAATTATATTTATTAAAATCATAAATGAAAGTACAAAATGTGTCATCATCATCACTGGCGCGACAGTCCTGTGTGGACCCTGGCCTTCTCAAGGAAGCGACACCTTTCCAGTTTCTGACGTTGATTGACTCGAAGTCCTTCTGGAGGCAGTCACTCCACCTCAGTCTTCCTCTGACACCCGAGGGCTTTGCCAAAAAGACTTCCTTAGTAGTGCGGGTGTCGTTCATCTTCATAATATGCCCGGCGCATTTCAACCGTTGGATTTTTTGAAATTTCAGGATGTCCGGTTCTCCGAACAACCGGTATAACTCAGAGTTGGTTCTTCTTCTCCAGGCTCCACTGTCGTAGACAAAATATGTGTATACAATTTAAATATAAAAGCTTAATTGGTGACACTACTTCTTAGTAATTCTACGAGATGTTCATTAGCTACTACTCATCGATGTTTTCATTTCACGAATTTTAAAGAGGAATAAAATGATTCACATAAGTACGTTGTTCCGCATATAGAAACAGTTCGAAAAGCAGCCTCTTTTAATTCAGGACACTTCGATTCTGGTACGAATTTCCAAAATTCAATAATCAGCGTCGAGTTACATTTTAATTGTAGAGCCTGATCTTCTCTCGCGTACACTTATTGAGAGCCACAAATAATCCTTCAAAGAGCCACATGTGAGTCGCGAGTCGCAGGGCTGCCACATGCGAGTCGCAGGTTGGCAGCCCCTTGCAGTATAACATACAAAAAACACGATTTAGACATTCATCCTGGTTGGTTGGTTTGTCGCTCAACGGTCCTTTTTGCACACGAGGGATAATTAGACTGGGACCTACGGTTTAAAGTGGATTCCAAACCACTACAAACATCCATGCCCAAGGTGGGATTCGAACCCACGAATGTTGAACCGAAGGCAAGAGCGTTAACTATTCAGCTGCCAGCTCGGCCATTCATCCTGCAGTCAACAGAAAACGTAAATAGGATTATTGTTAAAGTTTCAAGAGCTAACTAGAAGACATTTGCCTATAACCATGAATTCAAATTAAATTTAAATCCTGACAACTGTCCTATTACCGGTTGCAGGCCTTACGATCAATATTTAAGTTTTTTTCCCCTATACGGTGGATACAGTGACAAAATAGATGATGTTCTTTAGCAAATATAGTTTACACACAAATAAAATTCATCGCTATGAGATTTCTATAGTTTAAATGGAGAAAGAACACAGTGCTTTTCTTTTTCGTCAAACTGTTTTATTAAATTTACACAGCTTGATTACCCGAGGACGAATTGATAAAATAATAATCAAAGAAAATGTGTTCTTTACACAAATTCTTGGGTATATCAAGACTTTAAGAGGTATCCCATAGTGCTAATGTTTCGCAAATTCAGCTCTTCAAACTTTTACAATATAACTTCTCTCTCTCTATCCAACTGATCATTTATCAAAGTGACATCCAAAGAGTTAATAGTTGTAATTTGTGATTCCCAGACTAAGAACTTTTTATAGATAGGTTATATTAATAATGTTGCAAGAAAGAAAACTTGATGAGTTAACAGATGCACAAGATAAATATCTACACTGCTGGTCATCTAAATTGCAACACCAAGAAAGGCAAGAGATATCACAACAAAATTTATTTTGTAGATAACATCTTGACCCAGTATCAAATGATTAAATTTATAGCCTTCTGTGAAGTGTGGTTCCTGCCAAAATCAGTAACCAGGGTAGCAGCCACACGCCTCAGCATTGATTCAAAGATACTTTGGATGTTTTTTAGGGTACAGCAGACCAAGCTGCTTCTACACTTTTCCAAAATTGACCTGGTGTGGCAGCTGGGGATGTAATCTGGGTCAATCTTAAAGCAACCATGGGCCACATGTTTACTATCGGCGAAAGATCCGAAGAGCGAGCCGACCAGGGAAGCATTTGAATCTAGTGATTGACGAAGAATCTTTGGACAATGAGTGCCACGTGTGGTTGCGCATTATCCTGTTGAAATATAGCTGTGGGCAAGCCCTGAAATTAAAGAAAAACAACTGACCCCATTACCTCGGAGATGTTGCGTTGATTGCTTAAAGTACCGGCAATGCGTACTAGAGGCGTGCGAGAGTGATATTCATTACTGCCCCATACCATAATACCTGGTGCAGGACCAGTGTGGCGGTGCATAACGCAGCTGTTCAGCATGCTTTCTCCACGGTGTCTCCAGACTCGAATGCGACCATCGAGATGTTGCGGACAGAAGTCAGTTAAGTCAATTTCATTCCATTCTGTCATCTACATCCTTCTTTAATCGCACCATTAGCGGCGGAGACATCAGTGGTTCTCCGTCAAGGGTAGACGAAGCAATGGATGCCTTGCAGACAGACTACTTTGTTGTAAACGGCGTCGAATGGTACGCATAGACACTGGATGATGCGTTACAGATTGAATGTGCTGTGCTATGGTTCGTGATGTGGCTGAGCGATTCGTCACTGCCATGCGCACAATTTGCCGGTCATCACGTGAAATGGTGCACTGAGGTAGATGCGATTGAACACGCGTCGATCCGTTGTACCCGCCTGCATCCAATGATCTCATATCTGCCTTACAATTGTTTGGTTTCGTCCAACAGGACTATCGATTTCCCTAAAAGATTATCCACAATCTCGGTAGGCTTATTCTTCGTCTATCGAACTCGGATACTTCATCAAAATATAATCGCTGTTTTCTAAGAGGCATAATTGACCGTTTAAAAAATAAAAAATAAAAAAAAAAAAAAAATAAAAAAAAAACATTTGCCGAATTTGAAATCATCGAAATCTCTAAGAATTAAATAGCGCTCTGAAGTGGCGCCACAGGCGCGCATGATGTGCACCTGCGATGAAATTCAATCATTTGCATATCTTACCTCCGCTGTTGTAAATTTAATGTTATTTGCAAGCTTCCTTCAGGGTGTTGCATAGACGGTGGCCAGTGCTGTTCTAAGAGAACAAAAACGCAGTATCCATCTCCCGCCATAACGCGAATCTTAAACTCTCCAAAAAGTATAAATTTCCAATGATCATCACATCATCAGAGTATATCAACAGAGCCTTCATAATTACAGTAACGTGAAAAATGGGGCTTTTGCCGAACAGAAAATATATATGGCTAACATTAAAACCTAATATCAAATACTCAATGGACAAATAAATATATATTTGTATTATGTAAACTGAATTAAATATGATCAATAGGATTAAAAATACAATATATATATATATATATATATATATATATATATATATATATATATATATATATATATATATATATATATATATATATAACCTAAATAGTAATATAAATAAGTTCATAGTATGAAAGAGTAAAAAATTATTGATTCAAATGTTTGCCAGGAAAAAAGCGGTCAGTTTTCAAAAAATTAATATTTAAAAGGGATGTATTAGCTAAAAATAAATAAAAAATAAATGGAAAATATTTCCCTTCATAATATTTTGGTAAAAATATGAGATTTTTCCTTCGTTTTCCTCACATAATGCGAGAAATATATAAGAAAAGAAATGCTAGAATATTCTTCATGGTAAAACTGAATAAGTTTATAACTGAATTTGAGCCACAACTTTAATATATACCTAATTTTTTTCCATTTGCAACAAATGCATTTAAATATTGGAAATGTGAACAAAGTTGTATAATGAAAACGCCATATTATCAACATACATTTTATAAAACTAGTTTAAAAAAATTCATGATTTCTGAAATTAATGCTCTATTTTTTCATATTTTTTTATTTATAATCTCAGTTTTACTCTTTCATTTTATATCCATTTAGTTTTAATTTCATTTTTTAATATTATTGATTTGAAATCATATATATATTAGGTCTACCGAAAAATTCTCCGGTTACAATCAGTTTCAACAAGTATGCGCATATTCCTGTGACACATATTTGGCTCTCTCTTTTGATCGCTAACAATGTATACACATTTTCGTCGCAGATGAACTAAAACGAAGTTCATTCTTGTTAGTATTAATTAAGACGCGGTCGTGTACCCATGGCTACCGACAAAGTTCATTTACGCCACTGTATTTTGTACGAATTCCAACAAGGAAGAAATGCTACAGAAGCGTATAGAAATTTATTGAAAATGTTTGGTGAAGGTACAGTTTCTGATAGAACATGCAGAAGATGGTTCAAAAAATTTCATGTAGGTGATTTCGACCTTTCTGATAAGCCACGTTCTGGGCGACCATCTTTGATCGACGACGATACTGTCAAGATCATGTTAGAGCAAGATCCTTTCTTGACAACATCGGAGATTGCGGAAAGGCTTGATTCAGCTCAACGAACCATTTCAGATCATATTCGAAAACTAGAGTTTGTGTGGAAGTATTCGAGATGGGTGCCACACAAGTTAAGTGAGAAGAATTTGAATGATCGAATCATCATATGCACATCTCTGCTTACACGCAACAAAATCGAACCCTTCTTGGACCGGATCATAACTGGGGATGAAAAGTGGATTACCTATGAAAACATCATAAGAAAAAGGGCATACTGTGAACCCAGAAAACCTGCCCCCTCTACCTCTAAGCCGAAGTTGAGCCTGAACAAGAGAATGTTGTGTATTTAGTGGGCTACAATACATTTTGAGCTGTTGAAACCAAACGAAAGGCTAAATTCGGAGAGGTACTGTCAGCAATTGGATAAATTAAAAACAGCACTCTAAGAAGAGGCCGGCGATGTTCAATAGGAAGGACATCATACTCCTTCATGACAATGCCAGGCCACATGCTGTTTGGGGATTCGTCAGAAAGTCGCAAAGCTAAGCTGGGAAATTCTGTCGCATCCACTATACTCCCCGGACCTAGCACCATCTGATTATCACTTGTTTCTGTCCTTACAAAATTTTTTGCAGGGCAAACAATCCAAGAAAGAAGAAGATATCAGGCAAGCACTGGTTCAATTTTTGGCCTCTAGAGATAAGAAATTTTTTAAAAATGGGATATACAAATTGCCATCACGCTGGCAAGAAGTTATAAATATATATAATGATGACAATTATATTATTCAATAAAACTTATCTAAAGTATGAAAAAATGTATTCCTTTGTTTCATTCTAAAACGGAACTTTCCGGTAGACCTTATATATATATATATATATATATATATATATATATATATATATATATATATATATATATATGCATACCATTAAAAATGCTTTTTAAAATTCATCTTCAAAAATTTATGCTTGAATTAATATCTGTTTTGAAAATAAATTTTTCCATTTTCTTAAATTCTACCTGAACTTTTCTAATGATTGAACGAATAACTAAAACAAACATTTGGAAAATGGGCGGAATAATAATCTAGTGTCCATTGCATTTCTTTTAATAGTATATTAATAAATTTAATATGAATTTGAATACCGTACACTTAACACATATTGAATTTGAATAAATAATATATTATAATTCTGATAAAAGATGAGCGAAAAAACTAAACTAAATGCATTTAATTTGATATGGCATAAATTAATTTATGAGCATAATACTAAAATTTAAATTTAATTAGAAAGGAAAAATTACGTAAAAAATGTCGCCGATTTCTTCAGAATTTGAAATTGGTAATAAGAATAAAAAACATACCCAGAAAATCAATTTTTTTAGGACACTTGTTTTAAGTTGGTATGTCTGAGTTGACAAATTTAGCATTTGTAATCATTGAAAGAAATTGTAGCAATGAACTGGATGGTTCATTTGGTAAAAAGTCTATCATTTAGTCTTCAACTCCAGAAGGTCTAAAAACATTAAATATCTGTAGCACCAAATATTTTTCCCTTGATGTATAAGATAAGATGATGTAATTCAGGTGCATTTTTATAGCATTATAATATTCTCCAGAGATAAAAACAGATTTAAATTGGATGCTCTGTCATATATGGACATTTTATACAGCCATGCTGAGGAAGATGATTTAAGAGATTTTCCCCAACTTATAATTTATTTGGAACACCCAACTACCATTTATAAGTTTACTTTGTCTTTTACAAGTGTTCTTCACAAAATAACATTTCTCAAAGTACATACAGCCTTGACATAGCATTAAGGTAGGCTGCTTAAGACTCACTCACAATTATGGGCCTAACCAACCTCTATACAATTTAAACACAAGAGTTGAAGAGATACAGGTTTTGAGTAAACATTTTTCAATACAGCAAATACTTTTTTCTGGTCCCACTAGGTGAAAGTCAGTTGTGATACATGACTGAATTCTTTTGGAAGATCAAAGTAGGAGATATTTTGAAATGTTTTGCTTACATAGCATATACTTGAATTAATGCTGAAGTTTTCAACCAATTTCAGATTCAGCAAATGATTATAAATTAAACAGTAAATTTTGAATTGCCTTTAATAAAATTTAAGTGTTCACTTAAAATTCATTGATTCAGTTAAACATTTGCTGTTCATCCTTGTCAGCATATCAAGTAGAATTTTATCACTCTGTTTATGAGTTTGCAAAATTTCAGAAGCTGTTGAAATCCTTATGACTTCAAAATAGAATATATTAAAATTAAAAATAACTACTTTTTTATATGCATTGTGTGCTGCTACCAAAAATGTCAGTTCAGAAAAATTTACCCTGATGAAACAAAAGAGTATAAATAAAAAATACTTTTTGCATGATTCATACATTTTGAAATGTAAATTTATAAAACAAACTATGTTTATAAATCAATGGCAGAACACTAATTGTTTTAAGCATAAAACATCTAATTTACATTACAATGGAACAGACTATTCAAAATAACAGATATAAATATTATTTTGATATTTAGCAAATAATTTCCATGCATACTATTGAAAGACATCAACACTTTTTAAAAAATGCTTTATATTTAAAAATAAAAGAGATTTTCTAGATTAAATAAGTACAAATAACAATTACAAGTTTAGGAATAACTGGTACTTTTGCATTATGAGCAAATGAATGAATAATTGCCAAATATTACATATAATGTGAAGGGCAATGTATGGAATTCCAAACATTTCCAAGTTTGCAGATTCTTTGATTACACAGGTGCTCATAAGAGATAGGATACTTACATATTATCCTTTTGATAATTTTCTCCAAAAAAATATGTCACCAAATGGTGCAAATTTTAAACTTTTTCTTTAAAATACGAGGGAAAAAACAGAGTTTACTTTTATTTTCATAAAGATAAATAATTAAAATCTTTATTTCTAATTAACATTCAAATTTTTCAATCCTAAATTTAAGATTTGAAAGTGCTAAAAAAGTGATAAAATAATTGTAAAAAAATAAATAAAATAAGTGTGCAGTGCCAAAATGCAACATTTAGACAGATATTTTTTGGGGGAAATGATTGGTGCAATAATGTATAAGCACACACAACTTTTTTTTTTTTAATTTTAGTCATAGAAAATTTGTATCTTACTTTTGATTTAGTTATGTCTCCAGCAATTACCTCAAAATAAAATTGAGGCAACTTGCCATTTGATATGTTTTATAGTTTTGTTTAGAAATTTGCAATACATCTTGCAACTTTCTAAATAATACTGAAAAATATAACGCTAGTGAGAAATCAAGAATATAAATTTCTGTATTTGTTGAAACTATACATCAATGAATATAGCAAATTTTGGATGTGTAACATTCATATACACAAAAAAGTATTAAAATATAAGTGATTGTTTCAAAGGAAATCAAATAACATTCCTAAGAGCTCTATATTTCATATACTGCTTGCGTGATTTGGTATGTTGCTTTATGGCTGTTTTTTGCACATAAAGGCTAATTAGACTAGGATCTGAGGTTTAAAGTACATTTTGAGCCTCTATAAATATCTAAACACAAGATGGGATTTTAACTCATGAACTGTTGAAACAAAAAAAATTTTTTATCCTACGCCCGTCCTCGGCATCTATGCCATTAATCGATGAGCAACCCAATAAAAAGATAAGCAAGTATAAAAACAAGAGTAAATTCCTTTAATAATCTCAAAAGAGTTGTCAGTCTAAACTTTAAAACTTCAGGGCAGTTCTTGAGGTGAGCAGCATCCATATCGCTATGATTGCACAATGGACAACGAGCAGAGTCCATTACACCTATTTGATGCAGATGCCTTTGCAGACAATCATGTCCAGTTGTCACCCAGAAACAAGCAACACCAACAACTTGTGGTAAAGAGCCAGGGATTTTATTGTTCCTTTCAAGTATAGTACCTGTGCATAGCTGCATCAACATAAAGGGAAACTCTGTCATCCTTTATTTTACTGAGGATTACACTTTTAATGTTACGCAAAGGCAAAGAGAGATTTGTCTGGATCATAAGGGAACCAGCTTTTGCAAATTTGTCTGCCTGCTCATTTCCAAAAACATCCCATCCATTGTTTTTGGAATCTAATCGGGATCCATTGAAGAGCAATGTGGTCCTTGATTTCAATGAGTTTATGCAGCTTTATTCTGCAAAAGTGTGGGCTAGTGCATTATTATTATAATTTACATTAGAAAGCGAAAGAATAATAGCTTGTGAATCAACAAAGAAAAAAATTTTTGATTACGGATACTTCTTAATTTGTCAATTGCATAAGCTATAGATGAAACAAATTTAGAACACAAATAATTTTTTGTAGCTAATTTGGCATATTATTAGTGAAGTGGACCAATATTGATTAGGTCCTGTTAAGGCAATTACGAATAGCTGATATAATGACAATGGACTGTTATAATTACATCTCAGGAAAATACGTCCTGAGATGGAGCTGGTTTGGTTTGTTTGTCGCTCAACGGTCATTTTTTGCACACGAGGGCTAATTAGACCGGGACTTACGGCTGAGATGGAGCAGCAAAGAGAGAATTGATATCATTCAATGGGTGTTTTTTCTTTCACAGTAGAATTTTATCATTTTATAATTTTTTTTATATTTAAACTCACAAACTGTTACACTGAAGATAATACTATCAATTTAGCTGCCAGATTGATTGATCTAGTATTAATTTGATTTGTTCATTTCTTGGTAAACAGTTTTTGTACACCAGGGCTATTTTAAAATGATTTTATATTGATATATCATTTAATGTGGCCTCTCAATCACTACAAACATCCACCATCTAGTTTAGAGTAAAATCCACAAGCTGTTAAGTAAATGGCAGCATAAGATTGCATTTTTATTATACAATTAGTATAAAAAAGCCATAACTTTGATAAGACATTTTGTGCAATACCTTCAAGCAAAAATCAATTACAAAGTAATTAATTAAATCATTAATATAAAATCATCAGTATTTAAAGAAACCGAAAAAACTACAATTATGATTCATTTTTGTATAGCAACTTGATCAAGACAAACAAAAAATTTCATAAAATTAGTGAATAGAAGAAATTTACTTTTTTATAAGGCAATATATTGCATAAAACTGCTTTTAAATATCTCTTTTAACTTTCCAACAATTTTATTTTGGATTTGCAAAAGGATTTAACTTTCCAACTGACAACAAAGCAGCATGTTTAAAATTAATATGGCATATTTACAACATGCTGCTTTATTTTCAATCAGTAGGCAGCAGAAAATACATAAGTATTGAATATAAATGTTTCCTAGCAAATTAAAATATTGTTTTCAGCCTGTTATTATATTCCTTATAGAAAAAATCTTTTAAAAACTAATTTTAAAATATATTTAGTAAAATATTTCTTTATTATAATACGAATTTTTTAATTCACAATAATTACTGCTGAAACTAGTCTTGGTAACTTAGCCAATTGATGCAGATGTATGCAAAAAAAAAAACTTTAAACTATTTTTAAAACTGCATACAAAATAAAAAGAAATGTCCATTTGATATACAGATAGCCTTTTATAAATAACTGCTATTCTTAATGGAAAGCAAATGATTTAACAGCTCATCAGTTTCATTCTCATAATGTTAAATGTACAAATTCCTTTAACAAATAGTTAAAATATTATTTAAATATACTAGTCAAATTTTGATTCATAAATTACTGGTGTATGAACATTTAAACACTGCTGGATAGCTAAATTAGAGTGTCTAAAATAATTCCTATTAAAAGAATATAGATAATATTAAATATACAACAGTTAAAATATAATACTGTTTAAAAACATTTAACCAAGCTAGAAAAATACCACAAGAAAGAATTGTCCAAAAACATTAAGAACTATTTATGCAAACTGTAAAAAGGTAGTTAAATCGATAAGATTAATGCCCAAACCTGAATCCATGTCAAATACATCATCTGTAGGCGCTGAAGTACTACTACCTTTCTTCTCGGAATAATCAGCAACATGATCAGGTTCTGCTTCATGATCACTGGAACAACCACAACCTAAAAATGCGTCTTCATCGGAATCACCACCAACAGAGTCCCCATGTGCCAACTTATTAGCAACAGCTTTTTGATTTTTGAGAAAATAGTCTATATTCATATAGGTAGCGAATTCTGGACTTTCTTCTTCCACACTTTTTTGAGTACTTAAAAGACACTCTGCAATTCTAGAACGTGAGGTTATTGGGGGCGGGCATTCTGGATAAGTTTCAAATGATTCTGAAAACATGACATAGTCTCCCTCTCCATCTTCTTTACCAGGTTCATTTCTACCAGGGTGATAACTGCCTGCATCTTCATCAGGTGCAACAGTGTCATAAATATTTTCATCACTGTAATTAATATCTTCACTTTTACTATCGTTTTCAGAACTATCAATAATATTCAAAATTTCTTTATACTCAGATGTTGTGGATGATGATGTGTTTGTTAAAGAGGAACTAGTTGGAGTATTTTCTAAATCACTGACTAAAGAGTTATGTAATAAATTATCAACATTACCAGCAGTTGACACATCCGATATTTTTTCTGGAATAACTTTATTTTCTAAAGAGGAGACAGTATCTGTTTTCTTAACTGGCGGCACAGCTTGAATCGGTATCGATTTCCTTGGCTTTTTTGGTGGAGCTGGGGGGATTTTCTTTTGAACAGGAGAACTCGGAGCAACTTCAGAATCGTGTTCTTCATTTGTCTGATTCTGATCCTTTTTATCTAACGAGTTGCAAGAATGACTTTTATTGGATTCACTAGAATATAAGGTCGGTTCATTCAAAGAGTTGGATCCTCCGACGGAAATGACTGTGACGTAACTATTTTGAACATTAGTTTCATTGTTAGAATTTATTTTTTCACCATTACCATTATAATGTTCACTAGTATTATCTGATTTTGGCACATTTAATTCATCTGACACAGTTGACGCATTTTCGTCGGTAGTAATACGAGTATCTGAACATAAGTTGCTGGACTTCGGATTTTGCTTAACTCGCTCTACATGTGCAAGCAGATCTTCTAGATATTCCACATAGAACTGTTCCTTTTCTAATTCTTTATTCAAATCTGCAACTCTTTGTCGATGAGTATTTAAGTTTGCTCGGACATCATCTTCCCATGCCTGAGGTAACTCACACCCAGGGAATCGCTGGGCCCAGGCTTTCTGAAAATCACCGAAGACACTCATTTTGGAATTCAAATGATCCAAGAAAGATTTAAAATTGATTTTTTTGATGATAAATATAAATCATTATTCAAAATGAAAGGTTTTAAAATGGATGAAAGGATCTTCACTCCCTTCATAATAACATACTGTTAACCTAAACTACCACACCAGGGCCAATATCAATAAATAGACAGACAACAGACTTCGTTAGTGTTGCCAATACTACAGTAATATAAAAGAAAAAAATCAAAGAAGCCAAAGTATTCAATAGATATTCCTCATTTAATTAAATCGAATATTTTGCAATTTTTATTATTTATATAATATCAATGATAAATTAATTTTGATAGAATGCTGGTGATATAGTTAGTAAAAGTTTCCATGTTAAGTCATCTTTGAACAAATATCCGCTTATGTGGTACAAAAGTTAGGAATGTAAATACTTAATCGTTTTTGTAATTCAAATTTTTGTATAATAAGCAGTTCAAATTGCAATAATAAAATAAAAGAAAAATTATAGTTTACTTTGCAAATGCTACTGATTTCTATAAGCTTGAATTTAAACAATCTTCCTTACATTATCAGTGGGCACCCAGTCGGGGCAGTCGACTCAGCTAAAGACATTCGCAAAACATAAGAGCAGTAGTTTGAAATGCTTTTGTAAATGATTTAACAAAAAGTAACAAAATGAGTAAGCTACTTTTTAACTAAAATTTTTTAATTAATTTTAATACTAACCAAAATAAAAGCAATCTATGTAAATGATAAAAATTGCAAATTATTTTCATGAATTTTCAATTTTTAAAAAAAGTAATGAAATCTTGAATTTAAGTAGGCTTGCCGTTTTAAGGTCTTTTTACTTTGTCCAGTTCATTATTTTACATTTCAAGACAGAGTTCATTTATTTCAAAGTAAAGGTAAGATCAGTGAAAGCAGCATTTTGTTTTCGAATCTCCAAAGTAAATTTCTGTCTCTTGTAGAATTCATGTGCTTGAGAAATTAGATTAATTGATTTAAAAAATCTTTAAAAAAAGAAAACAATTACGTTGACGTAAACAAATCATTTCTCTAAAGATTTGAAAGAGTTTGCTTACAATTATTAATTTAGACATCTATTAATTAAGGGATTTTTTTTAATTTAAATCATCCTTGCCGATTTAAGTTAACAATAAAGTGGTTGTTTTGTCTTCTTCATTTTGCTTTTTCTTCTGATATTAACAACATGTTAATTTCTTGAATCAAAGGAAAACGGCTTCTAAACCGATACTTTGGTCATTATTGCCGTATATTCCAGCATGCCAAATTTTGAACTTTTTTGGAAACGAAGAATTGTTGCCATTATGATGTATTGTGACGTCCCGCGATAAAATAAACACTATGATTGTCAAAATAGAATTTTCTGCATAATTCTTCAAGATCTCCATCGCTATGATGTAATAAAAACCAGGTTGCCAGATATAAAAGAAAATCCACTAAAAAATCACCAAGATTTGGCATGCTGGATAATACGGCGTTTGTGCCGAAATCTCTAGATTATCGAAATGAACTTCAAGAATATTCTCAGACATTCGAAGATGAATTTCAACAAGTCGGAGCAAATTTGTCAACAAGTCGGATTTACGACACCGCCTTAATACGATGTCGTAATTAATTATGTGTGACGTAGATGAAATGTTATCTGACGTCATGGATATTTTAAATTAATGAGAATTGCCATAAATTGACATGATCATAGTCTCAACTGGAATGAAGGAAACAATCACTTTATGGTTAATAACAAAATAATTTAATCTTAAATTATTTAACTCCTGAAATAGACAAGAATAAATAAGCAAAATATAATAAAAAAAGAAAATACAAAGACTTAATAAATATTAATTAAATTTAAGGAAACGCATTTTTACCTGTCATTTTGTTTCTCACTGGATTCAACTGCTTTTTCTTTTGTTAGTCGAAAAATAATATCATCAACAAAAATTTTGATATTTGGAGATATCTTTGATAAAATTTAAAGTTAGTGCTATTCCTAATTTGTTGCCTTCTGTATACCGCTAAAGATTTTTATTGACAAGTAATACGTTTGCATAAGAGTTTTTATCATTTTACTTATTATAAATGTGTAAACTAATTTTTAATTGAGGTTTTTATTATTGTCTCCACTTTATAATATGATTTTAGATCACAGTGACTACACATTGACATGATCTTTATAATATACTAAATCACAGAATTTTTTTATGACATCAAAGTTCTTGGTTTCAACTTCAACTCTAAGGAAGGCACATATTTCTTGTTTTGATATAACATGATATATTTTTATAGATAGTGTAAGTTTCATATGAAATATTTTTTTAATTCACATATGTGCAACATATATTTAAAAACTTTCGTAATTTACTTTCTGTTTAATACTATATTTTTATTCCTTGACGTCATTTTTTAAAAACGTTAAGAAAATATTGAATTAATGTTATGCTTAATTAATTATGTATAAATTTAATATTTTTCGAAAACTTTAAGCAATTTTTAAAATATGACTAGGATTTTTAACTGTAAAATTATGTAAAAATTGTATAATTTATTTCAGCACTAAATATTGTTTTATTATTATTACTCATAATTGAAAATTTTGGAAAAAAAACTATTTTATAATTTTGCAATAATTGATTTTACTAATTACTATATAATTTAAAGTGACAAAAAAGACATTTTAAAATTCTTAAAATAAAAGAAATCATATTTAAAATTTTTCCAAAATCATGTTTTGATTTTATAATTTAAATTATAAATAATAATGTTAGAAAACCGATGACATAATAAGTGACAATGTTTAATAACATGAAATCTTAGACATCAAAAAAATTAAGGATAATAATGCAAAATTATGTAACATTTTAATTCATTCTTATTGCCTTATAGAAACTTCAAAAATAAAAAGCGCATTTTTACTTGCATTAAAAAGTTTCATATAGTTAAAAAAAATTTTTTTTGTCATTCATTCTTCCAATAAAAGCTATTTTAATTTCAAATATTCATGCAAATAAAATAAAAGAAAAAACATTGTTTGAAGAATTAAAGAAAACTATTATAGACATTTTTTGTATAATAATTTCTAAAACTGAAAATAGTAAAGTTGATATCTTTTACATTTTGCCAACATTACAATTTAAATTTATTTATTTTATAAAATGTGTATTAAAAAAGAAATAATTTCTATACATAAATAAATGCTATATGTATTACACTTGCGGTATCAATACTCCCTATTAATTAAAAAAAAAAGCTTTATAAAAATGTTCAGATTTAATAAATAAAATGATGAGTTCAGCTGCATTTCTATGACAAGACACTATTTACTGAATTACATAATATGTGATCAATATAAAGAAAACAACTTTCATTTAAGCAAACAATGTTGTTTTGTTAAGAATGTCACATAATTAAGACTTTATCTTAAAAGAGGGAAAAATTGCGGTTATTTTTTTAAAATTTCTTTTGTTTTCAAATTTGTTTTATTAAATATGACGAAATATTTTCTATTAATATTATGTGGCACAAAAATTAACGACATATATAATATTCTTTTTCAAAGATCTTTTTCGCTTATCAAGCAATTATACGGAGGGTATTAATACATTTTTAGAACGATTTCGATAAAGAATTTAAAAAAAAAAGTAAACGTTTTAGAATGAACAGTTTTTGCAACAGCTTATTATCTGAAATGAGAAATATCGTCTGCTACTTCTAAATCTATTCTTCTTTCAAAATGTCGCATGTAAACAAGCTGTGGATTGAGTTATATGCTTTTGCGCTTTCCGAAGAGAAATATTCTTATTTCAGAATTCAAAAACGTTGTGAAATGCATGGTATTAAAATTTCTAAGTGCGAAATAAGCAACATTATTAATCGAACAGGTAAAAACCGTCAATCATTATTTCTACATGGAAAGAAGACTCCAAACGAATATCCAAAAAAGGTACGTACTGTTTCAAATGTTCCTATAGTGAAATCCTTGCTAACAAGAGAAAATCTACCAAAATAGAAATCATTTGCAAAGTCTTTAGATACATCTGTAGCAACAATAAATAAAATAATAAATCAAGATTTACAACTTAAAAATGATAAAAAACATAATGTTCACCAGCTTTTGCCGAGACATGTGGCTCAACGCAAAACATACTGTGGAATCCTGTATAAAAACCATTTAGCAGGAGATAAATGGAAATACATTGTGACCCTTGATGAAGCATGGGTTTACCTAAATGACTGCAACAAAAAAGGTCTATTTACTATAGAAAACGAGGAGAAAAAATGTACAAACCTGGTTCCGTAAATGTAAAGAAAGTTTCAGTAAAGGGCTTATGATTGTCGCAGGTTCCTCCTATAATGGGAAATTAAAAATAAGAAGAGTAGGGAAAAAATGTTAAAATTAACTCATCATACAATCAGAAAAAGGTTTTACGTCTAATATTTACAGAAGAAATTCCACTTCTTTATCCCAATGACTTTCAAAGAGTGAAACTTCATCAACACAAAGCTACAAGTGTTACTTCGAAAACTACCACTGCATTTCTTGAAAAAATAAAGACTAATACATGTTTTGCATACATACCTTTTCAATATATTCCTGCGAAGTCTCCTGACGTTTCACCTATGGACTATTATGCCTTTGGTCTGTTAAAAAGAGCTTTTTCTAAACGCAAATCCACCACTATAGATGGACTCTGGAAAGTTGTGGAAGTGGAATGGAAAGCAATACCTCTGGAAATTTTACGAAAAGCTCTTCTATCATGGAAATCACGATGCAGACGTATAGTCCAGAAAAAGGCTATCAGATCGAACATTTAAAAAAATTGAATTTACATTTGTTATCGGTTTCATTCTATTTGTCAGGCGACGAGTCAGTAGCTTAGATGGGGAAGGAAGAAGTTCTTATAAATTTACTAATATTTAAAAATTTATTTACAAAACTATTTACAGATTACTTTAAGGTAGCTCCTACATAGTGAGCTCCTTCATACAATCTCTCTTCTCAATTACTTGTACATATCTCTCAACATGACATATTAAGCACTGTCATCTAGTGGCCACTCATTTTTTAAGTAATAATACAGCTTGATGCTAACATTCGGCCAGACTGACCTTACAATTGTCCT
Source organism: Latrodectus hesperus (assembly GCA_037975125.1). Classification (NCBI taxonomy): domain Eukaryota; kingdom Metazoa; phylum Arthropoda; class Arachnida; order Araneae; family Theridiidae; genus Latrodectus; species Latrodectus hesperus. The sequence continues at coordinate 578,122 of CM075861.1, forward strand.
CAATTGATGTAATAATACTAAATTACTAATTAATACAACACACACAAATATTAACATAAACAATTAAATAAAACACAGCAGATTAAATAAAATTATTAACTACATAATTATCATTATTTTTCATTCACACAAGCAAATACTGTAATTATAATCATTAATAATACACATCTTGCATTAAAAGTAAAAAAATTATTATGTTAGATTACAAAAAAAAAATAAATAAATAAATAAAAACCTATAATAATATATAATAACATTTTTTCCACAAAAGTAATTCTTGATACAATTCTAATAAAACAACTTACAACAAAAGTTTAATAGAAAATAAATAAACTTAGGAATATTAAATCATTCACAGAATAAATTTAACAAATTTTCATATTATTTGATGAATATTTCAGTATACAGTAATGATCTTTAAAGTTATTTATTTTTAGAGTCAATAGTTTATGATTAAGTTCATTGTGCTTTTTAATTGCAACTTTTTCTTTAAATAAAATTGGAAAGATCTCACCATTTAGGATCCCTCATTCAGTTTTAGTCCTTGCGAGTGGATCTATGTGGATTGCGTCTAGGGCTATTCAGAGAATAGTCCTCATCATCACTATTGGTATCGGTATCACTATCTTCATCCGAATCTGGTTCATCTAGCCATGGTTTTAGTTGACTAATGTGGGCTGTTGTTGCGTAGAAATGACCTTTCTTTTTTCCTTCCAGCTGAGTCACACGGTAGACATCGTTCGGCAATACCTCGGTAACAATAAGAGGGCCTCGGTACTTAAATTGTGTCTTCGTAGGTTGGCCTGAAGATTTCGGGGCTCTTTTCATTACGACAATTTCTCCTCGTTCAAACGTCATTGCTCTACATCTCTTTTTATCATAATACTGCTTCATTTTTCGTTGACCTTCTTCTATATTGTCTTCGAGATTCTTCCTGCACTATAGATGGATCTTGTCAACTCTGAGCTTCTTCATCAGGTAACTTTCTCAAAATTCCATCGTTGAATCGTGGAGAATAACCATGGAGCAATTCAAATGGAGTCTTGTTCGTTGACTTATTTACAAAATTGTTCAAGCTTTTCTCAACTTTATGTATTTTAACATCCCAATCTTTATGATTCTGATCTTCCATACCAATCGTCATGGTAGACAATATTGTTCGATTAACTCTTTCAACCATTCCATTTGCACATGGTCGCTTCGTACAATTGAGTGTATGATGTATACCATTTTCAGAACAATATTGTTGAAATTGATGCGAAGTAAAACAAGTTCCTCGATCTGTTATTATTTTCTCGGGTAGACCATAAGTATTTACAAACGTTTCAGAGCCTTCAGCACATGTGATGTTGACGTACTCTTTACAGGAGTCAATCGAACAAATCTTGTGAAATTATCTATTATGACCAGAAGCTCTTGATTACCTTTAGAACTCTTAAGAAAAGGTCCTAAATGATCCATATGTAAAACTGCAAAATGTTTACGGACTGCTTTAATTGGATTTAACAAGCCAGTCTGTTTTCCTGACGGCGTTTTGTTCATTAAACATTCGAAACATTTCGAAATGTGCCTTCGTACATAACGTTTCATATAAGGAAACCAAATACAATTCTCTTATCTTATTTACAGTTCTGTCAACAGAAAAATGTCCCATAAGATCATGGAATTTAATTACTGTAATTTTTCTCATATTCTTTGGAATAACATAGATAAATTTTTCTTTTCCATTTTCGTTCATGCATCTAAATAATCTGTTTCTCTTAAACATGTAATTTCTTATAAGCTGTTTTTCTTCTTTTGTTCTGTCCTGATCTTTTTTCTGAATATTTCTATTAATTTTCGTATTTCTGGATCAGCCTGCTGTATCGTCAATATTTGCTCATCTTCACTCAAGGTCAAACAAACTTCAAATTTTCTTTCAATAATACTGTGCAAAGTATCTTCTGGCTCTCCAACAGCTGCTCTGCTTAGTGCATCTACGTGTTCCATTCGTTCACCTGATCTATGCCGGATCTCAAAATCGTATTCTTGCATTGAGGTTAAACCATCTTGCCATCTGAGGATTTGATGACTTTTTAGCGTTTAGATGCACGAGTACTTGACAGTCTGTAACTATTGTGAACTTTATTCCTATCAGAAACTGCCTTAACCTTTCTAATGTCCACACAATTGACATCAACTCTAATTTACTCGAATGGTACTTTTGTTCAGTTTCTGCAGTTTTCTTACTAAAGCAATAAACCATCTTCCAATTCCCTTTACTATCCCTTTGAAACAATATTCCGGCCAATCCAATTGAACTTTCATTACAATGTACCTCAGTTTCACTTTGAGGATCATAATGAGCTAGTATCGGTGCTTTAATTAGATTACTTTTAAGTTCCTCGAAAGCCTCACTTTGCTCTTTTTCCCAAACAAACCTTGCATCTTTTTTCGTAAGTTCAGACAATAGTGCTGCCTTGAGAGAATTTTTAGGAACAAATCTTCTAAGGAAACTAGTAAGCCCTAAAAATCTTTGGATGTCGTGCGTATTTTTCAGAACAGGAAATTTTTCAATAGCTGCTACAAGGTTTCAAACGATCTTTACTAAGTATGAAACCAAGAAATTCAGTCTCTAATTTTCCCAATTCACATTTTGGTAATTTTAAAGTTAAATTGGCTTTTATTAAGCATTCAAATACTTCAGTAAGCTTTTGTATCATTCCGGTCCATGTTTTAGCTGGGATCAATATATCGTCTAAGTAGCACAGTACTTTTTTGTTAAACAATGCGTCCCAAAACAAGATTCATGAGTCATTGGAATTCTGCTGGAGCATTCACCAATCCAAAGATCATTCGCTCAAATTTACCTGCATCGTCTGGAGTTATGAAAGCAGTTTTCAATTTGGCTTCTTCAGTCAATGGTAACTGTAAATAACCACTAGCTAAATCTAAAGTAGTATAAAATCGGCTTCCTCCTAGACATTCTAAAATGTCATCAATTTTAGGTAATGGAAATTTATCCTTGATTGTTTGAGAGTTTAATTTCCTATAATCTATAACCAATCGCTGTTCCCCTGTCTTTTTCTTAACTAATAATACAGGACTAGAATAAGGAGATCTTGAATCTGAAACTATTCAATACATTTTCGATTCGGATACAATTTCTTTTATTTGTTTCCTCTCTTCAGAATTAGTTTTATATGGTTTTTGAAAAATGGGCTTACTGCCCTCTATTTCTTATATGTCCATTTTGCATAAAGTCGTGCAGCCTAACTCGCTTATGTTTAAAGCAAAACAATCACGATATTTATTTAATCAATTCAAAAGTTCCAATTTTTTATCTCTTTCTAAGGATTTGTCGAAATTAATATCTTTCATTAAAATCGAAGACTTCTCTTTGTTAACTGTTATAACTTCAACTTTTTCATTATTACTTTTAACTTTATTAGATAGGGTTAAGCTTTCCTCACTTACTTCCATTCCTCTACCTAAGCACTGTCCTTTCCTAAATTTTAAGTTAAATTCTTCTTTATTTATTACTGGTACAACTGTTTCACCGTTAACTACTTCAAGAATAGAATCGAAATTCTGTCCTATACTTTTGACTAAAACTGTTCCATTGCTTATCGAATTTTCGGTTTCTTCAATTTTAGTTCTAATTAAATTAATTGACTTACTTTCGATTTCTGTTTCATTTAATGTTTCCAATTTAACTATATTTTCCTTTAAATCTACTTGAATTTCTGAAAAATCATCGTCATTTGCGTATCCAAATTTTAAATTACCCCCAATACACGTAAAAGCAATGTATGATAAATCTAACCATGTTCTACCTAAAATTAAATCGCTTGGTTGGGAATTATCTTCGACAATGAATAAAGGAATAAATTTTTCAACTGCATCATCTACACGAATATTTACTACAGCTTTTCCAAGAGCTTTAGTTACTGGGTTATTTTGATTAACAAAATCGAATAAATTACTGCTATCTGGGGTCATATTCAGATTCATTTTTATTATTGCGATACTTTCTTTTAAGAGGCAACAGCTGCTTCCTGTATCAATTAATACAACACTTTACAAATTATAATACTTAATTACTTTATACATAAAAATACTTTATATCAATAACAAAATTATTACTTTTACTTCACCCAAAACGAAATTTTTAAAGTTTATTTTTAAAGATCTTGATGAATATGACAATATAATTGATAAATATGACAAGTTTGACATCAGAAAGGATCTATAAAAACTATTCTTCCTAGTGTATTCGATATTACAACTGCAAAATTAAGCAGAGAGTAAGATTTCCTAAGACTGATGACATGATTAAACAGAGAGTAAGACTGATCCCCGAATGAAGATAAAGATAAAATTCATTTCCATTATGGTTTATGTTCCTGAATATTTTTACATTCATACACATTATTCATATTTCACTAATAATTTGCATTATTTTTATATACATTGTTCTCTCGCTACTTCACGCTTCATATTTTGCGGTTTCTGTGTTTCCAAAATATTCATCAAATAATAAAAATGAAAAAATACAACCGTGTAAACTACCACATGGGGGAAAAGAGCGTTGTTTCATGTTGATGCGCGATATAGAAGGAAATCTTGTCAAACAAAGAGAAGAGTTGACTCAGAGTACATACCACAGGCTCTCATAAAGGCACGTGATAGATTTACGGGGCGACATCGACCAATAAGAGAGCAAGTGGATTTATTCCTGTAAATTAATTTCTTACGCAACATCACAGCTTCCCCTATCATCATTTCTTGTGGTATCTGCCAATCTTGTCCATGATGTTGACTGTCTCGTATACTGTATTTTTGTGTTGTGTTGGTGGTAACTTGTTTTGTTTAAGTGATAACTTTGGAATGAAGGATTTGTTGACATGACAAAAGGAGACATCAGCGTCCTTATCAATTTCCACTTGAATACACTGACCAATAAACACCTTAAATGACAAAATCTGCAAGTGATTAAGAAAACGAAGAAGAAACTGAAAAACCTGTCTTTACCTTGGAGAACCTGCAACAACTGTGCAACATGGCAAGAGCGATGCTGTATAGTGCTGGAGTATGATTCGAGCTTTCTAGTTCAGCAATCCTATTGAGGAACTTTTGTCCTTTTATAGGGGAATTAAAAAAAAAAAGAAATAAGGCAACAACTACTCATTAGCATATTTCTCTCCAAGGTAAAGTCACCGGCTCTACCATCAGCGCTTACAGCAAAAGAATTTTCGAATGAGCCTAAAGCTTCAACGAGTCAAGTGAGATCCTCTCCTGCAGTACCAACACAAGACTCTTCGCTTCTCTCATAAAGCAATGTTGATTAATGTTTATTATTGTATAAAGTTTCGTAATTAACCTTATTAATTAGCACTAACACGTTTAAGTAAATATGTATAATGTTGCAATTTTTCTCTTAAATGAGTAAAGTATAAATACTGTTTACATATTTAAAACATTCGTGTACCCAGATACATGAAAATTCCTAGGGGCAAATTCTACTTAATGGTTTTTCAGCTTACAATGCATAAGGTTCTGATCCCCATTAACATTGGAAAACGAAGGATCATTATATCATGTTCACACATATTTTTTTAATATGTTTAACTGAAATGTAAATCTGTGTTTCATGAGTATGCAATATGTCGTTAATTCATTTTTCTCCGTCACTGTGGCATATTGATGTAACAGCATTACGTAACTTACACTATGAGAGGATTTGAGCATTTCCTCCTCTAGGTTCGCAAGGAATCACTATGGCATGATCTTGAATATCAGATATTTCTCATAATCGCTTGCCCATATGCGGATCCTTAAAATTAATGTTAGAAAAAAGTTAAAATTTATAAAATGATTACTAAAATTTAAATATTTTGAATACAGCATGGTTACAAAATTTATGAAAAGTAATAAGAAAACATTCAATTACAGAAATGCCAATTGTTGTTACGAATTTTAGTTTCTGGATGTAAATAAATTTATATCACTTGAAAATAAAATATATTTGATTGATTTTAACATGCACTATCCCTATTTTCAATAGGAATGCTTTAACTTTGAAAATCTTCATTGTTAACTTAAATAATGAGCTTACGTATATACTTGTGTGATAGTATAACTAACATATAGGGCTATCTGGGAGTCTAATATAAAGAATATTCCATACTAAAGCAATGGAGCTTTTCAGGTAGTACTTAATTTATGTTATTGATTTTATGCAAATACTGTTATGGCATATCGTGATCACGGTGTATCGTTTTCCAAATTTATAATTTCCTTAACTTAAGATCCAATCATAATATTCTTTGCAAAATTCCATAGTGTAAGTATTAGTATAAATTGAGGGTAATAATTTGCATGTAACTATTAGCATAAAATAATTAATATATTAAAATTTAATGAATTATAAATACATAATATTATATTATGGGTAAATATTTATTCATGTCTACATTCATACATACATGATGAGTATATATACTTATTAAATATAACTGCTGAGAGTACAATTTGTGGAATTTCTTGTTCAGATTTATAATTTACAGAAATCAATTTACAGTCTTAAATATTGTTGTCTGTAAGAATATTGATTAATATTTAAAAACACAATACATAATATCAAATAAAATTATTATTTTGTAATTACCATATCAGTCTGGCATGAAAAACTATTGTTTTCGCATTTGATAGTGTAGTATATTTTATAGTAATGTTCATTGAAGCAGCCGGAATGTAATAATTATTTTATTCAAAAATGGGACGACACAATTATACACACATACAAGTATTGACATTACCTAATTGTTCTGTTTGTAAACATTCTTAAGGTCTCGAATTCAGAGTGTTCTTCTTACTTTCGTTTTTAAGAATACTAAAGATAGATAAAGGGTTTGATAGAAGGCATTGCCCTAAGCAGTCTATGTTGAGAAGGCTTTAACTGAAAGAATTTTTACTGTATTATATCTCTGTTCTTCTTTCACAGTATTATAAAGTGAACGCTCATTTTTGTGAACAGGTAAGAAGTGAAATAGCAATCAATAAAATAGAAAAATAACTGTTAGAAAATAAAACAAATTTGTTTGTTGCGCAACTGCCCTTTAAATCCTTTAAAGGATTAAAAACATAGCAATTTGTTTCTACTGAGTGCAAATTGTAAATAAATATACCATGTATTAAATTTTATTAAGCGTTTACTGTTGTAAAAATGTTTAATCAAAATATTTAATGTATTCCTTAGTAAATAACATTTCTGTTTATATTTAGCACTAATATGTAAATTCAATTCTATATTTTATTATTTAAATTCTGTTCTTTTAATGGTAATGTTAAATTTTACCTATTAATCTAATTCTTGTTTTTCTAATTTGAAGATTCATTACAAATTTTAAACATTTTGTAATTTCAGTTATTTAATCAATTCCAAAGGGTAATAGATTAAGTAGTATATTTTTTCCAGAAATTAGTCCCTTAGGTTTAGCATATATGTAATGAAAAAGATAAACATTTCTAAAATTGGTATTATGATATTTGACGTGCCATGTATCTAAACTGGACCAAAATGAGGCGTCTACTGGATTAGAGTACATCCACCTGATGTCATATCGACGTCTATTGGAAGAAATTGTGTTGTATTGCGCTTTTACTATATTATAGTTGATTTGATTTTGTATTGTTTAAATAATTATTTTTTATATATATGCTTTATTAAATGTATAGGAATATATATTAGATTTATTTTTCTAAAACTTATGTGAATTTTATGCTGTAAATAATAATTATTATTATGACTACATAATGTATGGATGTTGCCAAAATTAATACAGTAATTTCAAATTTAAATTATAAAATGTTTTTAATTATAAAATATTTATATTTTTATTTGTTTTGTTTCAGTGCCACTTTTTAAGCTTGTCTGGGGGAACTTCTTCCGGGAATTGCACCATAAGCATCACTAAAAAAATTGATGGCCAATAAACTTGCACCTGAGTTCAGTTATTTTGGTGCTACGAAGAAATCCTTTAATGAACTGAATATGAAGCAGTTAGTTTTAGGTAAGTGCAATGTTTGAATAAGCATGTCATTGAAAGTTTTCTTTTGTAGAAATGATGAAAAAATACACTTTTCTCATAAAAAATTTTTTTAATGAAATATATTTATGTAAGCGCTAATATATAAATTCAATTCTCTGTTTGATTACTTAAGCACTGTTTTCATTATAAAAGTAATGTTCAATTCTATCTGATAATTTGAAGGTGTTTGTAACATACTTTAAACATTTTGTAATTTTAATTATTTAATCAAACACAAAGGTTACCATATTTACAAAGCTGATATTTCTTAGAAATTGAATTACTAAATATATATTTAAAACATTTACTGAATTAAAATAAAAATATTTCTAACTATGTTTTTATAAAGTTACTTAATGTCTTAAATTAGTGAAGGAAATTTTTGATATTTTTCTGATTAATTTACGCTGTTTTTTAATAATGAGATTTACATCCAATCAGTTTAATGTATTAATCAGATTGATAAGAAATAAATTAAATATTGATGAAAATTGTCTTCAGGATTTTTACTATTTTGTCTGAGGTTATTCATCTGAAAATGTTAATTGTTATTGCTAATTATTTTAAATGTACTTTATTTTCAGATGCTGCGTGGTGAACTCCACAGTATTCAAAGACAACAGATGGTGAAATTATATTTATTAATATTTATGTATAATGTAAATAATCAGAATAAAAATTGTGTGCATTAAAAATAAAATCTATTAGTTTGTTATATTTTTCTTGAATTAATTAAGATTTACACTCTCTTGCTGGAATGTTTTCTTAAACAAATTTTAACATTTACAAAGGAAAATAATTCAGCTTTTAAACAATGAAATAAGTAATTTTCAGAATTTTTGTCATAATAATTTGGAATATTCAATTGAGTGGAAAACTTTAATTAAATAAAAGTTTCTCTTTTATCTTTTACAAAAAAAGACATTGTTGAAATAATATCTAATTAGTTAAAATATATGGCTGAGAAATAATTCTTATAAGTTTCTCTTACTACAAAATTAATTAAAAAAATAAAGTATGAACAATAATTTTGCTGACATTAAAATAAAAAAATTACACTCCACAAATAAAAATATCCTTGACTATATTATTACTCTCTAGTTATAATAGTAATTCATTAATTTATGCATTCACTGGAAACTTCTTAGAAGTAATTTTTAACTTTTCCAAAGAAAAAAGAATCGTTTTATTTTAAACAATAAGAAACTAAATTTTCAAAAGGTTAACCATAAAATAATGAGCATAAAAATAATACTAATTTATCAATTGTGAGAATTTTATTACATTAACTAAACTTGAACAGTAAATCTGTCAGAAATCTAGGATATTTGACTGAAAATTAAGAAAAATGTGATGCTAAAGCAATTTCATAAGTAACAAGCTAATTAAAAATAATTTTCTCTTTGTCTAGTGGACAAAAATATATGAGCCACTAAGATAGATGAGGGATTATTTCAAAATCTACACACATCTAGAATACATCCATAAAACTACCTAGTATAGAGCAGTGCGTATGAATACATCCAAATTTCGTCCATGAGCCATCCACTGGCAACGTCTCGTAGACGTATAGTGGACGTAAAATAGGTGGATATTTGACGTGCCATGTATCTAAACTGGACCAAAAAGAGACGTCTACTGGATTAGAGTACATCCCGTTGAGGATGTCATATCTACGTCTACTGGACGAAATTGTGTTGTTTGGGTTCTTTATATATAAAATAATATTTTAAAATTTATTTAGCGTGTACTATATAAGCAATACCTTCAAAATAAAATTCATATTTAAAAATTCTTACTTTCATTTTATTGTTGAAAATCAAGGAAACAACCATTTAATTTTTTTTCAAAATTACATTTTCAAAAATACGGTTTTTCAGTTTATATTTATTGTAGTATAGCACTTTACTGTTGTTTTTCTCAAAAAAGTGCCTCACATTAGTAAATCATTCATTTTCTTGTTTTGTCAACGGTTAAAGAAATACTCATTTTCTTATTTGATATCTTAAATTTCCTTTCACATGTTCTTAATCATTTAGTTTCTCAATAACTTTTACGTACAAATTACATCTGAGCAAATATTCAAAAAGTTCTGAAATGAAATTTCAGCAAGCGGAAATTTTCTTTTTCGTTGATGAGAGTAGATGAGAGTATGGGGTGCTGTTTTAATTAGTTTTTAATAATTGCAAGTTTTTAATAAAACACACCATATATTAAAAATTGAACTAAATTTTATTTTTAATTAAAGAAAATGTTAAAGAGAGTTGCAAATACAAAATTCTCTGAGAGGGAAACAAACTGTGAACTAGTCCGTTCACATCGTCGGGGAAAACGTGAATCTGCCCTCTTGCTCACCATGCGGTATTGTTCCGGAGAAAATTGGTGTTGCCAATGTTCATGTAGAAAGTTTTTCTAGTTGCTGTTGCCAACTTCCGAGCAGAAGTGTTTCACCACATTACTCCCCCCAAGTGCCTAAGGCACGAGGAGTTAGAGATATCGTGGGTTGAAACGAACTCTTCTGCCGGATCGCGTAGTTTGCACAGGGGGTTCTTCGTTTACAGCAGAGTCTTGAATCACAGGAACAGGCATCGCTTTCGGAGAGTTCGGTGGAACTTGGGTAGCAATGGGAACAGGAACTAAAGATTCAGGGGGCCCAGGCACCAAAAATGCTGGTTTAAGACGGTCGACATTGATAACGGCTTCTTTTCCTTTAATGAGGAGAGTGTAAGTTTTATTAAGCCGTTTAAGCACTCGATAAGGACCATCATATGGACGAGTCAACGGAGGTTTTACTGCATCCTGCCTCACAAACACATGAGTGCACGAATCCAAAGCTGGGTGCACGAAATACTTGGGGTTGATATGAGCTGAAGTGGGCACTGGTGCAACATTTCTCATAGACTCGCACAGCTTTTGTAAGAAGGAAGCTGGATCCATGGAAGTAGAGACACTTGTTGTCTGAAAGAAATCAGCAGGCAGCCGAATTGTTGTACCGTAAAGCATCTCAGCACAGGTACCACCAAGGTCTTCCTTGTAGGCTGATCGAAGACCCAGCAATGTAATGGGCAGGCTTGATGTCCACTGGACGTCATTGTGGCACATTAACGATTGTTTTAATGATCGGTGAAACCTCTCGATCAATCCGTTCCCGGCAGGGTTGTATGGAGTTGTGCGAATTCGGTGAATGCCAAGGATTTTGTTGAGATTCGTGAATAAGTTCGACTGGAACTGACGACCTTGATCAGTTGTTATGGTGGTAGGTACTCCAAATCTTGCGATCCAATGAGTAACAAAAGTTCGGGCGATGGTTTCTGCGGAAATGTCCCGTATCGGAATTGCTTCCGGCCAGCGAGAGAATCTGTCCATCATTGTTAAAAGATAAGAATATCCTTCCGATGGGGGTAAAGGTCCGACAATGTCCAGGTGCACATGTTGAAAGCGTTGTAAGGGAACAGAAAAGGCTTGCAAAGGGCTATGGTTGTGTCTGGAAACTTTTGACTTCTGGCAATCAATGCATGCGCGAGTCCATGCAACACAGTCTTTTGAAATTGAAGGCCAGACGAAACGAGAGAGAATCAGTCTTTTAGTCGCTCGTACTCCTGGGTGGGAAAGTCCATGGAGGGAGTCAAACAGAGTTTTTCGGAGAGGAAAGGGAACAAAAGGACGGATTCGATCGTTGGTTACATCACAAAATAATTTAAGTCCTGGGGACAGTTCCATCTTCTGTAGCTTTAAGGAACTACCTGAAGTTGACAGTAATTGAGTGAGTTCTGCATCATTTTCCTGGATTTCAGCTAAACGTGCGAAATCGATGGCGTTATTACTATTAATGGCAAAAATTCTCGATAAGGCGTCGGCAACTGGGTTGTTTGATCCAGAAACGTGTTGAATGTCAGTGCTAAATTGAGCGATAAAATTCATATGCCGAATTTGTCTAGGAGATGCAGAATTTGAATTTTTTTAAACAAAAATGTAAGTGGACGATGATCAGTAAATATAGAAAATGTTTGTCCCTCAAGGTTGTGCTGAAAATGTTTTACAGCAGAATAGATAGCCAATAATTCTCTATCATATGTGCTGTATTTGGTTTCAGCTGGCGTCAGTTTCTTGGAGTAAAAAGCTAAAGGTTGTAAACCTTTGGTACTTTGGGAGTGCAATACTGCTCCTATGGCGATATCGGAAGCATCTACCATTAATGATAGCTGCTGATCAGGGGAATGGAAACCAAGGGTGACTGAATTCATTAAATCGCTTTTGCATTTTTCAAACGCGGCAGTTGTTTCCTCTGTCCAAAGAACAGGGCGTTTGTCATTCTTTTTAGAGTTTTTTAGAAGTGAATGGAGTGGGGCTTGAGTAGCTGCGGCCATAGGCAAGAAACGACGATAAAAGTTTAGCATAGCTAAAAATCTTTTAAGTTCAGACAGTGTTTCAGGCTTAGGAAAATTAGAGATTACTGCTGACTTTTCGGGAAGAGGGCTTACACCAGTGGGAGTTATTAAGCAACCAAGAAATGAGACTGATGTTTTTCCAAGAACACATTTAGAGGGGTTCAATTTTAGTCCGTATTCGCGGAGTCTATCAAAAATGATGCGAAGGTGTTTAATATGTTCGTCTTCGGTTGTCGATGCTATAAGGAGATCATCGAAGTAGGGGACGCAAAAATCCAATCCGTGAAGCACTTGATGTATGAATCTTTGGAAAGTTTGACCGGCGTTACGAAGTCCAAATGGCATTTTCAGGTATTCGAACAAACCAAATGGGGTGGTTACAGCAGTTTTCGGTACGTCCTCAGGATTGACGGGAATCTGATGATACGCTCTTGCCAGGTCGAGGGTAGAAAAAATATTTTTGCCGAAAAAAACCTGTGTACAATCCTGAATATGGGGTACAGGATACCTGTCAGGAGTTGTCACAGCGTTCAAGCGACGGTAGTCGCCACAAGGGCGCCAATCACCGTTAGATTTGCGTACCATGTGGAGGGGACTGGCCCAAGGGCTTTTGGACGGTCGAATAATTCCCTGAGACATTAGGTATTCGAACTCTAAACGCGCTGCTTTGAGTAATTCTGGGGCCAAACGGCGGGGTCTGGAAAATACAGGGGGTCCCTTAGTTTCAATGTGATGAAAAATTTCATAAGTTTTAATGTCATTTGTTACTAAAGAAGGGTTTGTAAGCTCAGGATACTCAGCGAGTAGTTTTTCAAATTTGGAATCGCCGATAAGTACGGATATGTTGGAATCCAGGGAAAAATTATTGAAAGATATGCCGTTTGATGAGAGAGACGTTCGAGAGTCGATCAGACGGTTATTTTTGACATCGACAAGTAATTCAAAATGTTTAAGAAAATCAACACCTATAATTGGTTGGTTTACGTCAGCAATGACGAATAACCACGAAAATTTTCGGCGGAGATTTAAATCAATAATGAGGCGTTTATTGCCAAATGTAGAAATTTTAGTGCCATTTGCTGCATATAAGGCTAAATTTTCAGAGGGTGTGGTTTTTGGAGCGTATTTTTTAGGCAAAACAGATATGTCTGCTCCTGTGTCAATTAGGAAATTTAATTTTGAAGACGGGTCGGCCAGAAGAATACGATTCACTTGGCGGTCGCTAGATTGGCCAGTGAGCGATCGCCGGTTTAGTTTCCCGACTGACGAAAAGAGCATGGAGCTTGGCACTTTCGCGCTTGATCACCGAAATTGACATGGTAAAAACAAAGCTCATTCGTACGTTCCTTGTAGTGACTGAGGTTAGTGCGAGAGCGGGAACTATCGCGAGATCTGCTGCGTTGGAATGATCGGCGGAAATTACGCCTAGGGCTACGGGAACTGCGTTCCAGGGCGGTGCTTAATTCGCTAACCCGTTGAGTTAACTGCGCCACTTGGAGTTCCAAGCGAGCCGTGACAGCATCATGAGAGTTAGGGGTGATAGAATTTACATACGAAGGGATAGCTAGATCGCTTATTTTGTCAGCAACTGCGGCTATTTTATTCAAATCGTCCTCGCTGAAAGCGGCTAAAATAGTCTGCGTGTTATATGGCAGCCTCGTTAGCCATAACGAGCGTAAAAGCGCTTCACCCACGGTATCCCCAGCTAATGAACGCATGCGATTTAGTAATTGGGAGGGTCTTTGGTCACCGATTTCTACTCCTTGCAATAAGGTTCGAATTCTAGATGTTTCACTTTCGGAATGAACAGAAATTAGGCGTTTTTTTAAGGCATCGTATTTCTCGGTAGTAGGTGGTCTCTCTAAAATGTCGTGTACCGAATTTAGTATATCGGGATCTAAGCAGGAGACAACATGATTGAATTTTGTTAGATCGGACGTTATATTCGCCAGGAAAAACTGCGATTCCAACCTAATAAACCACAGGGAAGGGTTAGTTTTCCAGAAAGGTGGTATTTTTACCGAAACGTGTGCAACCTGCGAAGCTGTGTCTTCGGAGGGAGGGTTTTGAGTAACGGAAAAATCATCAGATAAAGGCATGGTCAAAATTTATCAGAAAAAAATTACAAAGTATACAAATCAATAATAGGGAAGTGCGTATAGTTTTCAATACCAAGATATATAAATAAAAAATACAATAAACACAAAAAATATTAGCTATGAATTATAAAAGAATCAATGAATATTCATATAATGCAATACATTAAATTAAATAATAAAAACACAGCATGATGCGAAAGGATCGCTAAAATTGTAGAGTAGTGAACGGAGTGTAGCTCATGGGGAAAAAATATGTACTAATAATAATTTAACTAAGAAAAAACTTTGTGTTAAAATATATATGCACAATTTTCCAAGAAACCGACCCCAGTGAACAACCAAAGAGCACATAACGCTACGTTTAAGAAAATTATAGAAAGATCCTACCTGCATCCTAGAAGTTATGAATGATTACCAATCAGCACTGACATTTACTCATGACATCTCATGGCGCTGGAGTTACTTCCAAATCCTAGTAGGGCTTGAGGAATAGCGTGTTCACGTAGTGGTCACCAGATATGGGGTGCTGTTTTAATTAGTTTTTAATAATTGCAAGTTTTTAATAAAACACACCATATATTAAAAATTGAACTAAATTTTATTTTTAATTAAAGAAAATGTTAAAGAGAGTTGCAAATACAAAATTCTCTGAGAGGGAAACGAACTCTGAACTAGTCAGTTCACATCGTCGGGGAAAACGTGAATCTGCCCTCTTGCTCACCATGCGGTATTGTTCCGGAGAAAATTGGTGTTGCCAATGTTCATGTAGAAAGTTTTTCTAGTTGCTGTTGCCAACTTCCGAGCAGAAGTGTTTCACCACAAGAGTTTTATTCAAGCCATCAGGTAAAATATATTTGACACATCAAAATGGCCTAGATATTATTTTTTTGCAACATCATTTATTTAAGAATAGACTGACAATGCATTGCGCGTCTGGAGCATCAATTTTAGATCGTAATTCAAAGCATTTTTATAAGTCGATTCCTTTTAAAACTATTTTAAGGTATTTTCATCTTGATGCTGGACAGAAATGAAGAAAAGTCTTAAGAAAAGAATTATTTCAAGGTGAAGAAGTTACTCAAGTCTTTGCTTAAAAAACTTCAGAGATTTTAACATCACCAGAACAATTAAATACCCATAATTCGAAGAGCTTACAAATCTCCCATGAAAATGTTCATCCAAGTTTCATTCAATCCTAAAATGAAAAAAATAGAATTTTTTTTAATATGCACAAAGAAAATTGTTATGGAAATGAGTTCACAAAAAGAGATTTTTTGAAATTTAATTTATAACCGAAAATTATAATTATAGTGTGTGTGTAAAACCTTGATAAAGATTAGTTATTACTTTTTATTTGAAGATTAAACTGCCGATCAGTATGCTATCCCCGTCACTCAATCTTTGTCAAAAACTTTCAGTGGTTGGTTGTGTTTAATAAATTTGTTCGGCAAAATTGAAAATGTGTGTGTGTGTTTTAGTGTGTTGTTATTATAAATGCAGTAGACAACATTATTTATTTGAAGTATGACTTTTGTACTTTTATAGGGAAAAAAAGATTTTTTTAAATTAAGAAAAATGTCTAAAGCTTCGTCACATTCTTCTAATATTGTCCAAGTTGTAGAATTCAATGAACGTTTTTGTGGGAAAAAACAGGTGATTTTTCAAATTTGAACTAATATATTGAAGTTTGATTTTGATATAATTGCAATTTGTAAAGAAATTAATTGATGTAAAGTTTTTGGAAATTTTTCTCCATCTTTATTTTTGATATTGAACTAAAATTACACTTTGATCAATGGTAATGAATCCTAAGATCATATAATTTTTTCACTTTCTTAATTAATACCTTATTTACTAATTGCAACTTAGATTTACTTATAAGTTTAATCATCATGTATTATTTTGAGTTCCATTATTTAATCAATAGCATTAACTGGAGTAATAATTTGTGATTCATAAAGAAATTACATTAGTGTTTCAAGTTCTGTAGTATCTAATTTAACACTATACACAATTATTTTGCATTATATTAAAATTTCGTAAAGGAAATGTGTTCCAACATTTACTACAAATTTGTTCCTAATTGTTTTGTTTTTGCAGAAAATGTATTAGGCAAACCTATGTAATTTATAAGCAAAAATGTTTCGAATTTTTTGTTAAACTATGGTTATGATATTACTATAGAAAAGATGTCGTTTAACAATAGTATATATACATATTTCAAAAACTTGTATTTGATTCTAGATTAAACAAATATCTGTAGTATTCTACACATTTTCTATATTTTTAAAACAAAAATTAAAATTTTTTCAACAAATTTTTGATTAATAGACTTTTGTTTTCTATTTAATTTTGTATCGAAGTGAGTGTGACATCATGTAATATGTTTACTCACTCAAGTCATGAATCATCAAGAGACTCTCTTAAACTTTATAATAAAAATTACTTTTATATGACAAATTTAATTACTGTTATATCTATTCCTCAAAAAAATTGTTCTAATTTCTGCTATTTTATTTTTTGGCTGCATCACATATTTAAAATGTAACTTATTTACTATAAAAATTTTAAGCAGTTCATACATTTTAATATGAATTTTTGTCACCAAAAAATTGTTTAAATTGATATCTTGATTGCAGAACAGCCAAATATATAAAATTGGTATGCATGTAAGTAAAAAATACAATCATTGATTAAAAATATTGGAATATAAACTAGAATATAAAAATGTGCTCTAATAGTAAAGTTTAAAATTTTTAAGTTTTAAGTTATTAAAATGTTGATATTAAAGGCTATGAAATCATTGTTCATTGTTTTATTGAATTAATTACTTATTTTGTAGATTATTGAATTAATTAAATTAATTAATTAAACATTAATTTATTAATTAATTATTGAATTATAATAACTTATTGAATTAATTCAATATTGATTTTGTAAATATTCGGTTGAATTTGAAAAATAGCTCTGAGCCTCCAATGAAAATTACGTGATAATTGTATATTAGTTTTGGCTCACCCAAATGTAGAGACATACATTTGTAGTTTAATTTTCAGCCTTATTTCAATCAATTGGAAAATTTGAATTTTCAGTATCTTTGTGCCATGACAGCAAGTAAATATGATAGAATTCAGAATGTTTGAATTGACAGCATGGGAAAGATTTACCAATGTTACCTTATAACCCAAAGATTAGGATTGATTCATTTATTTTTTTACAATCAGATATTTTATCATATGTAGTTTTAATTTAACTTTGAAAGCAATTATTTGTTAATTAATGAATTCTTCTGATATTACTAATAATTTAATTTGATAAAAAAATTATAAATAAAACACATGTTGGTTCATTAATGTGCAACTCTACAGTCATTAACTGTAAATATATATTTCAGCTTAATGATTTTTTTTACAGATGAGGATGCATTTTGTTGTTTTATGTTAACAATAAATATATACACAGTCCAGTCACATTAATGTGACTACCTGTCAAAAGCCAGAATAATCATCTTTTGCTGGACAAACTGTTATAAGACATACAGGGAGAGAGTGAATTGGGTTCTTGAAAGTGTTCACAGGGAGTTTGATTCATGCAGACTCCAGTGATATGTCCAGCTGCATTTAGATTACACGAGTGAGGAACCATGTTGCAATCAATCTAATTAAGATGGTCCCCCAAATTCTTCATTGGGTTTAAATCAAGAGAATGTGCTGGCCAGGAAATAATGGTAAACTCATCCTGATGCTCTTCTAACTATGCATGCATAGTGCCAACTGTATGACACTTTGAATTGACCTTCTGGTAGATGCCATCATCCTGAGGAGAAACAATGTACATATAGGAGTGGACATGGTCTGTAAGGACAGATACATACCTGTATCAATCCATCATGCTTTCTTCAATGATGAGTGAACCTAGAGAATCCTCAGAAAACATTCCCCAGAACATAATACTCTCGTTTGGACTATTCCGTCAATGATTGCAGGTTGTTTCCTTTTAGAGGTTTCACAGCATATATGCAAACATACATCCGTCTAATGGAACATAGTTCATCAAAAAATGCTACCTGTCACCAACCTTCATTGCCTATGAACAATAGTTAGCATAGGTGAATGAATCAGGTGTCTGCTTCAGAGACCCTGATGCAGCAAGTTTCACTGAATAGTAGTTTAGGAGACATTGTTGGTAGACTTTGGTTCATTTGGGCATTCAATAGTAGCATGTCTATTTGTCCTTTTTGTCATCTATGACCCATGGTGCACCATCTGATTTTGGACAGTCCCATTTTGCCATTAACTGTATATTTTTACCATGACAGCACGCAAACAGTTCACAAACTTAGCAGTTTTGAAAATGCTTCTACCCTCAGTTCAAAAACCAATGATCAGTCTCTTTTGGACATAGGATAAATCGCTCTGTTTTTGCATTTTGCCAGCAATTCCAATGTTTTTTGAAGCTCTCACACATCTTTTACATATGCTCATCTGTACAGTGTTGCCAACTTCCTTCTGTGATTGGTTATTTAACATTAATGCTGTAAGTATTTGGTGGTCACATTAATGTAACTGGATTGTATATTTACTAGAATACTGTTCATTGAAGAAAAACTATATAGTTTGTATTGGTGGGCTAGAAAATTGATGCAATTGCCATCCAGAGATTAGATACCTTTTTATGTTCAATGTAATCATACATTATTCCATTTAATAGTTGTAATATAGTTTTTTATGTATTAATTTTTTTACTCAACTTTATCCTTATTTTTGTGCTTTAATCTCATATCTATGATGCATGACCCCCTCAGGGGGCTTACCTTCTTTAGGTAAACATGGGTGTCACAATCCCGAGGTACCCTAGTGATCTGTTTCTCCTCTTTATTTTCTCCTCTCCTCTCCTCTTCTGCTTTTTCTTCCTCTTCTCCCTCATTGTGGTTGCCTTGTAAGAGGTTGAGGGCTCCCCTTGAGTAGCTATTGTCGCCCTGTTACTATTAGCTTCTCTTGGGGACTAAATCACCCGCGTGTTTGCCGTGCGTGGATACCCGTGTCCCTGGAAAGGAGGATCCTGGTGATTGAGGCTCTCAGAGACCAACACATTACTTTGGCCTCTGCTTCAGGTAAACGGGAGGTGTGTTGTGGTCCTCAGCATACCAATCGGCTTCCATGGATCAAGCAATCATATATCTGCTGTGTGACTCGATAAGGGTGGAGGCCACGTCAGAGATATATTGAAAGCGTATAAGGTCTGGCTAGCACTGATGCAGTTATACTGCATCCCCTTGTTGGGCTCGATGGTGGGTGGTGCAGTCTGGCCTTGAAGTAATTAACTTATTTCTATGGAATGTACTTCTAATTCTTTACTCCCTATGGAGCAACAAATGATACAGGATCAGAGATATTTTGTTATTAAAAGAACTGAGGGCAATTTTGATAATGTTTCTCCTTTCTTAATTAATAAGAGTCTTATTGGTACAGTTGGAAATGTCAAAAATGTTCGCAAGATGAAATCTGGTGATCTCTTAGTTGAAGTCTTATCAATTGAACAGGCCAAAGCCACCCTAAAACTAAAATGGCTTGGTAATATAGATGTTATAGTATCTCCGCATAGTAGGTTAAATTCTACACGGGGAGTAATTTCAGCAGATGATCTATTTAATGTTTCAGAGGAGGAAATTTTGAATAATCTCGTTGACCAAAAAGTACAACATGTGCAGCGTATTACAATCAGGAGAGAGGGCAAAATTAAAAGAACTAAGCACCTTATACTCACATTTGCTACTCCTATACTACCTCAATCTATTAAAGCTGGTTACCTAAATTGTAATGTTCGCCCCTATATTCCAAATCCATTACGATGCTTTAAGTGTCAGCGTTTTGGCCATGCAAAAACTACTTGTAGGGGACATTTGACTTGTGCTCGATGTGCATCTGTTGGACATGATAGTAGTGAATGTCAATTACAAGAAAAATGTGTAAACTGCAGTGGTGAACATCCATCATACTCCCGGTCATGCCCAACCTGGATATTAGAAAAAGAGATTATTACTGTGAAAATAAAACAAAACTTATCTTACCCTGAAGCCAGGCATACAGTATCATCTCGTACCCCTAATCAAGGTGTTAGCTATTCACAAGCAATTAAAAAAGTCATGAAATCTTGTAGTACTCAAACAGATTTCTTAAAATTTCCAAACTTATCCTCAAATATTCCTAGTATAAATGTCCCACCTATTCCGAAAGGAATTTCTCCACTGTCTTCTGCAAAATCTAAATCCCAAAGATCCCTAAAATTAAAGAATGCAAAAGAAGGGTTCCATAAATCATACTTAAAGAGTAAAAGAAGCTCAACTGCTTCTAAGACAGGTATAAAAAACGCAGACCCATCAGATGATGAAACACTCCTAAGTGGAGATTCATCTGAATCCCAGATGGCTTGCTCCAATGCCGGAGCATTCAGCTTTGCTTAATGGGAACCTTCGTTTCTTGGAATTGTCGAGGTTTCCACACTCATATAGAAGATATAAAAACAATTATAAACCTGCATAATCCAGTTTGTTTTGCCATCCAAGAAACATTCTTGAAACCTCAGTACAGTTTAAAATTGCGTGGATATAATTGTGTTAGGAAAGATGTTAGTCATGATTCAGTTTCTGGAGGTGTATGCATTCTTGTGTCTTGTAATATTCCTAGCACTATACAATCCCTTAACACTTCATTGCAGGCTGTTGCAGTACGCATACACACAACATCTCTCATTACTATTTGTAGCCTTTACTTACCTCCCCATGCGATCATCCATGAAAGCGATTTAAACAGTTTGCTGGACCAACTACCTACACCCTTCATTTTACTTGGTGATTTCAATGGTCATAACACCTTATGGGGTAGTGATAATATGAATCCTCGGGGCAAGACAATTGAACAGTTCATTTCTAATAACAATATCTGCCTTCTAAATTCCACGGAAATAACCTATTTCCATCAGCCATCAAGAACTTTTCACTCAATAGATTTAGCTATTTGCTCTCCATCAATTCTACCTTCATTAAATCTTAATGTTGATAAGGACTTATATAACAGCGATCATTTTCCTTTAATTATAAATCAAACTGGTATAAGCAGACCACAAGTCTTTCTCTCCTCTTATTCTTATCATCGTGCAGACTGGTCTCTCTACACTCAATTAGCTGCGATTACTGACCGCATGGTTAGAATTGATAATATCAATGATGCTGTGCAAAAAGTGACTGATACACTTCTAGATGCTGCCAAAAACACAATTCCCAAGCGCTCCCCAATTCCCCGCAAATATCATAAACCATGGTGGAACCATGAGTGCCAAATGTCATTCAAAAAACAAAAAAAGTTGTGGACTGTTTTTCGCAGGTGCCCTACCACGGAAAACCTCATGGCTTTCAAAAAAGCTAAAGCTTTTGCTCGTCGAGTACGGAGAAATAGTCAAAAAGAATCTTGGATAAGATATGTTTCCTCCATCACATCATCAACTTCCAGCAAAGAGTTGTGGAAGAAAGTTAAAGCTTCCAGTGGTTTATATCGGGACTTCTCTATCCCAATACTACGCACAGGAGCTGACACAATTTCTTCTCAATATGATATTGCCAATCTTTTAGGTGAAACTTTTGCAAGGGTATCTAGTCCAGCCTCTTATGATCCTAAATTTCTCAGAACCAAAGAGCAAGCTGAAAAGAAACCTATAAAGTTTCATGAAAAAGCCATACATCCATATAATTGCAATTTCTCTTTGCTGGAACTGCAGAGAGCCCTGTCCCAAACTAAAAATACTAGTCCGGGACCAGATGGTATCTCATATAAGATGATTTGTCATCTTAATCATGAATCTTTAATAAACATTCTTCTTCTATTCAATAGAATATGGAATGAACATGTCTATCCCAGTCTTTGGAGCAAAGCAATTATTATTCCAATTCTTAAACCTGGGAAAGATCCAACTAATCCTCAAAACTATCGTCCAATTGCTCTCACAAGTTGCCTTGCTAAAACTTTGGAGCGTATGGTCAATGCCCGTCTTGTTTATGTACTTGAAGACAATCAGTACATATCCCTTTATCAAAGTGGATTCCGGAAAGGTCGATCTACTCTGGACAATATTGCATACCTAGAAACACAAATTAGGAATGCTTTTGTACGGAGACATCATTTGGTGTCTATATTTTTTGACATAGAAAAAGCTTATGATAAGACATGGCGTTACGGAATTCTTCGAACTTTGTATAATTTTAATTTCAGAGAAAATTTACCTATTTTTATTCAGAGTTTTTAAGTTCTCGCATTTTTAATGTCCGTATAGGATCTGTTTTATCTAATCCATTTATCCAATGTGAGGGGTTCCTCAGGGAAGTGTCTTAAGTGTTACTATTTTTAATATTTGCATCAGCAACATTCTTCATGTATTGCAACCATCTGTCCATGGAACATTATATGTTGACGATCTCCAAATTTCTTGCCAAGGTTCCAACATGCGACTGATTGAACGGCAATTACAAACTGCTGTCAATAATCTAGTTGCTTGGTGTAATGAAAATGGGCATACTTTGTCCCCTTGTAAAAGCAATTGTATCCATTTTTGCAGAAAAACTAGGCTTCATCCTGATCCAGAAATTAAGATATTAGGTACAACTATTCCCGTAGTTAACCAGATATCATTTCTTGGGCTTATATTTGATAAAAAGTTAACCTTCCTACCACAAATCTTAGATTTGCGCAAAAGATGCGAAAAATCAATTAATATTCTGAAAGTTCTCTCTAATACCTCTTGGGGTGCAGATCGTCAAGCATTACTCCGAGTGTATCAGTCAGTTATTCTATCCCGAATTGACTATGGTAGCGTAGTTTATGGATCAGCCTAATCATCAGTTTTGCGCAAACTAGACCCTGTTCATCACTCAGCTTTACGAATCTGTTCTGGAGCATTCCGGACTTCTCCTGTCCAGAGCCTTTATGTAATTTGCAACCAGTTACCTCTAGATCTGAGGTGTAAGAAACTCTCTCTACATTATTATTTTAAAATGCTATCAGTATCACAACACCCTTTGAAATCGATGATTATTTGTCCCTCTTTAAGAAGGCTATATAATGCATGGCCACATAACATATTACCATTTTATGAGCGTACAAATTCATTCCTGTCTTCATCCGAGTTCCCTGATTTACATATTCAAATCACAGATGCTCTAAGATTTCCTCCTTGGAATATTCCTGTTGTCAATACAATCCAAGCCTTTACTGGATACAATAAATCAGTTACATCTTCCCTTATTTTGCAACAAATGTTTTCACACATTCATTCTCATTATTCCTCCCATATCTCTGTATATACTGATGGCTCAAAATCAAGTGGTCATGTTGGTTGTGGTATTGTTGTTGGAAATACAGTTTACAGCTATAAACTGCATGCATCATATTCTGTGTATACAGCTGAAGCTATTGCTATTAAACGTGCTCTAGAAATAATACAATCCAGCTCTTATCGAAAGTACTGTATATATACAGATAGCATGAGTGTGCTCATGCAATTAGACAATTTTAAAGATAAATGTCATCCAATTATAGTGAAAATATTGGATATTTTAAATATACTGAAGAATAAAGGATTTGACATCTTGTTTTGTTGGGTTCCAAGTCATGTTGGCATAGCTGGGAATGAACTTGCAGATAATGCTGCTAAAAATGCCTCTGACATTTTGCATAAAGCATTAACTTTTTTTGACATTAAACAAATTATCAAAGATTTCATTTCATCCCACTGGCAAAAAACATTGGATTTGCAGAAGAACAATAAATTATATAGTATATCCTCCCACATTCTTCCATTCCCAGTTGCTCCCATGCGAAGAGTAGATGTAAAACTCACACGGCTTCGTATTGGACATACTAGATTTACACACAAGCACTTATTCTTGTCTCGTAGTGCTCCAGTTTGTGGCATGTGTAATGTACCACATACAGTACATCACATTTTAATTGTCTGTCCTAATTTCAATGATTTACGCATAGTGTTTTTTAATACTACAAATTTAATTTTATCAGACTTGCTTGGGTTTAAACCACATAGAAATTTGTTTGCATTTTTACGTGCAATAGGTTTCTTGAATTCTATTTAAGATTTTTAGCCAAAATAACCTTTTACATATGCTTTTCTTGAACTTTTAATACATTCCATTGCATACATCGGACTAGTATTTTAACACAGAACTTTTACCTACAGTTTTAAATATTGTACGGTGCAGAAATGTCCAATATTGGACCTTGCATCAGTAAACCTCACAAAATCAGTCAATCAATCTATGATGCATGACAGCCAATAATATATAATGAAGCCTTTTTGCCATGAAAAATTACAAACTTACCAATTACTTTTAATTTTTTACACTTAATATGCATTTATAGTTGTATTAGACTTCAGAGACAATAATTATTAAAATATTAATTTTGAACTATTTACTTATGAATGGAAATAGTAACAAAATTCACTTTATATATTATTATAATAAATTCTCTTTATTCATGTATGGTATCCCCAAAACAATGTATTTTCTATTGACTAATATTGGCTGTTTTTGAAATAATTAAAACATTATTTTATCAGAAATCATTTTTTACAAGTATGTGCTTACAAATCATTACTTCTTTATTATTGTATGTTAATATACTGATATCAATTTTTGTAACATTTATTCTTGCATTAATAAATAATGCATTTTGGAGAATATTTCAAAAGTTAATAATAAAAGCTATATAAATATTTCAGCCATGCAATATTTAAACATTTTTCAATATTTATGTCTTTGACAAACTTAGAATTTGGCTTTCTGTAGTTAAAATGTTAATTAAGTATTTAATGTATTATTCTGTTATGTCTGTGATATTTTAACTTCTATAAATTTTATTCCTATTAAGTAATTATAGCAAATTTACTAATGATTAATGTCTTTTTTTACATAGATTAAAACTGATAAAACTAAAGAAAATAAAGAAACAAACCAAAAAGAAGAATCTGAAAATGATTTTGATGAAACAAAAATCTTCAATTTAAAAAAGCTCGTTATGAAATAATGCGATTTGCTATTAATGGATTTGACAAAGAACGTAGAATTCAAGACAAAATAGCCATGGCCATTAGACTTGGAGCTAAAGTAAATATCATATATATTACATGCATAAAACTTTTTTATAAATTACTATTTTAAGTAGTTTAATTTACAAACACCTGTTTTTCTTATTAAAACTTTTAATCTTCATAAATCATGTCTTCTGACATTTAAATTCAACTGTTAGCACTGTTTCCACATTTTCAAATATTCTGTCTTGTTTAGTTATTTTGAAGTCTTCGTTTTGTGGGTTATAATTTATTACGATTTTGCCCTATAAAATATTTTATTGTACTTTGTAAGAAAGCTTGGAAAATAAAAATTAAATAAATATATTAAATCAAATAAACATTTCTTAAAAATAAATATTAACTGATAAACATATTATTTAATTAATTTCTACAAAACTCTCTAACAACATGTTTTTCCTCAGTTTCAATGCTAGATATTTATGATAGCTAATTTATAAGATTTGGTTTCATGCAACACAGATTCTTTTTCTAACTGAAAATATGTAGTGGTTGCAATTTGTGTGATTTTTATAACCATTTGCAATACCTTTCAAAAGTAAGAAAGTACCATTAAAATAAAATCAGTGATAATTATTTCATTGCTTGTCACATCAATATTTTATATATACCATGTTAAAATCTCTATGATAAATGGTATTATTAATTAGATTATTTTCTATTTGTTAAAAAATGTTTCTATAGTATATTTAATAATTCTTTTTTAATATTGATTTTATTGGGCATTGTATTTTTTATTTAGATTTGTAATTTATGTATTGTTTATAATATATTTAATTTTTATTATAAGACTTATTTTTTGTTATGTTTTTACAGTATTGTGTAACAAATTTTTAATTCATCTTATATGAATAAGTTCCATGATTTCATATATCAGTTTGTTAGAATAAAATAGGGCATAAAAGTCTACATTAAAGTTTAATCATATGAAGAAAAAATTCAAATTGCAATTAAACTTTTGATTTAAAAGAAATTATTTGTAATACAGTTAAAAAAATAAATGAAGAAGCTAATATATAGGTATATTGAATGTAGTAGATAGATAAACAACTGAAATTTGTTCTACGACATTTATGTTTGTCTGAAGAAGAACTTTGTTTAGATAATATGTTGTGTTCATATATCACTTGAGATAGATTCTGGGCAACTCACAAGTATTCATCTTGACAGATATACCATGAAGAAAATTGATGCTCAACATCCATCTTCATTGTTCAACATTAAGATTTAGCCCTAGACCTTCCACTGTATAAAGTGGAAACTTACTACTAGTCTACAATGAGAATCTATTCATGACATAAAAAAATGAGAATTATATTATTTCTTTATTTCATATGCTATGTTTTTGCTTCAAGAAATATGTTCAAATAGTTCATATTTTCTATTTAATATAAAAGTATGTATAAAATAGTCATTGTCTGTGTATATATAAATTGTAAAAAAATTAATAAAAATCTGTTTGTAATATGAAATAACCAAATTGCTTACTTCATACTAAAGAAATTAATTAGATAATTTTTGATTAAAAATTAGAAAAAAATGAGTTATTTGTATTAAAATACCCAAACATTATTTAAAACTATTATATAAAATGTGCCCTATTTTTGTTTTATTTATTTTTATTTTTTTTTCAATATTATTTTATATAAAAATTGTCACTTTAGCAATGACTTTAAATGTTCTGCAATATTATATGTGATAAAATATTGCTTTTTAAGAGAAACAAAAACAATTTTTTTCATTTTTAAAATTTCAACTGGAATTACTCAATTTAAGTATTCTGATTTTAAAAAAAAATCATGTATATTGATAAGAAATTTTTCTCACAGCCACCTAAAAGAAAATATAAAAACTATAAAGAACTTATGGAAGAAAAGTCAAAAGAAAAATCCTTAAAGAAGGTATGAATATAATTGGAAAGTATTTAAATATGTTTTTTGGTGTTATTATATAAAATTGACTTTTATTCTTCATTAATTAGTTTTTATAAATGTATTATATGTGTTTATTATATATTTAAAAATGGATCAATTTGTTAAAGTTATTAATCCTGTAAAATCATTTTAATTGCTTAATTTTTTTTAGTGCAATTTTGGATTAAGTTTAGTTTTTATATAATCTAGCTAAAAATAAAGCTCTCCTAGCACAATACAATTCTGCAATTGTATCTGTATGACTTGTTGAAAATCATACTGTGTATGGGATAGTTTGACAGGTTGAAGGAAATTCAAGGAGGCTTTGATTTTTCTTTCAACATAGGAGCTAAGTTACAGAAAGTAACTTTCTGCTGTCACTGTCTTTTCCTATAGGATTTAAAGTATTTGTGACAACAACTTTCGAAAAAAATATTTACTGAAACTTCTAATTTAGTTTCTATTATATTTGTTGAAATGTCTATAAAAAAATAGTACAACAATTCTCTGAAGTATACAAAGATAAGTCTTCTTTGGGGCAAATTATGAGCATTGATAATACAAATCAAATAAAAGGAAAGCATATGAAAAAATTATAAGATATTAATAAAAATATTTGATGAAATTTGTTACATTGGATGAAGTGAAAAAAATTGGTAATGTCTATCATATTTTCCATACAATGCAGTATTATTAAAAATTATAATGAATGTTTAAAACTATTTGATTTCTCCTGTATTAAAAACAAAACATTATAATTCAGTTAATGAATTGCATTAAATTTTTTCCTTATTAAATCCCTTTAAGTGATTATCATTTTATTTTGTTTCAAATAAAGGAAAAAATATATAAGAATTCAAAATTTAATTTATTCAACCCAATTATAATTTTTTAATCTTAGTGCAATGTAGTATTATAATAAATCAATAAATGGTTTTAAGAATTATTTACTTTCAAGCATTCTTTATGGAGTACTTAAGGGTCCTTAAAACTCCTGGAATTTTGACTTGACTCCTTAAAAATCATAAATTATTTCTGGAATTTTTACTTACTTTGATACATTTATTTTTTGTTTGAAAGTATTATAATATTTGAGTTTGTTTTAATATTTTAAAATTCCCAGTGAAATTGTTCAAAAACCGAATTGAGTATTAGTTCTTAATGTTACCACTAGAATGCAGTGTGATCTGTCTTAGATTCTATTCATAAGTGTTGAGTAAAATAAAGATCTACTTCAACCACATGATGTTCAACTTTCATGATGATCCAGTTCAGCTAGGATAGGATGTAGTATTTAGATTGATGCGTGTGAAGTTAATTGAAGAATGGTTACCAATAAGATGGTCATATGCTGTAATCAGGGGTCGATTTTATCAGATTCTTTTTCTATTTGTTTCTGTATTTTATATTGTATAAAAGTCACTGAATATTAATAGTAAAATATAAAATTTTTCATTTAAAATATGCTTTCCATATCTTTGTGCGAAAAAATTGCCTATAATTTTAGAAAAAAAGGATGAATTTGTTTATCAATGAAAGAGAAGCTGAACTAGATTGTTTAATATACCTGGTAGAATGTGTCTTTTTAGTGACCAGTGGACTCTGAAAAAGCCATACAAAGATTAGCTTTTGTGTGGTTTAGAAAAAAAAGAAAGAATTTCAAAATTTCGTAGAAGAGTATAAATTATTATAACCGACTGTAAGATTTCAAGATTGTATTGAAAAAAATTTAATTCTATTAAATACTTTTTGCTTTAATTTACTTTCATATAGACAAAATTATTGTCAATTATGGAAAGTAGTTAATTTATACATTTCATATTTATATTACACTGGTGAGATTTCAACCTGTGCAAGTGCCAATTTCACAGAACTATAATTCACAATCTTAATAATTAATGATCCTATTCATAATTGATGGCGACATTTGCTGGTAAACTTTTCCTATTTAAGGGGTATAATATATTTTGAGACATGACCTCAATAGCTGATTTCTGAATGAGAAATCCACAGCACAATTTTTCTTTTGTGCTGCGTTCAGATGCTCTTCCTGTTTCATCTAAACATACTGAAATGCTAATCGCATGTATATGTGGTACCACTGTTTCCTTTTATTCTTTTTTGAATTTTTATCATTCTTTAGTCTTACTAAGCTGCCAGCTTAGTAAGATGAGTGCGCATTGGAGAATGTGATTCTCCCATTCGCACCTTCTTCCCCTCAAGGGGAAAAGGAGATCATAAGTGCATTTCTTGCTTGACCTTTGCATCCGTACCTTGGAGCGTGGGGATTTGTTTCGCCTTTACCAGATGGCAAAGAGGAGGAAAATGCTTATTTATGTTACTAATTAGTATGTGAGAAAGGGATCACTACATGCTTAAATATGAAAAATATGGATGGTCTCAACTTTTATTTTTTTTGGTCATAATTGTGTTGCTTATCTTGCCCTGGAAAACTTGCAATGCATATCCAAAGTCAATAGTTTGCTGAATCTGTCTATACACAAGCACTTAATTTCTGATTTTAGATTTATAATCACAAAAATAGTGCTTTAAAAAATACTTTTTTAATGCTTTTCAATAAATTCTTAGCTTATTAAACATAGAATATCTTGAGTAAACACATCGTCTGTGTTTAATGTGTTTACATCCAATACAGATTAGCTGAGAATGTAGCTTATCTGTATTATCTTCCATATAACATAGATTATATTCCCAATTTTGGAAAAATGTAAGGTGCTCTACCTTCCTATTTTAGATTTATTACATTCAAATCTTTGAAGCAAATTGACTAATTAATTAAGCCAAAACTATTTATAATTCATATGTAAGTTTTGGATTGAAAATAAGAAAACACAATCTTTGTACTTCATAAGTTGCATTATGTAAAATTAAATATAATGTATTAAATGAAATACAGTATTTAGCTACAGAGAACAGCTGACAGTTTTACAAAAAGAAGGTATTGGGTGGATATGGTGGTTATGCCTATATTAATAACTGAACAGGGTGCATTTGTGCTACTAAGAGGAAAAAGATACTACATGAAATATATTATATTAAGAAGTTTTCAATGAAAAGTTAATATTTGTGATTTGGCAATTGTATGTAAATAAATTTATAATTATATTACAAATTTATTTAATAACAATATTTTTTTCATCTACCATACAAATATATTTAAAAATCTACTTTTCAATTAATATATTTTTAATATTGCTTATTGTATTTAATTTGAGCTTGTTTTCATTTTCTTTTTTTTCTTAATTTCAAGTAGTTTTTTTTAAAATTTCTTTATTTTTGTGCCTAGGAATTTTAAATACTGTGTATACATTCAATAGATATTTATGCTTCAAATAAAAATTACCTTCACTCCTACTAGTGATTCTTGTTTTACTATAAAGTTTCTTTTCTTTGTATGACTATGAATTATAAAATAGCTTTTGTTTTAGCACAGAATGTCAAAAAAATTGCAAGGTTTTAAATATTGAAATCACAGGATAATAGAATTTAGTTTACACATTTTTAATAATATATTTTATTTTCTTACTTCTCAATTATTGAAAGTTTGATCATCAAAATGTATGAAATCATTAGATATTTATAATTAATTTAAAGAGCAGGAATATTATATTCTTTAACATCAGTTTCTTATCTTAAATAAAAATTATAAATTCTTAGCAAATATTTTTGTTAAATATATAACTAGGATAAGAAAACTGGATTGGGATTTATGTAGATTGTGTATTTATTATTGATAGGAAATTAATAACTTTATCAATGTTAATCGTTCTCTTTATATTAGTTTGTTAAAAATAAGTACATCTTCTCATATTTAATAATTTTAACATGCATTTTTTATTTTACATTTTTAGGCAGAGTTACCGAATAAATATGCTATACAGAAGTTGAAAGGTCGGAAGAAAACAAAGAAAAAGAAGAAAGACCAACCTTCGTCTTTAGTATAGTGTAATTATATTTTAAAAAATACTGTAAATAAATTTTGTTTTTTATGTTAATGGTTTCTTGTATATCCTTAATCATAATGATGTCTCTTGTGGCTTAGATCCATCTTTTCAAACCACACAAAAGTTCTGGAACTAATGAACTCATTCCCATCATGATCCAAAAGTCACAGGAATTCATTGTCCCATTGCTGACCAAAATTTTTCTTAAATAGTCTATGATATATTTCAAAGATACTGGAAAAGGCTAGAATAATTTTTATTCGAAATCTGAAGAATTAATTGATCAGGTTAAATGCTTCTAATTAATGTCTTTCTTAATTTTACTGTGAAATTATGAAGAAAACTAATGTGCATGTTCTTTAGATAATCTACATACTACCTACCACCATAATAAAACTATCAAAACAGCATTACATCTGCTTATTTCTAAGATTAAATACTCTGAACAGGAAAGAAATCGCTCTGTGAATTTTTTTATGTACAAGATGCTTTTGAGAATGCATAAAATCTAGTCATTTTTAAAGCCACAAGGGATATAAAGACTAATTGGGGGAAGTACTTACGTTTATACCTCGATCAAAAGCTCACTTAAAATAAAAATATTGATTACAAGTCATGCAAAAAAGTAAGTTCAGACACTGTTTTAATCAAAATTGGTTTTATAGTGGAAGATGATATTTTGTATGTAAATAGTTATATTAGATATGAATTATATTTAATCTGGTAGTGTAAATCAGAGCACAAAGAACTGAGAAACAGACTCGGAAGAGTGCTCTGATCTGCCTATATATCACAGGTGCAATGTTTTCAATACTCATCTGAGTATTAGCCATCCTGTTAAGTGTGGCTCCTTTGTATATTTTCATTCACAGTACCGCCAAAATGACTACATATAGAATAATTTTAAAAAACCAATAGTATAAGTGTACTGCTATCACTATTTCAAGAAAAAATGATGGTGTTGCTCTACTGATTCTTTTAGACATAGAAAGGAATACATATTTGATAAGGCATTGCGTAATTTTTCCTATTGGAATAATGGAACATGGGAAAATTTGATGATTTTGATTAGGTTCAAGCATTTTGTCTTTCTTGGAGCAAACTCTAAACTGTTTTAAGGATGGTCAAAGAAAGAATTTCTCAGGACTTGGAGCATATATTGCATATCAACAAAAATTAACGTCTTCAAATATCTTAGATGTTAGCCATTCTGTTCATGATACATGTTCTCACTACCATTAACTATCTAAATATAACCAGTACAATGTGTTGATGATCGTTTAATTCGTCTTCATATTGGTCACATATATTTCACGGACAAACATTTGTTTCTAAATTAATTCCGTGGTGTGAAACATGATGAACCATATTCACAATTTACCATATTTTAGTTTCTTGTACATAATTTAATTTTCGCTTTAAATTTTTAGCTCTGATTTACTATTAACTTAATGTGATTTACTCTGGGAGTAACTCATTCTATTGTACAGCGCTACGGGATTCGTGTTAATTGAACGTCGATAAAACAATCACTTTAAAATCGTTAGACTTTTATCCGTAGCAATTTCTACAAGATATAGGAAGTTCCAGCTGTAGAAGTAACAATTATATATCTCTAATTCACCTAATATAACACGAAACAGCTTTCAAACACAGAAGTCTGTATACCTCAGACAGATAACTCTTATTCACCGGACTAGCAATCAAAACTGATCGTCTTCAATAATCCGTCTACCCTGGGTGGTGGTATTTATATCTGACTTAAGGTAACAATATGAGTTTCGAAAGATTTCTGGAATGTTCCACGCTATCACGCTTTATATTGGTCCTACAACTTCGGTGATGGAATTTTCCAAAACTATCCTTTTCGCCAAGTTGCCCAAAATATTCCCAAGTCACTATAAATGCTATTTTATACATATAGTACGCCTAAATTGCGCAATTTTCACCCAAAATTTGAATATTTCTGATCTGTCTGAGATATTTTAAGATATATCCTTTTCCATGGTCTTTGAGCCATGAAACACAACCAATCAACTATCTAAATATAAGTGTACAGCGCCATGTCAAATGGATTCTCATTTTTAGTGACAACTAAGCAACTCTAATAGTTTTTAATTCGTGACAAGTATATAGGCATATTTAAAGCATTCTGGGCAAATGTTTTGATTTGTCATCTAAGGTATTTAAGTCTTTCAGTCTGAAAATTTTATTTTCATATATTGCAATTTTAATGAATATTATATTGTAATAAATATTTCATTTTCTCCATATCAAAGTTGCAATCATTTATTGCAATTTTTTGTCAAATGAACAACTCTGATGACGATGAAATTATTGACAACCAAACATGGGATGAAAACGTGCCTAAGATGAAAAAAAAATTAGATTTTTTAATTGATAAATTTCTGACATCCAGTTAGATTGCTCGAGAGGATCGGGGCACAGATACCGTATAATCCAGAATTACAAATTCTAGATTTTTTTGGCAATGAAGAAATGTTTAGGTGATATAATACTGGGGATACCAAAATAGAAATTTCTGCATAATTCTTATAGGTCTCCATATTTATCACGTAGTTTAAATCAGGTTGCCTGATACATAAGAAAATCCGCCAAAACATCACCAAACTCAGAATTCGGCATCCTGGTTTATACGGCATCTGTGCAAAAGGTTGGTTGGTTGGGTTTTATGGCGCAAAGTCCAAAAAAAGGACATGCTGCGCCATCTGTGCAAGAGGATCAAATAAGGTATAGTTTTTATAAAACTGCAGATTATTTTTGCAAATCTAAGAAATTCCATTAACTATATTAAAAATAAGTATTGTTATATTCCTTATGGTGTTAAATAATAATTTATATAAAATTTATATAGTAATTTATTAGTATAATTTGACTAAATGTTTCATTTCATGAAATTAAAACGAATAAAATGAATACCTTTACACAAAACACGTTGGCTTCTCTTATTTTAATGTGCTTATTTCTATATAGATGAGTCGTTTCATTATAAAATAATATATATATATATATATATATATATAGATTTATTTACAAGAAAACTCACTAATTTACGTTACTCAGTTACTAGTTACTACATTCCATGAATTTTTTTACTTAGCTACCAAAACAATTGCCATGAGAACTACTGATGTTGATACTCAGGCGTATGAAACTTTGCGCTCACATTCGACCATCCTGACATTTTCAATTGTCCTCAATTGAGCTAATACTTAGAATTGCATAAAGACAAAACAATAAGGATAGGTAATATACATTAAAGTTCTATTGTAAAGTCTTTTTTTATCAGTTCAGAGTCACTGGTAACGCTGTGGCAGTCTGATTGTTCGCTTAGGTCTTTGACTGTCAAGTTCTTCTCCAGAGTCATCGTCAGAAACATCATCAGTATCCTCATCCCAACTTTTCCAAGCCTTCAGTTGACTGCCATGAGCTGTTGTCGCATACATGCGACCGTTATTAGCCTCTAACTGGGATATTTTATATGTATCGCTAGGGGGTACCTCGATGATGACCATAGGTCCTCGATATCGTGACTGCGTTCTAGTTGACTCCCCGGTGGCCTTTGGGTGTCTTCTAACTACAACGACTTCTCCTTTGTCGAATGAGAGTGTGCCTGATTTCTTTTTGTCGTATAATGCTTTAGTTTTCTCTTCCTGTTTTGCGATTTTTGCTCTTGCTTCATGTTGCAATTTCTCTGGGTCATTCCATACTTCACTTTCTTCATCTGCAAACAGCCTCAAAATTCCATCTTTGAATCTTGGCACATATCTATGTACTTCGAATGGTGTTTTCCCAAGAGTCTTGTTCACAGTGTTGTTTCTTTCTAGTTTCTTTCTATTTCTTTGATCTTGCTGTCCCAATCCTTTTGATTTTCATTTTCCATTGACGTTACGATGGTGGACAGAATCGTTCTGTTAACTCTCTCAACCATTCCGTTTGCTTGAGGATGAGAAGTAGAATTCAAGGTATGGGAGATTCCATTATCATCGCAAAACTTTTGAAAATCACATAAAGTGAAGCAAGAACCTCTATCTGATATGAAACGATCGGGTAACCCGAAAGCTTCTACGAAATTCTCAACTGATTTCAGAACGTTCTTTGACGACGTATCTTTTACAGGATAGAGACGTACAAACCTTGTCATGTTATCAATGATGACAAGCAACTCTTTGTTTCTTTTGGAACTGGTTACGAAGGGGCCTAGATGATCAAGATGTACTGTCGAAAATGGTTTTTTTCCTGTCGGTATAGGATGGAGTAGGCCTTGTCTTTTTCCACCTGGTACCTTATTGACTAAGCATGCGAAGCACATAGGAACATGGCGGCGAACATATCTCTTCATAGAAAGAAACCAATATAGTTCCTTAATTTTCGACACTGTCTCGTTTACAGCAAAGTGTTCCATAAGGTCATGAAACTTTACAACCATGCTTTTTCTCATAGTTTTTGATATGACGAATAAGTGTTTTTATTTGTCTCCTTCTTTGATGACAAGAAATAGTCTATTTCCTTTCAAAACGTAATTCTGCACTTTTTGGTTTTCTTCTTTAGATTTGTCTTCTTGATTGAACTTCTTAGATTTGTCTTCGACTTCTTTCTTGAGAATTGTAATGAATTCCTTCAAAGCAGCATCTGAATGCTGCATCATGAGTACTTGATCTTCTACACTCAACGTTAGGCAAACCTCTAAATTGTTTTTTATCAAAGAGCCTATCATATTTGAAGCGTTTTGAACTGGTTCTCTACTGATTGCATCAATGTGAGACATTTTAGTACCTGGCCTATGTCGGATTTCGAAATCATATTCTTGAATGAAGAGACTCCAACGTGCAATCTGGGGGTTATTGGACTTTTTAGCATTCATATAAATGAAAGCTTGGCAATCAGTCAGTATAGTAAAACTGATACCTAACAAAAACTGTCGAAGTCGTTCTAGTGTCCATACTATAGCCATCAGCTCCAATTTACTGGAATGGTATTTCGACTTAGCTGCTGTTGTCTTTTTGCTAACTCAATAAACCAAATGAAGTTTTCCGTCATCTCCATATTACAACAACATGCCTGCAATACCATCAGAGCTTGCATCTGTATGTACCTCCGTTCGAGCGTTGGGATTGTAGAGTGCTCATGTTGGTTGTTTAGTCAGGTCTTCTTTCAATTTGTCAATTGCCGTTGTTGTTCTTCATTCCACTGAAAAGCAACATCTTTGCGTGTAAGTTGTGTCAATGATTCAGCATGCAAGGCATAATTCGGTATAAAACGTTTGAAGAAACTAGTTAAGCCCAAGTATCTTCTTACTTCATGTACGTTCTTTGGAGTTTATTCTCACCTTCTTTTTGCTTTTGACTTTTTAAAGGTCAATGAATTCAAAAATCTCTTTTGAAGGTGATTGCTCTATTAAATTCAAAATTTCCTGGACCGAAATAATCTAAAGCTATTGAAAATAAATGCGTTTATCATTAAGTGTTGACACAAAAGCATTGCTTTGGTCCTGGGGATCCCATATTTCTTGCTCATTCAAAATCATTATATTAGGGAAAGTTTGGGAATTAAAAACTCTTTGACTAATCAATTTAAAAATTTTAAACTTTTAAACAGGAGAAAAGAATTTTGTCAAACCTTGCAAATATTGTCCCAATATTTTCTCTTACACGTACAGCTCACCTTTACTTAAAAGGAATTCTTTTAAAAAAAAGTACCCGAGATCTATTATCTAGTTGCTTATTGGCTTTTTTGACGTAGAGTTTTTTTCAAAAACAAAACTCTATGGTAATAATTATTCCACCATGGATTATGTAGAGTAAGCATTTCTTTGCACAAATAATTTCATTTAGAGTTAAAGAAAAGATTTTTTGGATTTGATCGTAAGAACAAATCTTTGTTAAACATAACTCAGTATTAAATTTTTCACAAATTTTATTGCTTATTTTAATCTTCTCTATCTTATTATCACTTTTTTAATACAGACACAATAAGGAGAGATTAGGCTTTTATAAATAACTATAATAGCTATCCTAGGACTAGATTTCTAGGGTGAACCTTGAAGAAATCCAGTATTATTTGAACCAGTATTTGCCTGGTAAGTCCCAGACAAGATAAAAGGGGACCAGGGGAAACTTATGCATGGGTGAGGTAAGGGGCAGCTACTATGGTCAGAGACCTGGGACACTGCTGGTAGAAGATTGACTTGGGTCCAGATTTTATTGACTTTAGTTGGACTTATGGAGTGGCGTTCACGCCTTGGATGGCTTTACCACAAGAATACCCTCCCAACGTACACCACCCACTCCATCAAGTGGCACCTCTCGCCATGGTGAGGCAGTCTTGAGTTGTGAATTAAATACTTTTACAAACAGAAAGGAGGAGAAGAAAAACACAAGTGAGGACGGAAAATGTAAAAGTTGTTTATATGTTTTCTGTGTGTTCTTATTATTCAATAGAAGCAACTAAAAGTTTCAGAACAGCTCCAAACCAACAACAACAATTATTCAATATAGACTCACGAATATTGAATACAAAATAGAAATATTTTTTACCACAAATCTATACTCATGTGCATTTCTAATTTCTTTTCCTTTAAATTTAGTATGCAAACAATTAATACTAGTTCATCAAGGATTTCTGAGAACATTTTCCACGATGAATCGTAACTCATGTTTATTTTCCTTCAAGTCATTTACCATGTTCGAGCAACAGTGGAGATATTTGCTGTTACAGTTCGTCAGACTGGGTTGGAGATTAGCAACAACTGAAAAGCAAAACTAAAAGTTGGCTTATCACATAAAACATGAATCAATTAAACAATGTGAAATCGGAATATGAAATGAATTGAATTAAGAAAAATTAGCGGCAATGTAAATTGCATTGTTTTTCGGTTTGTTTATTATTTATTTATAAAAATGCTATGAAATAAAATATTTAATTTATGTTCATTATCCAAAAAATTTTTCATAGTTTTCTGATCTTAGTTGTTTAGTTACTTGTTGTAGTGTGTTTAAAAATTTGTATGTTTTTGTGGCGAAGCGCACAGTCAGTTTGTCAATATTTACAGCTAACTATGTCGGACAGTGAATCATTTTCTTCTGCAAGAAAAGCTAGAACAATGCCTGCACATCTTATTAGTCAATCAGATTTATCCAATCATGAAGAATCAGGAGAAGACATTGTAATAAAATTTTTATTTATTATACGTATCTTATTTTTTGAAATTTTTATATTTATGTTACTGAATGCGGTGGAGAAAAGTTATTCATTGTATTTTAAGAAAAATCATAACATAAAGATGACCTTAGTTTTATTAAAATTTAAATATTTTCCATTTTTTATCATTTGATATTAAAATTATTTTTTAACGTAATTAGATTATAAACTGTGGTTTTAATTAATATATGTCTTTATTATTAATATTTTTGCATAAACATGTTGACCTTTGTTTTTAATTTAGCAAAGAACCAATTTTATTACTAGGAGAATACACATTTTTCTTTAATTTTTTTAATGCGGATCTTATCTGAGGTTTACCATACACTATCCATTAAAACTATGATTATTATTTTTTTCAAGTCTGCCTTAACGCTGTGATTATAGTATGAATGTGAAACAATGAAAAAATTGACTATAAATTTATTTTGTTCTAATCAGAAACCTGTGCTTTTGAGAAGTTAAAGTAAATGTCATTGTTACTTAATGTTTGCATTAAATATAATATTGCACTAGATATATAAAATATAATATTATATTATTCTTTTGTTCTAGTAAAAACATGTCCTTCTAAAAATGTAAAGAAAATTGCATCATTATTTTACCCTTGCACTATAAACATAAAGCAGCAATAAATAAATAATTCAATTATGTATGTAATAATAAACTGTATTAAAATATTTCAAAAAATATTTATATGATTAAATGATGCTCCTTAGAGATCAGAACTATTCTTTATTTGAATGAAAATTTTATGATTTTAATAGTGAAAATTCAAATATAAACTTTTCGATAACTTTCTTTTTTTAAATTTTTTCTCTTATCAAATATCTGTTTTGAAATAATTGATATAATACATAATTAAAGATAAATCTAAAATTTTAGATTTATTAAGAATTTGTAATTTTTTTTAATTCCTTGCATAAAATTATAAAATTGTTTGATTTATAAACAATATTGTAATTTTATGCAATTATATAGAATCATGTATTAAAATTAGTAACTTACCTTATAAAACAATAAGAATTACTTGTGCTTTATAAGTAATTTTTCTTCGCTAATTAATTGTATGTATTTTAAGCAGGAAAACTTAATTTATACCCTTTCCAATTTTTTAAGTCATAATTTATCTGCAAAACGTAATAAAATTTCTGTCATAATTGTTAGAATTAAGAACTATTTTTATTATAAAATTGATATAATTTTGAAAAATTTAGAAGCATTGGGAACAATGTAATATTAATGAAAATATCTTGCTAAAGACTTTTAAGATTTTTAAGTATTAATTTTAATTTCTTAAATTTAAATAAATCTATTATTCTTAAGTATTTTTATCATTGTAAACATGTTGTAAAATTATGTTCCAAATTTTTATAGCTCTTTGAAATAATATAATTAAAATTTATTAAATAATATTAAACATTTAAAATGATGTTATAACATTGAACAAGACAAAGAAATAAAGTGATAAAGTAATTGACATGAATTTTTTTTATATTGCCTAATTTTTTATTGATATATTCATATTTATTGTAGCAAAATTTAATATAATTTATATACTCAAGCAATATGCAAAAAAATTCTGAATTTTTTTTTCCTTCATGGCATTTACATTTCTGTGATAATTAAGCTATAATTTATTTCCTCTTTATAATTATAGATTCTATTGATACATGCGAAATGCCACCTGAATGAAATAACTTAGTTTAAAAGTGATGGCTAGGTTGTTATATATTAAGTATCACCACTAAGAAATATTCCTACTTTTTGTCCAATCATACACAATAATTATTCTGTTAGTAGAGCATTGACTCCAAAAAATTGGAAAACAGTTTACTTGCAGATGTTAAATTTAACTGCCTGGTAGTTTTAAATTGAAAAAATATTGCATTTAATCAATCATTTTATAAATAAATTTAATATTTTAAATACTTTAATTTCTTTATTATATATTTGTCAATATCATTATTAGTTTTATATGTATTTTATTGTATACATTGGTACCAATCAATATCACTATTAGTTTTCTGAAATAGTGTTATTGATTGATACTGGATTGTAGCTAACAGTTATATACCTCATTCAATTTTTTCCTTAGCATAAACATGTTGTTCATCCATCCTGGTTTTGTTGAAAATTGAAGAAAAGAATGAATTTGTATCTTTGAATAGAAAAATGCTTTAGGAATTTATTGTTGTGAAGTTGGCATGGGACTTGAAATTTTTGGTTTTTAAGCTAAGATAATTCTAGGAGAGTGCCAGCAGAATGATATTTCCAGCTTACCTTTTTAATCATGAAAATTTTTCCTACTGGTCTTTCCTTCCTTTACAGAAATAAGCAAACAAAATTTTATAATAAATATTGTTAAATTTTGATTTTTTTGTGTGTGCTTGTGTTAAATTATGTGTTTCAACATTATTAAAAATTTTTCTTTTTAAATATAAGTATTTTTCCTTTTTATGTATGCATTGTTTTTTTTTATATAGATTGATTTTTAATTTCAAATTTTATCAGTATACATATGTTTTAGTTAAAAGCATGGAACTTATATGGTAGATGCACATTTTTACAAACTTGCAGAGACTAGTTAAATAATTTTTAAAATTAAGGTTTAAAATATATTGAATTAAATTATTTATTTTTTACAAATTTATTTATTTTTAAATTATTTAAATTTATTTATTTTAATTACTTATTTATTTATTTACTAAACTGCTTTTATTTACCATTTAAGTCTTCTTTGATTGGTATGACAGTCCATTGTGGAGCAGGGTCTTCAAAATCTTTTCCATTTTGTTCTCTTAGCTAGGGCACTCCAATAAGTGACTTTTGGGATTTTAAAATCTTCATCAACACTGTCTGCCCATCCTCAGTCACTCCTTCCACTACCTTTTGTTTCAATTGGTTTGTACTTGAATATCCTCAATGTCATGGTGAAGGATTCATAGGACAAATAGATGATGTAGCCAACAAGTTTTATATAATTAATTACAATATATTTAATTATATTACATACAACTCAGTGTTATATTTATGCTTCTATGCACCATCAATATTTACTGCATTTATAATCTTCAATAGCTTTCTTTCAAAGACAGTAAACTAATTTTTTTGCTCTCTCATCAAGCCCCAGGTTTTAAAACCATATGTGAGTGTAGAACCATATTTGAGTGTGAAATGTTTTTATAAAGGATTATTTGTTTTTCTTGCTAATTTTGAATGTAAAAAAGTCCTTAGTTCATTAAGTCATCATTTAACAATAATTATACCTCTCTTGATCTCAATATCAAAGTTGCCTTAGTTTTTCACATTTGAGCCAAGGTATGTAAAGTTGTGAACAAGGTCAAATTCATAATGTTCAATTTTAAGAAATTTATAAAGTACTATCAGAAGAAATTATTTAGTTTTTTATATAAGAAACATGCAACATAAAATTTCCATCTAAAATCTATTTTTATTTTCATTTTATTGAGGAAAAAGAAGGTAAAACCATCCTTATCTTTTCTAGTTTTGTTGAAGAAAAAGCAGGTAAAACCATCCTTATCTTTTTCTATTTCAGAACTACACTGCTGGACAATTGCTAAGGACGGATAACACTATCATCCATAGCAACCACAAAATGAAAGGAAGCAAAATGCAGAAAATTAGAATAAGTGCGGGATATAGTAAGAAGAAGCATGCATATGCAAATTTTTTTACCACGGCTGTTCATCACGTGATAGCGTTCATAAGAGCTTTAAAGGTTTTGATGCGTGTGGACAGTTATTGCTTCTAGACAAAGTTTTACAGGAAAGATTTAATATACAAACTTTAAATTTTTGTCATGTCTTCCTGACATCACTTAAATGATTTTATGCGTGGTCAAATTATTGGAAAGATCAAAGAAGGGTGAAAAATAACACATGTTGCCAGGGAGTTTGACATCGCTCACAGCATTGTTTCACGGCTTTGGAAGTCATTTAAAACTACTGGAATGTGTAGTAGGCGGCACAGGGGAAGTCATGTTAGAAGTACAACGCCTTCAGAAGACAGATATAGCGTCCTATCAGCAAAAAGGAACAGGCGCACCACAGCTCAGCAAGTGGCAAATCAGTTTCTTGCTGCCTCAGGAAAGCAGATCTCCTGGAAAACTGTTGCCAGACGTTTGAGAGGAGGAGGCCTATACGCCTGCAGACCTGTTGTGTGTGTCCCATTGACCAGACAGCACTGTACTGCCCGTTTGCAATGATGTTTGAGCATCGCAATTGGACTGAAAAGGACTGGG
Organism: Latrodectus hesperus; assembly: GCA_037975125.1. Lineage (NCBI taxonomy): Eukaryota > Metazoa > Arthropoda > Arachnida > Araneae > Theridiidae > Latrodectus > Latrodectus hesperus. The sequence goes on from CM075861.1 coordinate 621,198, forward strand.
CATTTGTACTATTCTCAAATGAGAGTAGGTTCAGTCTGTCATCGTATTGTAGATGCCAACTGATCTGGCGCGAGAGTGGTACTGCTTATCGTCTAGAAAGTATCCAGGAAAGAGACCGATATCCGACATGCAGTGTCATGGTGTGGGCCGGCATCATGATCAATGGCCGCACGCCCCTATATGTGGTTGCGAATGGGACTATGACGAGCCAGCGATACATTGATGAAGTTCTGCTTCCTCATGTTCTTCTTTTCATGATGCTGTCGGTGATAAATTTGTTTTTATGGATGACAATGCAACATGTCATCGAACACTCACTGTTCAGGATTGTCTAGACAGCGAGGGTATTCAATGCCTCGTATGGCCATCATGTTCTCCAGATCTAAACCTCACTGAAAATGTGTGGGATGCTTTGGGGAGGCAAGTTGCTGGTCGAAACTATCCTCCGACAAACAAGAACACCCTCACCTGTGCACTCCCAGAGGAATGGGATAAATTGCCTCAACAACTGCTGCATAATGTTGTGCAAAGTATGATACGACGTGTGGAATATTGCATCACACTCCACGGTGGACTTATCCCGTACTGATACCTTTCTTCAAGGTGCCTGCTGACTTTTAGATGCATTGTTCCATATTTCCGTATGCAGCATCAAATGAACATTTTTTTCTTTCAGATGTTTCACAGCTTTTGTACTTTCCAGAACAATAAATATTCTTTATTCTAATGTCTGAACAGTGTGGCGACTATATTTTTTGCTACTAGGCTTCATGTCTCGCTTAATGTTATGCTACATTGCAATTTTTGATCCATCCTTAGCAATTGTCCAGCAGTGTATATTTTTAATTAGACATTCTTAAATTTTTTCTGTTTAAAAAAATATTTCACTGTTGATTTTCTCAAAAAAGTATCTCAATCTTGTTAATCATTCATCTGCATGTTCTGCTAGTTGTCACAAATCTATGATGTCATTTTTTTCTTTTAATATCTGAATATTTTAATTCTCATTCATTTTATAATCCAAATTTTCTTTTGTACAAATTTTATTTGAACCCATTTCAAAATGTTCTGAAATAAAATTTCAGTATTAATGGTTTTCTTTGAAGTTCATATGTGAGTACTTTGTGCTCTTTCAAGTCGTTTGGTAAATGTTCTTGGCTCTCTCCCATTGCAAGCATGCATTAAATGACCTATATGTTGTTTTTTTCTGTTTCATTACAAATATGGATTGACAAGTGCTAAAAATATCAATTTCTTTAGCTGATTTCAAGGCCTGATCACTCCTTGTAAAAGTATCTCACAATATTTGCACTTGAAGCTATTGATTATACTCGAATGCATAGTCTGTAAGAAGGAATTAGATTAATCATGAGAAATTCCTTACAAAATTTTGGGATTTTAAAATCAGCAATGCAATTAATTATCCATGATTTGAATTATTTCAGTTAATTATATTACAGCATACAGTGAGTTCATATCAATAATATTTTTTAAAATTAATTACAAACACTAATTGAAATTTCAAACTGAAACAACTTTTATTTTATGTTAGCTAGAGACTAATATCTTGATACAAGTCTCACTACTCATTGCTGCTATACTTAACCAGAATAAAGATTTTATTAATATAGATTTTGATCATATCTTTAAATTTTTAAAATCACAGAATACTTTAAAAATATATTCCTTTGCTGATTAAAAATGATAATTTTGCCTAATTTTAATATTATTTTCTCAAAAATTTTATTAGTTATAGGTACAACTCAGTTTAATACAATTTTACTAGTTTTGGTTGAACTCAGTCACAGTGAATTTTGGCAATATTTATTCTTTGAAGTTATGCTAAAATCTAGTATAAAAATATTCTTACTTTGACAATTATAATTTCTGTATTTTAGTAAAGATTATGTTCATTTAATATAAGTTATAACATGCGAAATGTTCCTTACAATATAAATAAAATGTTCTTTAAATTAATAAATCCATTAATTTTTCCTGTATTATTTTACAATTGATGCGTCATTTTATTTGACTTGTGTGATGTCTTGCCTAGTAACTGAAGCTTGTAAAGATTTAAACATTCATATTATTTAACTTTCAAAAAACTTTCATAAATATTGAGTTTGCTGACATCTTGCATGCAGGGAAATCCAGCTAGTTTTAACAGATGTTTAAGTAGAGAATACAAAAAATCATTATTTCAATGTTTAACAGTTATTGAATTTGATATTAAGACCTTCACTCTGGAAGTGCAGTCTTAATACTTGGTTACAATGACTCCAGAGCATATTGTTTAGCATTGGACAAATTCTGTTGTTATAAATTTATATAAAACTGAACATCATACTTTGTAGTTACATGTAATAAATTATTTTACAAGTAAAAACCATACCACAAAATCTTCTCGAACAATATAATCATTTTTTAACATTTATTGTTATATTTTATATTTCTATGTTCAATAATTTATATTTATTTTAGAGGTCATTGCTCTTATTTCATATAATTTTTTTTTTAAACTAAACAATGACAGTTTACCAGCTCAAACTGTTAATTTTATTAGGGTTTTCGCATTTTGTGATTTAAAGTGAAAAGCTATTATTTCATTTATTAAAATTTCTTTCTGACAAATTGTGTATTTACATTATTATTTTTACAAATTGCTTTTTAAAAAAATTGCTAAATTATAAAGGTGTTTTTATTTATGTTATAGGATGAAACTTCCAGCATTGGTAGTGCATCTACTCTAGATAATGCTTCTCGTAGTGATACTCCAACAAATAAAAGAGGTCGTAGAGGAAAAGGTCGATGGAAATTTAAAAATTGCAAGTTAGCTTATAAATGTACCACATTTATAAAGGTTACCTTTTTTTAATAAATTTTTCATTTAATGCTATATTTTGTTTCAGAATTTTTGAAGTTATTAAAAATAAGTAAAATACATTTTTACTGTAATTTAAAAATCAAGGGTATATTTAAATAAAAAAATCGAGGACAAAAAAGTGTGATAACAATCATACAAGCAATCAAAATCATAGAAATTCAGACAAATTTTATTGATAAAGTTCATAATGATCATAATTAAATAATTAAGCTGAATTTTTCACAATGTGTAAATCACAACTTACGTTTACTTTCAATTAAAGTTTTTAAACATAAACTTTTATATTTCATATGACCTAATGATACTCTATGCAAATATTTAACTAAAATAATGACATAATGAAACACAAAGCTTAACTGTTCTTTAATTCTTTATTTTAGAAGTATATTGGTTCCTTTATTAGTTTTACATAGTGGTCAACTCTACTGATTTTATCGGGAAACTCCTGATTTTTCATCATTTCTCTCGATTTCTGAGTAAAATATGAGAATCTACTGATTTTTGGCAATTTCAGTGAAAAGTTTAAAAACAGCCAAATATTTGATAAAAAGTCTATTGAATTGTTTTAATAGTTTAAACAGTCTACAGATGTAAAACATGTAGAAGTATCAGGGGTGTTTGTGCTCCGGGGAAACCCCGGAATTCCAGGGATTTTGAACTTCGATACCTGGAAATTCCGGGGATCATCATTCAAAAAGAAGTAGGAATAATAATGAATTATTTATTTTGATCTGGGTAATTTTGTTTGCTTTGAAAGCAGAAAACGCAAGGTCAGTGTGTGTGGTGAAAACTTTTCCTTTCTTTCTCCAAAGGCAGTGATAATGCGTGAAAAGGGGGAAAAACTTCTTTTTTGTTCTTTCCTTATTGCGAGTTATGACTCATTTCCCCAGTTCTTGGACATTCTCTTCTGGATTCTTTTTGGCAAGTAGGCGCAGCAGAAAAAAAAAGGAGTGACTTCGTTCGACCAGATGTGCGATCACGTGACTTTGGGCTCAAAGGTCTTATCTCTCCTGGCGTGGTGCCTAAGTAGAGAAGGGGGATTTTTCGCCGTATTAGCTATTTTTCATTGATTGCTTCGCAACTTTTTTTCTCTGCTGTGTAAAATTTTTGTTTCATTTATTGATGCACGTGTCGTTTATCGCCGAGAAATCTCTTTCTTTCAATGTAGCTCCAAATTTAATTGAACTCTGCAAACAGTTGAGCCATGATCAGACGGCACTAAACTCGTTGGAAATGTCCAGAACTATTGCCTGTTATAAGATGAAATATGGGCTTGCAAAAACTATTAAGGAAAATATCATTAAAACTTTAAAGGAGACTCCATTTTTCTCTAAATTTGGATGAAAGTACTAGCAATGCTCAAGAAAATATACTGGCAATATTGGTGCAGTTTTATGACAACAATCAAAATGAAGTTGTAGTTCATCATTTTGCATCTCTAAAGATGGAATCTTGCAATTCAGAAGCTGTTTTTAAAGCAGTTGTTAATACTATTGAAGATAATAATATTCCATGGGCAAATTTAATTAGTGTATTAATGGATTCATGTAACACCATGCGTGAAAAAAATTGTTGAAACCAGACTACGATCAAACAAAGCACCCCACTTATTAGATATTGATGGTGACACATGTCACACAGCTAATAACTGTGCAAAAAAATTTGCTTCATGTTTTGATAGATACTTAGAAGATTTGTTTGATGACATCTATTTTGATATGAAAAGTTGCAGTAAAAGAGAAAATTTTTTTCAAAATCTGTGAATCCCTTGCCATTAAAAAACTTAAGCCCTTGAAGAGACCAGACCATAAGTGGGTGTACATTTTATGTGTTTTAGTAAGAATCAAAGATCTGTGGGATGCTCTTATTGCATTTTATTTTCACTCCTTGAATAAAACTGATAAAGGGGATTATTTTTCTTATGTTGAAACTGTATACAATAAAAGAAATATTTCTGCAGCTCAGAAAAAAATTGTTGAAAGGGTGTATTCTTGCTTGCATTCCCAACAACTCACAAAGGATGCTTTAGCTCTTAAAAAAAGAATACTAAATGGGTTATTTGTTATGCAAAACAAAACTTTATTGCATATGGCATTATATTCAGCAATATTACCAGAGTTCAACACATATATTAAATTATTTGAAACAAAAAAAAAAAAAAAAAAAAAAACCAATTCTTCATTTAATACATACCAGTATTTATAAATTGATGGCAAAATTTTTCTCTTTTTTATGAAGCCAGAAAATATAGAGTGCACATCTTATAAGGATTTATTAAAGGTTGATGTCACAAATCCAGAATTCCATCTACCTAGCAGAGTAATATTTACTGGTGCAGAAGCTTCCACTCTCCTGAAGAAATTATCAAAAAAATCATCCAATAGCAAAATAATTCCAAGTTTCTCTGATGAAAGCTTATACTAATACAGCACAGCATATGAAACAGAAATTACCCCTTAAAAATTCATATCTAATTAGTTTTACAACATTAGATCCAGAGCTAAGAGGTAAAACCAGTACAATATTAGCTTTTGAAAAATTATCATCTTTTATGTCCCATATTTTTAGTGATAATGAAAAGTCAAAAAAGTAGAAGCTAAAATAAGGTTACACCAGAGTGATATCGATATCACCAAAGAAATGCTCTACACATCTGATGAAAGTGGAAATCAAGTCAAGTGTACTAGATAAAAATTGGTCTAAAGTTTTTAATTTAAAAGATGATTTCACAAATGATTATAAGTATCCTACATTGGCTAAATTGGTCAAAGTCTGCCTTAGCTGCTTCCATGGCTCATTAGTAGAAAGTGCATTCAACTTAATGGATACACTTGTCACTGACTATAGAACCTCTCTTAAGATTGATTCCCAAGATGCAGTGCAGACTATTAAATATGATTTAATGGCTTCTAAAGAAACCTCATGTGAAAAATATGGCTAAAAAAATCCAATGACTGATCCAATTCAAAGATCTCTTATTGAATATGAACAGAAGTTGGAAAACATATCAAGAGGACTTAAAAACATATATTTCAGATGAGTCACCTATAAAAGTCCCTGAAAAACCTTCTACATTAGCAGAAAAGCAAATTGCTTCTACCTCTGCATGTGCAGTTCTCGAGGAAATTTCTTCAACTGTAAGTGAGGAAAATAAAAGTCAACTTTCCTGCAATTATGAAGTTCACCACAAAAGATAGACAAGCCCACAAACATCAGAAAATAAAAAAAAAAGTAGACAAAATTAGATAATTCTTTTTTAAAGAATTAATTCAGGTAATTTAAAATATTTACATAAAATGTAGTAGTTTATATGTTTGAGAATTTATGGTTATTAATTTTGTAAAAAAAGTAATTCATTGAACTTTTGTAATTAGATCATTCAATACTTCATAATTGTAATTTTTCATTTCTTTCCCCCTTCTCGAAACTCCAAAATGTCAATAGTAAGTCCATAAAAGTTTCAGAAGATTTTTTGGGGTCCCACAAACACCCCTGAAGTATGTTTGCTGACTATTGAACATGTCTCATTTTTAAATGTAAAATTCCTTGTTGACAAGTTTCTTGATTTGTTGTTCAGTGCATAACTGAATAAAGGATTGGACATTCTCCAAACTGAGTTCTGCAAATTACAATGTACTGTCCTCTCAAAAGATATACTAGATGAACCAAGAGATGTAAAATGACATCTTATGGAAATCTGAAAAATGAATTTGAATAAAAAATGTCATTAATTATTTCCCAGTTTATGCTTACAATTTTAACTATTATACATTCTAATGCAGAATGTGAACTGTTGTTAAGTCATATTAAAAAGTAAAAAATTAATTTAGATCTTCCTTTTCTGTGCTGAAAATTTATTAAGTTTAATTATAGCTAAATATTCTGAAAAGAAGAAAAATGTTTTGAACACCATTTCACTAATTTGTTCTTAAAAATGTTAAGTTAGAATGTATGATAAAAAGCAAATATTTTTAATGGATAAAGTATTTGATAATTTGTATTTTCTTACAAATATTTGTCACTGAATTAAATTTATTTAGTAATGTATTTTATGTTTTATGTAATTTTATTAGTTTAATATTTATAAATTCCTCTAGTGTTGTAAAAGTGCCCTAAATAAATATTAGAACATAAACATTGATATTTATTTTTTTACATGTTGTATATTCTTTTATTTTTCATTATTCCTGTATAAGGTTGAGGAATATTTTATTGAAATATTAAGATTAACATAAAATATGTTTAACATAAATCATTCTCAGAATGTATAATCTAAAGAATAAAATTGTCTTTTTGCAAAACTTGCATTCAGTTTCAAGCAAAAATGTCGTTAGTAGTGTCTGCTAGTACATTCTGTTTCAAGCATTGTTTCAATCTTTTAAACATTCTGTTTGAAGCAAAAATGTCGTTAGTAGTGTCTCCTGATTTTTCCCTCAAAATCAGTAGAATCTACTGATTTTTTCTTTCTAAGGTTGGCCAGTATAGTTGTTTTACATTAATTCAATTATTTAGTAGTAATTATTACTGATATTATATTCATAACATAATAATTGTTTTAATATACCTTAGTATAAAATGGTTATAATATTTATAACAATTAATACTGATTAAGATTTATTTAAAATATTGTATTTAAAATATTTAAGTTGTTGGTTACTGTTGTTATTGCAATTTTATCACACATTCTAGGGTTTATTACTTTTTCATTCTCTAATTATTTTTAAGAATCAAAAGTTTGTCTTTTTCTTAAACTCATTTCAATATTAGACATTAATCCACCATAGTGGTATTGGATATAAAATTTTTATGTGAAAATATATAATTTGAAAAATGAACATTCTAGAGTTAACTTTTAAATATTACAGTGTAAAAAATGTTGATTTAAGCATACTTTGTAACAAATGAATCACCTATTAATTATTCTCATAAAAGATTTTATTTTACCAAAACAAAAATTTTGTTTTTATAGTCTTAGATATTTAAAACTATTTTTTATTCAATTTAAATCAATAAAGTAATTCATAATGTATATTTTAATAATTTAATATCTATGTAACTTGAAATATTTATTAATAGCTTACTTTTATTACTGAATTTTCCTGCATAGAACTCACAGTAATATTTTTTTGGTGAAAAATCTAAAACATTTACTGTTGATAATATGGTGTCACATAAAATAAAAAACAAACAGCATGATTAATTATATAATAAATTGTTAAAAAAAATCTTTTATTATGAAAAACCTCTACTTTAGAACATTTGGATCCACCTCATCACAATGTACAATAAACTGAAATGAAATTACAGATTGATCTTTAAAAGCGATAATTCTGAAAATATTCTTGTAAAACTTATTGATTTTTAGTTTTTGAAACTAGGTTTGATATAGTTTTAAAATAGAATATATTTGTTTTGTTAATAATTTAATGAAAGAAATGGATTATTTTTGAGCTGCGCATTGCATACTTTTTCTTTTGTATTGTGTATACTTTGTTTTTCATCTTACATTAAAATGTTTGTCACCATTATTTTATTTGCTTTTTTCTAACTTTTAGTTTAAAATTTGCTATGTTACTTAGAAGTTTTTGCTTCCACATGACAATATACAAGCTTGAATATTTTCAGAACAAAACAGCTTAGATCAAGACAATGCAAAATGACAATAGGCAATAGCAATCGTAATATCTTTCCAAGGAACTGAATTCGTTCTTAAACCTAATTGGAAAACTTAATTATAGCTGAAACAAATCAGCTGAGTTATGGTGCCATCTGTTATTATTTTATGAAACATAAACAATATTTCTTTTAAAACTTTATTGTAAGCTTTTCTGATGGTGAATTATTTTTATCAGATTATCTGTAATGGTGTATAAATTGCATAACAAATTTATTGTGTAAACTGTGGATTATATACAATAAAATATGGTAATCCTCAAAACTTTAAAGATCGTCTAATCAATTATATAAGCATAACAGTTTTCTTCTTATATGTATGTAAATTCATTTGCATACTATTTTTTTAAATTGTATTCAACTACTTTTCACTAACGTAATTATAGAAAATTTAGCAAAGCAAAGCAAAAAAAAAAAAAAAAAAAAAGCATTGACAGAAGAAAAAGAATCTCAACATTAATGAAAAGTTGTTGTAGAATACTGAAATTTCAACAATACATTTGTCTTGGTAATATATTTAATATATTCAAATTTCAAGATAACAAGTTAATATAATGTGGGAAAAAAGCTATTTTAACACTAGTAATCAGTGTAATTACCATAATTTTGAATCCAAGCCTGTGTATATTGTATTGAATGTTGAATGTTAATTTGTGGGATGAAGTTCCATACTTGTTAAACTTGGTATATTAATTCAAAAATTGTAAATGGTGGCTGTGGTTTATACTGGAGCTGTTTAATGACATCTTATGTGTGTTCAGTTGGAAAACAATCTATTCTAGCACAACAAGGTACTGTGTTGTTTATATGAGAGGATGTTGTTTATATGAGTATAAAGGCTAGTGTTATCTTATTGGAAAATATCTCTTTGAATTGTAGCACAGTAAATTGAATTAATGTCATACGCAAAAGAAAACGGCCAAACATATCATTTACGAATACGAGGCTCTTGCCCTCCCTAGATTAACTTCTTTAGGCATCATCCATACTAGAGAGTTACACCTAGACTCCATTAAAGGGTTATTGGACTTTATTAATAAAGTGGGTGATCCGAGCTACTGGAATTAGAAAACATTGGGTTTGGAGTAATTGGTACAAAATGCTGATAAAAGCAGAGGTGCCCAATGACATACAAACCTAAATCATCTAAGAAGAAATTGAATTACCAGATAAGTGTTACGTTTGCAGGATGACTGTGAGAATGCTTCTACTGTCATAGGAAAATTTTCACTGACATTTACTTCAAGTGTAGGACTAATATGTTTAGACCACTGACGAGTAATACGAGTAATTGCAGGGATTTATCATTCTCCTGGACTCCTTATAATCATCAGCTGTTATTAGCATCAATGCAGAATTTGCTTTCATCTGAAACTATAGTAGATTTATTAACTCTATTAACAGTGATGAATTTATAATTTCAGTGGTTTGAAGTCAGTAATATGCATATTATGAGCCAGCTGCCTTGCAACTAATTTAGAAGTAAATGATTTGTGATAGTTCATTTTGCTATTTAGATGCCAGAAGCAACTTGCATTGCTCCTAGACAGTACAATACAGCTCAGTCATATGCTGTGCACAGAAGTTTTCCTTGTCAGTGATTCCATAGGGCTGCATGATCTTGTGATATTATTTTCCTTTGATCACTGCTGCCCACAATCGTACACATTCCTGACAAATCTATCTGCAATATCACAGGAAAAAATATACTGTTTCCTTATTAAACTGAGTAAATTGTTGATTGCAGCTTCCTCGCCTTAAAGATATTCCTAAATAACTTTAACTCACTATGTCAAATCTCAACTATAAATTTTGATACAAGATTTACATCATATGTTAAAGCAAAGCTCCACAATGTTGCTACAAATACTACCCTTGTACATGTAGCATAAAGTGTGTGTTTGTGTGTGTCAAATAATATTTTACAAATTTTAACATGAATTTATAATTTTTTTTATTAAATTACACGTTTTTACCCACATTAGCAGAACTGATACTTTACTGCTAAATTTTCTGTTTTTAATTATATGAAAGTTTCTGAATAAACTAATTTCAAAGTTATTTACTTGCAGTCACGCCTTCAATAAAAGGAACTTAAATATGTATGTACATAAGTTAAAAGTATCAAGTTATTTCTGCTATTCCTATGAATTTATATTTTTTTTTTAATTAAATGTTTATTATTCCAGTGACAAGTCTTTTACTTACTAATTAAATTTAAAAAAATTGATAAAAGATTTAAAATTTGTAACATTCTTTGTATTGACAAATTATTTCCTTAAAGAAATATTCTAAATTTGAAAAATATGCAGAATAGCATATTTTTTAATATTTTGTTTGAAATTCTTTGATAATTTGCAAAAGAAACCAAAACTTTTTGATTTAAAAAAAGTATTGTCCATTTGTTTCCTTAATAAAATTGAATAAATATTATAATTTTAAACATGTATATGAAATTCTTGAACAGGAAGATCATGGCCAGCCATTATTTGGGGTTCAATTTAACCCATATATAAAAGATGGGCAGAATATCTTTGCTACAGTTGGAAGTAATAGAGTAAGTTTATCTCTAAATAAAATATTTTTTCTCTGCTGTTTATTTCTATTATAAGTTTCCAGTGTATTTAAGCTTCAATACTATGTAACTGTGATTAAATTCATCATCATTGTAACATTATGTTTCCCTATCCTTCCTGAGTGATATATATATATATATATGGGGGGTGGTGTCAGTCGCCTTCACGTGGTGCCCTCTGTTTTCACTAAACGACTGACTCCTGTCGCTTCGTGCAGCCTACTACGTTCTTTCGGCTTCAGGATCATATTGCTGCTGTATTTTTAAATGTCTTTTTCAAGGCCCGGACTATGGCTAAAGACAAGCTTAAAATATTTACAAGATGTGCATAAAGGAGAAAGCATGGGCTTCCTTACTAACAAAGCCTATTCCGTGTAACCTCCACAGAGCTGTGGGAGTGGCAAATTTTCGCCTTAAAACTGGGCATGATTATCTGCAAAAACACCTTCACCGTTTGGGTTTGAGGGACTCTCCAATCTGCCCTTTTTGCGGACTAGAGGATATGACTGGTGACCACCTTTTCACTTGCCCTGGACTTTCGGACGTCGCAGATAGAAATTCTGCGGAAGATGACTTTTCATTCACCTCAAGATTGTATTGGGCTGCCCGACAGAGACTGATGGTTGAAAACCAAGGTCAGCGTATGATAATATATATATATATATATATATATATATATATATATATGTATATATATACATATTATGTGACACAATTAAGTAGCATTTTTTATAAATATTAATAATTTGTTTAAATATTGTTCATTTTAAGTATTTGGAAAATAATTGCTTGCACTATAGGGAATAGAAAGAAACTAAAAATGAGAACTGTGAAATGAGAATTTCACCGAAAATGAGAATTGTGGAAAGATTTTTTAGAACTTCTGGACTATTTGTAGAACTTCTGGAACTATTTAAAACTTATTTAATTTTTAAAATCTAAAACATGAATGATTGATTTCCTAAATTTTATATACCCTTGCTATTTGTTGTGTTCACAAATACTGCAAATAATATCATAGATACTTTTATTAGCTTATTGTGATGAATGTAAAGAGCGTGCAGAAAATTTCTTACCTACATATAAAAAATATGGAGGCAAGAAATTTTCTGTAGGTGAGAAAACAGAAAACTGTAAAGGAACTGAAATATTTCTTTCAAAAATAGTTGTGTTTTGGAAACTAACCAGAAATCCGTATTTGACCTGAATTTTTTGTAGGAGTCTCATTTATTTGGATGTGCACTAACAATGTCACCGTATAATTATAAATTAGTTCACGAGGAAACTGTATAGAAATATTTATGTTTTATAAATATAAATCATTTTTAATTATAAAATATTTTTATATGACTACTATTACTGCTTATAATGTTTTTTATACATATTTATATTACAGTATATTTAAAATATGAATGTGTATATTATTGAGCTTGAATTAGTTGTAATATTTCATGGATATCGTTAAAGGATTTAATTGTGGAACACTATTCTTAGCTTATATCTCCTTATAAAGTGCTTATTTAATCAAAGAAAATGTAATTATTATAATCTAAAAACTATTTGTTCTTTTTTTTAAATGGATCATATAAAGTTATTTATTTTTGTTATACAACAAAAACTTTTCCTAAATATTAATTGGGGAGTTAAAAAAAAGTGCAAGGAGAAAAACTGAAATTGGTAATTTAAGAATATAATTAGGAATATTGTGTAATAGTGAATTATAATACTTTTTGTTTATTACAAAAAAATCTTGAAAGAAGAAATTAGTTCAAGTTAAATAATTTTTATATTTCAACAATTTAATTTGATTATGTTATTGTATTAAAAAGTATTAAAAAATACAAGTAATAAATATTAAAAAATACAACAATACAAGTATTAAAAAATATAGAGATGTTTCTTCATTTATTGTTTCTTTCTCAAATATTTTTGAAAATTTTTCATGAATTTTTTTCAAAAATATCTTTTTTTGTTACTTTAGGTGACTTATTACCTGCATTTTGAAAACATTTTCGAATTTTTTCCATTTTCATTGAAACTATATATTATCATGTAACCAATATTACAAACATAATACTTAAAAAGAATGAAAATAATTTTAGTGGAGACAAAAATATTAAAAAATTGGAAAATAATTTGCTTTCAATAGCATTGTCATGTTTTTGAAGTTTTGTTTCACATCTGTTCTAAAGATGTTCCATAAGATGTTCATATCTTTTTACATATATCTTGTTCCTTAAAATTAAAATATTAAATGAAAAATATTATCAATTTCAATGCAAGTATTCATAAGTTTTTTTTATACATATCATTTTTTAATAATTAATTTTTTATTTCTTTTACATCAATTATATTTCATTTATCTTTATGATGTTTTACATGATGTTTTTCATTTCTAGGTAACTATTTATGAATGTGTGGAAGATAATTTCAAACTGATTCAAGCATATGCTGATCCTGATGTATCCTTAAATTTGTTTTGTGTGAAAGTTTGTAACTATAAATCATAGCTCTAATTTTATCAAAATATTTTCTTTTGGTTTTATTCTTTCATGTAAACTGAAAAAATATTTCAGAAGTGCATGTGCATCATAGTTGTATACTGCTGAATTGGAGTGCTATGATTAGTCCTTTGTGTCAAGAGGCCGAGCTGGCAGCTGAATGGTTAGTGCTCTTGCCTTCGGTTCAACAGTTTGTGGGTTCAAATCCCACCTTGGGCGTGGATGTTTGTAGTGGTTCGGAATCCACTTCAAACCATTAGGTCCTAGTCTAATTAGCCTTCCTGTGTAAAAAATGACCGTTGAACAATTAGATAAATTAGATTAGATGTGTCTCAAGAGATCATAGGCTTGATTCTTCCTTTGGTCTTGAATATTTATTGTAGAGATAACCGATCTCTTCATGAACTAGTTCTTAAGAGATCCTTCTAGAGAACGAATGAATGATGACTTAGAAAAAAAGAATGGAGGTTCTGTTGAATTTATTAGGCCACTCTTTCACTCTCACTCTGTCAACCAGCGATTCTGTGTGTGGCATTCAAGAATTCACTCTCTGATCCATCCCCCTTATTATTTACTTTCACTTTGCTTTTCATGTACAGTTCAAATTTTGACTACATTCTCTTAATTAACAATTCTAGCTCAGTCATCAATTTGCCTTCCTACATTATTTTTTATTATTTTTGATTTGCTATTTTGATTCCAGTTCTATCAAAAGTATTAATAGGAGCTGAACTTTTCAATTTTCTCTAATCGGAAATTCCAGGTTCATCCATAATTGTTTTTATAAATAGGAAAAAGTATTAAAATTTGGGTAAAGTCTGTTCACAAGAATTCCAAATGGATGATAAAATTATAGCAATTATAATAACAATGCTGCAGATATGAAATTAGACACATCCCATTAAAATATATACCTTATTTTGCTCACAATTTATAATTTTGATTATCGAAAATGCTCTTAAAATTTTCAATTTAGAAAACACTTGATGAAGTAACAAAAACTGTTATGCATTTTTAAAAAAGTTCTAGTAGTTCAAGTTTGTTGATTAAAATGCAAGAGAATGGAAAAAACAAGCAAATAAAGTTAAAATACAAGGTTTCCATTCACTTGAATTTGACATATGAAATGTTAAAAAAGATTTTTAAACAGGGATCAGATAAAATTTTATCTTGCAATGTTAGCTGTTAAAATTTTCGATTTCATATATTTTGATTGGGAATTAGGCAAAATTCAATTGATATTATAAAGTCTTTTTGACAATATAACTTCAAAAGTTCAAGAAATATATTTCGCTCTCTAAAACCTTATTTTTAAATCAAAATATTAAAATAATATATGGCTATAGAATAATAAAAATTAATTAATTGTTTCATTTTTAGATTAAGTAATTTTGTGTATATTTTTTATAAATTTTTGAATAAAGTTAATTTATTTAATAATTTTGAATCATAATTGCAACTATACCATAATTATGTATAGTAATACTAATCTACTTAATTAAGACTGATCTCAGATATTTTTTGTATTTAGCTATTTGCAATTTAATTCTTAATATACTTAAGTTTTTATGTTGTCACTGAGGTGTGAACTAGTGAGTCATGATAAGAATTGGTTCCATTCATAGAGGGAATGGCTTCAATGAATGAATGGTTTTGCCCATCTCTAGTTTGTAGTGGTTCAGAATCTACTTTAAACAGATAGCTGTTTTAGTTACCTTTTCTGCTTAAAAAATTGCAATTGAGCAATGCATGCTTAAAAAATTGTTTAAAAAATTTTAAGCTTAAAATTAAGCTTAATTTATGCTTAAAAAATTGCAATTGAGCAATGAACTATTTAAACCAAATCACAGTTATACTCTCTTTTATTCAACATTTAAAATTTAAATTATATAAAAAAGTATTTATTTATTTTTAAAGAGAGAGAAAAATGTTGTAGCAAATTATTTTGTTAATAGTTCTTATCCATGCTTTGTAAAAATGCATCTGAAATATTAATATTGTTAATGTCAAAAAGAACTTCAATTATCATTTATTAATTTACTTTTTTAAGTAAATAAATAAATAAAGTGATTTATTGGTAGTTGAAAGTTTTTGGCATGAATAATTAAAAAGTTCAGAAATCTATTAATGGCTTTTCTTATTTGTGAGAATAAAGGTATTGTATATGGAAAGATATTACTAGTTACCTCTATTTTTCTAATCTTTTATATTTTTTTAAGCATTTTTGGCATTTAATTCATTTATATTATATTTTAATGTATTTCTCTCAATGAGTGAAATGTGTTTAATGTATTTTATGAGTGAAAAATGATTATTTTTGTATAATAGAAAAATGAAATAAATAGAATTAGTTTGCTCTCTATCATTTATACTCATCAATTTTTTGATTTTTAATACAGTTGTATCCTTATATTTTTGAATTACATATTGCACTTGTTACAATTCCTTTAACTATATGTTATATTTTACATATCAGTGATTGTTAATTAATGAATAGCTTATATTATGTGTTCATATGAATTCTACATCTAATATGATTGAAAATTTTTTTTAACTAAAATTGTAGAAGCAAACTAAATATTACATGTATCTTCAGTATTGAAAAGCTTTTTGAAAAATTGAATATTTGTTTAACTGCCAAATAAATGTTTTATTCTAAATTAAGATTTTTTATTTAAAAAGATAATAAAAAATGCACAAGCTAAGTTTTTAATTAAATTTCCAAATTTCTAAGTTGGAATTTTTTTTAACATTTGTATTAATACTTATTTACAGACTTAATCTTAATCTGGGAATTATTTTAATAATTCTAAAATATTAAATATTTTCCAGGGACTAAATTTTTCCTATTGATTTAAATGTTTTAATAATTCTGATCAACTAAATATAATTAAAAAATATACTACTTATTTAAAATTAGTTTGAATACAATGTTAAAAATTGCTAATAGAAAAATCACTAAATTACCTTTAAAGTACTTTAAATCTAAACCTGTAAGTTTTTGTAAAAATTTTTATTGTTGAGTCTTGTCAATGACTTTTTTCTCTATCAAACTGATAAATTTATTAGAATTCTATCAAAATAAAATAAAAAAAGAAATTCAGTCTGTATATTGCAATTTTTGTTTTAAAATTTAACTTGTAAATATGCCAAATTTTAGACTTAACATGCTTATATTTTTATATTTTTCTGCAAGTTTTGTTTCAGATTTAATTAAGTTTATTTTACCGAAGTTAAATTTTAAACAACTATTCATTCACTGTAATAATTTAATGCACTAATGTTATTATTTGTAATAATATTGCAAAATGTGGAAACTGTAATTTATTTTTATACTAATAATAGATAAAGATAAGTATACTTAAGTTGAATATAGGGGAAAATACTATTATAAAATAATCATTCGATATTTTTTTATTATCTTGTCAATCCTTTCATTTAAATGCTTATCACATTATCATGATAAATTAATTTTTACCAGAATAAAGTGATAAGCATTAAAAATATCTTTTCAGCCTCTTTTAGGTTCAGTTTTCCAAATTTCCCAAAATATATTTCTTAATTTATTTATAATATGAGAAAGAATAAAAAGTATATTTAAAAAAATAGATAAAAAGGATTTAAATGTCTTCATTGAAATCTCTAGAAAACTTTAAATGTTTTGTTCAGAGAAAAAATTTGATTGAACTAGATGTTGTGCTTTAGGTCTATTTTCAAGTATTATATTAACTATACAGTTCATATGATAAATTTTGCTTTTTATAATAATATTTCACAATTTAATTGTTGCATTAAACTCTTTATATTAAATTACTGAATATTTCTACTTCAAATTTATTTTGTTTAAACTATTCTACCTGGATATATCAGATTTTTGATTGTAACAAAATTTATTTATTTTTTTTGTAATGAGTGTTATGGTGTATATATGATTTTTTATATTTTTGAAATTGCAAGATTCAGAAATTTATTTCTATTCTGTAATTTTTTTTACTGTGAGTTAAGGATAATTTCTCCTTTTGTATGAAAAGTGGAAAAAAAATCATTGACATTTCATTTCAAAAGAATAAGTATGATACTGAAAAAAGTCCTATTTTGCTGCAATATATATGTACTGCATTATCCTATAATTCTTTCATCTGATTTCAACAACAGCTATTTTTTTTTAATTTATTGACCATTATAGTCATTTTAAAAATAAATCTCTTAAGAAATGCCACTGATCTGCAATAATCAACTAATCTGTATTATTGAAAAGTGTGGAGATTATTTGAAATATTCTAAAATGATTCATCATCATTCAAGGCGCGCCAGCCCAGGATGGGCCAAGGCCTTCTGAACAAGTTTCTTCCAGCCACCTCTACTGGCAGCCAAACTCCTCCAATTTTTTGTTCCAAGGACCTCTACAATCTTCTTCGACTGCATCCACCGATCTCAGCTTTGGTCTTCCTCTTCTTCTTATGCTGATGGGTTTTGCAAAAAAAATTTCCCTTAATGTTTTATTGTCCTTCATTCTAATAACATGTCCAACCCAATTGAGACGGCTTACTTTTAATGTGATGTACAACGTCTGGCTCCTTGTACATTTGATAGATCTCTGTATTGTATCTTCTGCGCCAGACACCGTTTTCCTTCGTACCTCCAAAGATACTTCTTAAAATCCTGCGTTCAAATAGGCCCAACAGCCTCTCCTCTCTTAGTTTTTAATACATGTCTTAGGCCAAAAAAGGCTTTGTTAGCTACAGTTAAACGTCTTCTTATCTCTGGGAGAATGTCATTATTTTTGTTAACCATTGAGCCAAGATGTAGATAAATTCATCAAGTGTTTCAAATTTATAATCACCAATGAGTAGATAGATGAGTTTGAGTAAATTGGGTTCTAGTTACAGGGAAATATTTAGTTTTAACTTGATTAACAACAAGCCCTGCCGACCTGGCCTCCTTCTCAATAGCCTCAAAGACTTCTATTAAGTATTTTTTACTTCTGTCTGCCAGTGCAATGTCATCTGCAAACGCCAACACTTGAACAGATTTTCCGAAGTTACTGCCCCTGGTATTGATACCAGATTTCCTGATGATTCTTTCAAGAACGATTTTAAACAAAAGACAAAGAGACAAGACTCCCTTATCAACAAGAAAGTCTCTAGAGAGTTGTCCCTGGATCACGACCCTACAGGAAGTCGAGTTGAGGGTCATTTTTAGCAAATTAACTAACTTTAATGGAATACCAAAAACTTTTAATGGAATTCTAAAATGATTGCTGCGATTAAAATCAGTCAAATTTTATGCTTTTCATACCCTAAATTCACGTTTTTTCAAAATTTTAAATGCAGGTAACTCTTTTATAACACGGTTTCGCTATAACACAATTTGTAAATTGCGGGAAAATTCCTACAACACGTCATCCTATAACACGGTTTTGTTCAAATGTTAGAGCTTGTTATCGGTCGGCGGAAACATGTTCACTCCTTACTTCTTTACTGAAGACATTCAAGAATTATTAGTGGAAGAAGAAGTTGACGAAGCGGATTTGATGGGAATGGCATTCCTGGATGCGAATCAAATAGATTTTGAGGACGATGAAGACTTTGATGAAGATTGTGCAGTTAAGAATTTAACATTAAAAGAATTACAAGAAGGCCTATGCTTAGCGAAAAATCTTGAGTCATTTTTCTTGAAAACAGACCCTTCCACGGAAAGAAGCTGATAATTCAAAAGGGAGCTTCAAAATTGTTTAACTCCATACCGCGAAATTTACAATGACCTAGCAAGAACTACTCAGCAAAGTTCGATTACAGATTTTTTTAAGAAAGGAAAACATTCAAAAACTTTAAATAGAGAAAAAAGCTCTGAAAGTGAAGGCGATATCGTTCCACCCAAAAAACGTTCTCGGTTGATTGTACTGAGCAGTGATGACGAATAAATTCATTAAATTAGGGTTGCGTTAGATTAAAATATTTTTTCTTACTTTGTGTTGGATATACATTTATTATTTAATAAAAATTAAGTAGTTTATGTCGAATTAAAAAAATATTTGTTTTTAATAAGTTTTTGCAACGTAACCCCCTTTTTATACTAGTTCTGGGTCTCATACAACACAATTTCACTCAACACGGCATTTTCTAGGAACCTAACTGCCGTGTTATAGGAAGGTTACCTGTACTATATATATATATAACATGTTTTATTTAATGTTTTATAAATATATAGTTACACTGTAACTATATTTTGTAAGACAAATTTGTTACTTTTTTGTTAGAAATGTGCTTTGAAGCAGTCACAATTTATACAACTGTAAATTAATTGCTATTTTATTAAAAATTGTTTCATTGAAGCAATTCTGTAAACTATTGGTATGAATTTAAATGAACTTAACACATGAATTAAAGACTGATGAAAACTTCTACACATGTGCTTGGTCTTATGATGATGTTAGTGGTCACCCTCTTCTAGCAGCTGC
Organism: Latrodectus hesperus; assembly: GCA_037975125.1. Taxonomy (NCBI): domain Eukaryota; kingdom Metazoa; phylum Arthropoda; class Arachnida; order Araneae; family Theridiidae; genus Latrodectus; species Latrodectus hesperus. The sequence continues at coordinate 641,291 of CM075861.1, forward strand.
AGGAACTAGAGGAGTCATTAGAATCATTGGTCCAGCTGTTCAAAAGACAATTAAAGTTTGTAGGCTTTGTTTTTCAATAAAATTATTGTATAAATATTGAAAATTTATTTTTAAGTAACATTAATTTCTCTCCCTTTATTAATATTCCAATTTAGCCATGTAAATAATATTTAACAGCATTATATAATTTATTTTAAACCATACTTGAATTATTTTGAAGTGTATCTATATATAAATTTTGAATTTTAATAAATTGTTTATTAAAGGTATTACTTATTTATTATCATTAGCATTTTTCGGGATTCATACATTAATTTATTTATATTAAAAATTCCTCCTTAAGATGTTTCCTCACTTGGGCTTTTAAGTTTGCCACAATTTGGTTAAGTTCATTTTCTAAAAAATTTGCAATTCTTATGTATAATTCTTTGCATATGATGAAGAATTATTTAATTTTTTTCATTCTACATTAAAATGTAATGTTTTAAAAGCTTATTATGTGTCCCCATTTTCAAATGCTTTTGTGACTTTTATTCAAAATTTACCCCTACTTTTTTTTTTTTGCTATGAAATCAATTTGAAAATATATAAATATTCCTTAAGATGTCAAAAATAAGAAATTATTAAGCCAGAAATTAAATAAGTCATTGTAAACTTTATTATAAAATTTAAATATAACAATTGTAATAAAGACCAGATCAGGGAATTACTTCTTAACTCAGAAATATGTGATCTTAAAACTGATAAACAATAATAAAAATATATTAATCAGTAACAGAAAAAATTATTTATAATTCATGTTTTTTTAATTTTATTTTTTATTAAACATTTGTGAAAACATTTAGTAAATAAGATTAAAACAATATAAAGTGTATTCAAATTTAACTTTAGTAATATAAATGAAAAAAGAAAAAAGTGGGGGAGTTGAGTATTGTAAATGATTTTTTTTAAATAGGTAAGGAAATATTTAATATTTAATAATCAAGAGGGTAAGAGAATTTTTAATATTTTAAGAAATCTAATTTGAAAATAAATTTTTTATTTTATGATGTGTAAAGATTTTGTGTATATTTTCTTTTAAATGCAAAACAACTATTTATAATAGCTTTTTTTTTTATATATATTTTTCATAACTTATGAATACATACATTTATATTTTGGGTAAAAGTCTAGTACTGTGCTAACGAGTTACTAGAATGAATTCTATTATCATGAAATTCTTTAAATTTTTAAGTTGGCATACTTCACATAAATGATGAAAAACATTTTTTAGAATATATCAAATCAAAAAAAATATTGTTACTTAATTAAGATTGTTCAAAAATTCATCAAATGCTTTCAGTAACAAATTTTAACCAATAGAAATTTAATATGAACTCTAAGATCACTATAATAAAATTGTTTAATTTAGTTTGTATTTCTCTTTTAGCTGTTAAATATGCCTTGCAAGAATTTGTAAAATAAAAAATAAATCCAATAATATTTATGAAAATCTTGCTTTTTATGTATTATACATTTCCAGATATATTTATCTTCTATATGTGCCTCTTAGATATTCTATAAAGTTAAACACAATTTTTTGTAGAAAAATACTACTTACCACTTACATTTAAATATATATATAAATAAATGGTAAATAGTATTTTTATATAATATAGCATATATAGTCTTATATATTAGGGCTTCAAAACAGTATTGAACTGAGGAAAAATTTCATTTAGTTTAATATATCAACAGACATTTTATCACTGTAACCAACTTATCAATATTTTCTAATTTAGTGTCAACTATATAATTATCATTACATTCACATTGCTCCTCAATTTCCTGATTTGATGTTTACTAGTATTTTTTTGTTTCATTTTTGCATAAGACTACTTGTTGAAGGCATTGATTCTGTTGAATAAACTAAAAGTTTAGACAATATTTTTTTAAAAAAATTATTAATTTGAGTTATATTTTTAGCATCTTAGAATGTGATCATCCTCAGATGTTTGAATAGACCATTTGTATTAGAAAACCAACTGTCCTCTGCAAAAAGTGTTGATTATGGCACCAGGTTTTGATGTGTGCATAATAATAAGTGTTTATCTAATTGTTTAGGAGATGTAAAAAGACTAATGATGTTCTGTATTATATGTGGGGAGTAAGTACAATAATTATGTAAAGAATAACTTAAAAACCACATGTAACTCTCAACTGCCTATTCTTTTATTTTTTGTGCAAAATCAGTTACAATGAAAATTTTATATAGTTAATATGTTAAAATCTTTATTGTAATGCAAAGAGTTTAGCCCATCTTTAGTGTATAATAGTTTAGATTATTACTACGCATCCAGTATGTGGATGAAATTAAAATTGTTGACACCTCACAATTCCTAATGGAAGCTACAAAAACATTTTAGATTTCTGGGGAAAAAAGAAGATTTCGCATTCACCCTTGATTAAAATTGCAATGACGGTTTTGGCAGCTCCAGCTAAATAAGATAGCATTAAAAGAGTGTTTCAGCTTTAAAATTTACTCTCTAAAACAACAGGAGTAATCTCAGTGAAAACATATTAGAAAATATATTAATAATTTGAAGCAGCTTTCCTAAGTTAAATAAATAAACACATTTTTGCATAATTAATGCAACACCAACTGCCTAATGTGAAGTTATACATAATTGACTTCATAAATCTAGCTGTCAAATGTTATTTAGCTCATGAATAGCAATGCCAATATTCACCATTGTCTGCTCACGGCTTTTGTACTACATGCTAATTAATTCTATCAATTAACATAATGTGCCAATTAAAAAGGAATAAATTCTAAATTTTGATAGAATCACATTTTTTGTTTATGCTAGTATATTTTCAGTACAAATAAGAATATGCATAAAATAAAACTATTCATTTGAACTGAAAATCATTTTTGATGGAATGAAAACCCGAACCAAACTGATATATTTTATTTTAATTGAGGTGGAACAAAAAAGTTGTGTTTTGAAGCCCTGGTATATATTTTAGATTCAGCCCAAGATATTAAAATGTAATTTTTTTTCTGTTAAAGAACTATTGTTTCTAAAATTGAAATAATTTCTTCAACCTTCTGTTCAGGTTGGATATTAGGTAATATTTATTATATTTGATTTATATGCTGTTGATTATCATATTGATGGATAGATGTTTATTTTTGAAAGTCAACAGTAAGAAAGTTCAATGTTTTGTTCCTAATGAATGTATCCTGAGTTCATCTTGGTGCTGGTCACACAAATGCATATATGTTAAATTTCAAGTTCAACATTCGTTCTCTTTTGAATAATGAAAAGTCTTAAATCTTTTCTAGGATGTGATCTGTTGGAAAAATTATTGTTAGTAGTTGTGCTTTGAAATGCACTGATAAGTACCTGAGAATATAATTAATGATGTATACATAAGTTAAGTCTGAGTTTGCATTTTAATAATGTAAAAGTACATGACACCTTTTTTTGTAGCCTGCTAGATTACTGCATCTAATAATAGAATATATATGAGATATTAGTTTACCATTTTTAGCCAAATAGAATTTCCAATGAATTTTTATTATTAGTCATTCATTTATGACAAAATTTGTATCAGACATGATTATAATGAAACTTATTTGGCTCCTTATTGGGAGTTTAAAATTTACAAAAATTTCTATTCTTTGTTTCATAAATTTTAATACTATAAAAGGAAATAATTTTTCATCTGAAATTTTAATTTGTTTATTCATTGTAACATAGCATATTTTGAGTTGTATAACTTATTTATTAAGTAGTTATAATTTGTGAAAAAATATATATATAATGCTAGTTTTATAATATGCATTTCTTTATTAAAAATATATTAATTTTATGATGTGTGAATGTAAAATATTTAATATATGTTTTTTCCCATTTGCTTGACATGTTTAATATCTAAAACATTTCGTTTACATTAACCAATTGTGCACTTCTGATAACTTTTTAATTATAGTTTAGTTTTAATAATTTCATTTCAAAAATTATTTTATTAAAACTAGAATTACAATTAATGTTTATGTTCAAATGTCATCCTGGAGAATGTAACTTAAACAAAAGATAGTATAATAAAAAGGCCAAAACTCATTAGATAATTTTGAAGAAAATATGAAGTAAATTCAACTATGTTTAAGTTACTTGCTATTGCCTAACTGTTCAAAGCAAAAGCCATTAATTTGAGTTATTATTTCAAAGAAAGTTTTGTCATGGCTTGTAATAATCATATTGCTAGTTGGAAAAATTTTATATTGATTTTTATGTGGGGATGCTGTTATGCATATGTGTCGATTGAAGTTTAATAACTTTCCAGTATAGTATAGTAAGTTTCTAGTTATTTTTTATCACCCATTTTAAGTCACCAAATCTCTGAAGTAAACATTTTAGATGTGTAAGTATGAATTATTGTATTTAAAATGTAATTTATGTACATATTATTATCAGTAAATATAAATATGATAAATCTGTAAAAGAAGTAGATCAACAATAGTTAGCTTAACGATATCTTTTTTTAGAATTCAGTAAAATAATATTTTCAAATACATCAAGTTTTGAAACAATCTGAGTAAAGACTATTACATATATATTTATACATAGTTATCAAGTTTTCTAATTTAAGTGTTTTTTAAAATAGGAGAATCTAACAGGGGAAAATTCATAAAAGCAAGATTCTACTTACAAGATTTTATGAATTCTTTTCATCATATGTGGTTTGATTATATGTAAAAGATTAACAATAAAACATTTTCCCAAAACAATGACAAAAATCATTAAATTATGTATTAGTGTCACTTAGAAAAATTAATCTTTATGTCTTAGTGTTTATAAACGCAAATGTTTTATATATTGTAAAATTTTCTGTGCAATCAATTTGTTGTGTGTGTGTATAATAAAGAGCATGCTATATAGAATATTGTTCTATCTTATAAATTGATTAAAAATATTTTTGTGTAAATTGTCTATTTAAGAATGCTTTTAAAATTAATTTATTACTTATAAATTTTTTCAGGTATGATGCAAATAAAATATTTTGTTGTATGTTTTTCAGCATTATATTGGACATGGAAATGCTATAAATGAATTGAAGTTTCATCCCTTTGAATGTAATATTTTGCTCTCTGTTAGTAAAGGTAAGTGCTATGTGTTAAGAACATTTGTAGATTGTTTGTATTTTATGTAGGGAAAAGGTATAAAACTTTGTGATAATATTTTCCCATATTATTAAAGTTGATATGATGATTAAAGTTGATTTTTTTTCTTAGTATATTTGCTATTTAATCTGGAATGATTTTTTTTATTAGATCATGCCTTGAGATTATGGAATATCAAAACTGATCAATGTATTGCTATATTTGGTGGTGTGGAAGGTCACAGAGATGAAGTTTTAAGTGCAGTAAGATTCTTTATTTTAGATGTGTTGTATATGTTTTACAAGCTTCTAGCACATTAATGTATTTTCCTGTATATAATTTGTGACAATTTTTCAGCAAATTACCTCAAAACATGCTTAAATATACGTAAAATAAAAAAATATACAACCTGGTTAAAAATATTATAAGTTGTACAGAAAAAATATACTTATTATGAAAATCATCTGACTGAATACTATTTGGACCCATATTATTGTCAAGCACCAAGATAATTAGAAATGCTACCCTGAAGTTATTTACAGACTGTTATGCAAAAATAAAATTTGAATTTACATTTTTCAAGTCATAGAACAGACAGTTTCCAATCATAAAGTCAGGGTTTTCTTATTCTGCTTACAGCAAAACTTGCAATTTGTCGGTTTTTCATAAGGTCCGAGATTTTAGCCGTTAAGTGGCTGTTTCTAAGAAATATTTACCTTCTGGGCTTTGGCAATGACTAATAATTAATTTTTGGAAATGGATGCTGCTTAAGCTATTTAAGTTAGTGACTGGGTGGATATATGTTGAACATCAATGGTAAGAATTTTTGTTCTCGCTAAACGACTTGTGCCAGATAACTTTGCTGGGTACATGGCTCGCTTATTCTTAAATTTCCATCTTTGTAAATACTCATCGTCACCTGTCTAATGTGGAGATGCTGTTATGCATATGTGTCGATTGAAGTTTAATAACTTTCCAGTATAGTATAGTAAGTTTCTAGTTATTTTTTATCACCCATTTTAAGTCACCAATTCTCTGAAGTAAACATTTTAGATATCTACTATATTTAAAACTTTGTCCTGCAGCACACATTGTGCTTCTCTGTTAATGTTGGAATGTAAAAATGTGATATAACCTGCAAAATTTATCTTGTTAATTAGATGCTATCTACCGCATGACGGTTTAGGAACATGAATATTTTCTAGGCAAAACAGTTCAGGTAAATTTAAAATGATGATAGCCAATGGCAACTGTAATATCTTTCTGAGGAACTGAATTTGTTCTTAAACATAATTGGATGAAACTGATTATAGCTGAAATAAATCAGCCGACTCATGATGCCATCTTTTATTTATTATATAAAACAATTGCAATTTCTTTCAAAACTTAATTGAAAAATTTTCCAATAGAGAATATATTGGTCAGATTGTTTGTGGTATATATTACATAAGATAAATATTACAAAATTCAAAACTTCTTTAACATATAATGTGCTAATTATATACAGGAAAATTGGGTATAAGATGAAATAAATTTTTAAATATTTCATATAAATAGTTCTGTTGTTATAATTTTTGTACTGATTTATTTTATTAAGCTTATGCCACATATTTGCAAACATGTTTAACCATTTCCAGGATTTTGATCTTCTGGGTCAGAAAATAGTTTCTTGTGGTATGGATCATTCTTTAAAGATATGGGATATAAATGATGTGAAAGTTCAAACAGCAATTAAAGAATCTTATGAATATAATCCTTCCAAGACAAATAGGTAACATACATTATTATAAATTAGAGAAAAATGTTATCTTTTTACAGTGTAAATTTCTGTTTAAATAAATTTTTGAATCATTATAATTTTTCTTTATTTAATTTTTATAGTTTTAAATTTGATTAATTTTTTTTCTTAATCTATAACATGTATATTTCAATTTTTATCTGAATTAATAATTATTTACTTTTGCTCTGTAGGCCTTTTAATACTTTTAAACAAGATTTTCCTGTGTTTACAACTAGAGATATTCACATGAATTATGTTGATTGTGTGAGATGGATGGGAAATCTCATTTTATCTAAAGTAAGAAATGTTCTCTGTTAGTATAATGACAGAAAATAGAGTTATATATAATTTTTTATTTTTAATGTTGTAAAGTTTCTGCAAAAATTCCTGCAGTAGATTAATGGTTTTTAGCAGGGAATAATTCTTAATGCTTTAATTTTTGGTAGTGAATGAATTAATTCATGTAGGAAGTGAATCAAATTTGAAAAGATTCTTTTAGGAATATTGTTTAGGTAAAATATTATCCCCATGGATTAATAAATAGTAATTTGAGAAATTAGCAAGAATACTTAATACTATTTGTAGATTGCTTTTTTTAAATTTTAATTTGAATACTTTTATTTTTCATTGATATCAATAAGTTTCATATCTGTCATATTCAATCATTTCTTTTTTTGCTCTTTTATGTAGCAATAAAACAAATTATTTACTTATTAGTTGTGCAATGCATCATTTATTAAAATTTTATATTTTAAGCTATGTTTTGTAATAAATTAATCAAATTAACATTTTATTATGGACTACAAATTATGATTTGGTGTATTCATTTTATTGAACAATTGTGTAAAGTATTTAGAAAATGTTATTACACTAACTAAAAATATGATAGGTTTCTAAAAACAAAAATAGATTATTGAAAATTATTGAGGATATCTAAACTAAGCTTTTGTGTTAATTTCCAGTGATACAAAGCTTGAATTATTCAAATGTAAAGGAATAAAATAATTTATTTCAAAATTTATAGATTTTGTAAAATAGTTTGTAAGGATCAAGTTTTGTTGCATTTATTTTCATATAAGAAATATCTAAATTTTTTTTAATCTGTAGCCCTTTTTTCCCCTTAGAGTTGTGGATTCATCAGAGTATTAAATAAAATTTCTTCGATGAGAATTTATTTCCCCTTCTCATCAGAATGTCCAATTGTCAGAAATTAATTTGAAAATATTTGAGCTTCCTCTAATGTTTCTCAAATGGGATTGACTAGAGATCATAAGATATATTGCACATATGTTAATAACTACTATGAAGAAAAGAAAACAAATTAAATATTTCAAAGTATTTTTTGTAAAAAAATAATAAACATTTATGATTTTGACTTAAATAAAGTAGATATATCTTCGATTTTAAAATCAATTTCTATATTCTCATAATTTGATTCTGTCTATAGTGATTATTAAACAACTAATTTAAATTAATATAGATTAATCGATTTAAATTAATGTAGATTAATAAAAAATTCATAAATTAATCCTTAAAAAAGTGTGAGTAATCATGACTACTGGAAAACCAATCCATCTGCATTCATGTCATTTTAATTCCTGAAGTTTTATTATTTAATTTTTTAATAAAAACTTTATTTTCCAGTTGAATGTTCGTAAAAAGAAATATAAGTTGATCTATGATTCTTATTTGGTAGTTTCATTTAAAAATAACATTTGTATTACAATAGTGAAAAACTGAAGTTTTTACAATAATTATTGTGCATTAAATTAGAATTATTATTTTACAAATTAAAGCAATCTTATCTACTCTAATCTTTTAAAAGAATGTTTTATAACATTAGTGTGGAGAAAAATTTTATTCATTATTTATATATATACAATTTTACTGAAGCTGTAAATTGATTAGTTCAGAAACAGTATGGATATTTAAATACAAGTATCAGATTATATGCAAAATTATGCTCGTGATTTAAGCACAATGTAAGTAACAAATATGCAATTTGGTTGATTGAAATTAGAAAATTTTTGATTTATAAATGCTTTATGAAAAATTTTTCAGAGGACACTCAGCAACATCTCTTTGGTTTCAAAAATAAATGCAAGAAATGTTTAATATTTAATATAACTTAAGTTTATCACTAACAAAATCTAACAGAATTCTTAACAAAATTTACAATTCTTTAAATTATATTAAGTTTTAATTGCTAAATGCAAAGCACAAGTTTATCTTGTATTTTTGAACTACTAAGTTTGAGTCTCGTGAGCTATAAAAACTCAGAAAAATTGTTAAATTACAAAAATTTAAATGTTGAATGGTATGCAAATAAATGAAATCTACTCATAATAATGTGTACATCTTTCATACTATTCTTAACTATTTTTACTGATTTCTCTTGTCAGTAAAATGTTATTCTGGAAAGGATGATAAAGCGAACTTATATTATGGGATAACTATTTTAGAATAATACTTATGTCATAAAATTTAATTTTCTTATATATATAGAAATATTTGAAAAAATATACTTACAGCAAAGGATTTTAGTTTGTCCTGTACATGGTGCTAAAAGATGTACTTTTGCTTTTCTATGCAATTCCAAAAATTTTGACAGTATAAATATTTAAATATAAAAAAATAATTGGTTAAGAAATCCATTTTTAAAAAGAATATTTCTTAGTGATATTTGAATCTCTATATAAAAGTTAACTAGGGATAAAAATACTCTGCATGTAAAAAAATGATTGTGTTCCCATTAACATACTCATGCATTCTTGCCTATTTAATTAATACAAATTTAAACAAGCAAGAATGAATTCTTTCTTTATTAAAGTCATTGGAAAAAGCATACTTTTAAAAGAATACTGCTCATATACTGAACAAAAGTTATTATTTTTAAGCTTGAAAGTCCTTGTCAGTGTTGTAGCTCTATATATAATCAGAAAATGAAAATTTGTACGTTGAAATGTTATCAAAGTTTTTTATTGTCACTGCTGCCAAAAACTCAAAATATCCCTTTAATGTCATGGGAAAATGATAGCTTCTTGGTTAGTTTTGGAATTAAAAGTTAGAAATTGATTTATTAGTGTCTGAAAATGATAGAATTTTTTTAATCTGTCTAGATTTATTTTGGGAAAAGATATGACAATAATTTCAGTTGTTGCATTCAGAGACATTAAAACATCCACAAGAGGGTTATGTAAATTAATGGGATGCACCTAAGTTTACCTGCGTAAACTATTTCATAAAATTATTTTCAATTTGGATGCCCTAAAATGAATTTTAAATTGTCTAATATTTAAGCTGCCTTATATGGTATTTCACTAAAAAGAGATGATAAGCAATTGAGTTTCCTTGTCTGATGATTCAGATGGAAAGCGTAATAAAATTATATTTAATTCTGATTTTAGTTTATAACAATAAAAGATGTGATTATATTTATACTGCTGTTATAGAGAGAAATAGTTTCATAATAGGTATAGATTTTTAATTCTCTTAGCCCTTTGACGAGCGCAATACTTTTTTTTAAATTTTAAACCAAAGAACTCTAAAAATTGAATGTTATGATCCCACAGACAAATAAAATATGAATTAAAAAAATCTACATTTAACCATTTATATGTGGGTGGTGGTCGCAAAGCGCAACCAGCGCGCGTCTAGGACCTTGAAACTTACTGAGTTAGTAGGGGAAAAAACTTACCTTGTTTCATGCGCCAATAAATAATGATTATTGCAAACTTCTTAGATAATTTGTATTTAAAATGCAGTATATTATTTTTTTACAATATTTTACAAAGTAAAGAGTAGGAAAAATGAAAAATTAAACATTTATATAATTTTGTTGCTATAAAAACACAATTTTTTCACTTTCTATCCCCTATTCCAATTTATTTGGGTTACTCGGAAAGGACCAGGTAAATTTATATCGATATTGTCTTCATCTTCTGATCCTTCATCACTTTCCACCTGAAGATTATCATTAGCAGTGAATGGCATATTTTCTTCTTTGTCACTATCATCACCCGAGATTTCTGATTCTGGATCTGAAGGAAGTTCTTCAAATAAAGCCAATGCCTCAGCTATTCCTAGCCCTTTGTGAGGCATTTTCAATTTGAACAGTAGAAAAAAATATTTACACTCAATTAAAATATATTGCTATTAATTATTTTAAATTTAAATAAAACTTTTACGTAAATACCATTTTCTATATATATATGTATGTTGGGGATATAAAGTCCACATGTTGTTTACAAGTAAAATGACCCTATGATTCAAATCCCCCTCTCCCACACTCCTAAACAATCTAATTCCCAGTCATAATAAATACTCCGTCCTTTGACCGCTAGTGAGCGCCGGCCATGTTTATATAGTCTGCTCTTCACGTAAGTCATGTGTTCTAGCTGGGCACTGGTTGCGCGGTGCAACCACCAGGAATTTCCCTCAAAAAAGGAAAGTTTTTTACATATCTAGTTTAAATTACTGCTGCATTTATATTGTTTATGACAGACATGACGATATAGGAAGAAAAACTTTCTAATATTTATCATTATTTATATTTAAAAAGTATTCTGTATTGTTAAAAATGAAAATTAAATAACGCCATATTGGAAAGAGTCCGACCTTAAATATATGGGTGCTGCCATCTGTTAGTGTTATTTAAAAGTAAAAGATATGAAATCTATAAAATTTAAGTGAAAAATCATGAAAAGGAATTAAGAAAAAAATCGAAAATTTGTGGTTTCAGGGCGCGACCTCCACGCGTTAAAGGGTTAAACAAAAAAATGCTACTATTTTAGAAATTCATTGTGTAATTCTATGTTGTAAAATCCTTATTTATTTTAAAAATTATTATGGATACTGTTAACATAAATTGAAGTCTGGAGCATGTGTTGAGCTTAATAAGTGATAAATTAATTTCAAGAGTTTTATATTTTTGGACTTTTTAAACTGAATTTTATAAATCTGTGCAAAATTTTTTCAGTTCTTTAATATTTCCTTTTATTGTTATTTTTTCCACTTTTTGAATCCTACAATATCAAAATAACAAAAAAAAATCTACTGGTTAAATTGTACCTTAATCTCAGAATATTATTGGAATTAATTTCTATAAATATGCAATAATTATTTACATTATTTATTTCATATACCAGTAGTTTCTGAATTTATAGACTTAACATGCTATAAATTCTAAATATTGTTTTTAAGAGTTCAATAATTTGTTTGATTAAGCACTTTTTAACTTGATAAAAAAATGACTATTTGTTAATTGTAGATTAATGGTAATGTTTAAATGACTTGAATCATATATGCTCCTGTTAAATTAAGGCAGTTTGATTCAACCAAGTTATTTTTAAATATAGAAAAAATTATATATTTTCTAATTGAATTGTGTCACAATTAACATAAAAATTATTAATGATAAATTTTCAGAGCAGAATATGGAACATAAAATATGTAAATATTTAATGTTTTATTGATGATCTTTTAAAACAATCAGAGAAAACATTCTGCTAAAATGTCACTGAATAATATAATAAAATATTTCAATTACAGTTAAACCATTTTAACTGTAAAATTGTTAATTATTTGTGTAAAATATTTTTATTAAATGTATTTTTAATGGAGATTTTTATTTATTTATATTAATAGAATAGTTATTTTTAACATTAGAAATATGGTATTTAAAAATCAGTACATCAATTTTGGCCAAGAATGAAATAGTTTTGATCTAGTTTCTCTTTATTTTAGTTTAATTTTGTATATTTAGATACATAATTATCTATATAAAGTTTATTGAATATTCTTTTTAATAATATGGAAAAAATGTGATTGAGATTTTTATGATTTTCACTAAAACACTAAAATGCTTATGTTATTTATTTTCAGTCATGTGAAAATTGCATCATTTGCTGGAAACCTGGTCAATTAGACCAGCAAGAAATAACAACTACTGACAATTCAGTGACTATTATTCAACGCTATGAGTTTAAAGAATGTGAGATATGGTTTATGCGGTTTTCTTTAGATGCTGAACAGAAAGTAAATATATTTAAAAATTGTGTTCCTTCCATATTGTTTTCTATAAGTTAAACAATTTTAGCCTGCTTAGTTTTATGTTATTCAAATAAAACAAGTTTCAATAATTAAATATTTTCAATTTACTAGTGTAAATATTATTAGTTTCCTAATAATGAAATGGAAATATGAAACATTGATTTGATATTGAATGTATTTTTATAAATTTTTAAACTGAAAGATATATATATGATCTTTATCACTTATCATTTTCATTATTAGATTATTTAGTTATTTGAACCAATCTCTTTCTTACTGCCATTTTGTAGCTGATTATAATTTTCCATCTGACATTAGAAAAATTTTCCTATAAGAGAGAAAAGTAAACTTCGAAGCTCAATTGTATGAAAAATATAGTTATTAGAATAGCTCCTAATAATTGATGAATTTTAATGAATTATTTCTTATATTTTTTGTATATTATACGCAGAGGTGTATTATTCACAAGACAGTTATTATAAAAAGTAATGTATCACATAATTCACTATAATTTTTGTGGTAAATAATCGAAAATATATACTGCTGATAGTGGGGATGTCACATAAAATTATGAAAATAAATATCATTAAAAAATTAAATAAATTTTACAGAAAAACATTTATTACGAAGAAGATCTGTTTGAATCTACCTCATCACAAAGTGCCGTAAACTTAAATGAAGGCATGAAATTTATCAAGAGCAATAATATGTTGAGATTATAGTAAAATTTAACAAATTTTTGTTTTTAATAACTTTTAAAAAAGTTATGCAAATTTTAAAAATAAAATATATTTGTTTTGTTAATAATTAAATGAAATAAAAGCTTAATTTTTTAACTACACATCACATTCATTTTTTTCTTTGTTCTGTGTACACTTTGTTTTTCATCTTATATTACCACATTTGTCAAACATTTTTATTTGTCTTCGTTCTTGCTTTTAGTTTAAAATTTGCTATGTAACTTAGAAGTTTATGCTTCTGTATGACGATATACAAACTAGAATATTTTCAGAATGAAACAGCTTAGATCAGGACAAAATGCAAAATGGTGATAGACAATTTCATGTGTAATATCTTTCTGAAGAACCGAATTCATTCATTCTTAAACGTAATTGGATAAAGCTGATTATAGCTGAAATGTCAGCCAAGTCATGGTGCCATCTGTTATTAATTTTATGAAACATAACTGACATTTCTTTCGAAACTGTTGTTAGTTTTTCTGATAAATTATATTTTTTATCAGATTATTTATGGTGGCGCTTGATTGAAATTTTTTAACTCATAATCCACTGATTTTATACAGGAAAATACAGTAATTTCTTCTTAATTATCTTCAACTGTGGAGGAAAGACAGTTTATTGTAAAATTTTAGATCTCTTTATTGGTATTATTATGTTTTATTCTTATATGTTATTCAATATACTTTTATTAAATTTTTTACTGAAATTTCTTATTTTTTAAGGTAAACTAATGAAAAGTAATTTTAGTTGATTTCTCTGATTACATATTTGTACCAGCTTTATTTATACCAGTCAATGTTTAGTTCCCTTGTTTAGTTCTTTGATATTTAAAATCCTACAATCACATGCTCTTTTGTCATGTTGTTGTATATTAAATATTTACCTTAATTCTTTCTTGTATAGATGATTTGATACCAGCCAATGTTAATTTTATTTACAGTGTTTATTACATTATTCAAACCCCTTTTTTTGTTGGCCTTGTAAATCAGAAAATAGTATTTTTTTATTATAGCTAAGCAAATTAATATTTAAAAAAATTATTATTCTCTAAAATTATAATTTTTAAAATTGACATAACTTAAGACATAGCTGAACAACTACATTTTTAAGAGATTAATACTAAAATTATTCAGTATTTTGCTTTAAGAATGTGATCTGTTATGAATATTTTATGATAATTTTGTTATTATTTATAATCTTATAGCTATTAATAATGTGAAAATAACTTTTTTTCCTTTAGATATTAGCTTTAGGAAATCAAGTTGGAAGAGCATATGTTTGGGATTTAGATGTAGATGATCCCGGAACTGCCAGGTATTCTTTATTCTCACATTTTTGAGTTTCTTAAGAACTGTAATCTGAAAAAAAGCCACATTAATGTAAATGCCACTTTTGTACAAAACTGATTCATAAAATTAAAGTTTTAAACTTAAAATTAACTTTTTTATACTTAAATTTGAACTGCATACAAAAGCCACTATGAGGTAAGTTGTGAATGGTATCACTGTGTTCAAGATATGCAAAACTTTGACTTATATATTATATTATATCAGTCGCAGATCTGCCAATTTTTAAGCATTCTCTGTAAATTTTACTCAAGATCACTTGGTTTTATGCTTTTACTGATAACATGGAATATTTTACACATTTCTGTTCTTCTCCACAAAGTTAAAAAAAAAATATTTTCTATGACATTGTGGTAATTTTTTCTCATTATCCATAGTGAAAAACAGAAATAAGCACTTCTTTAACCTAGATGTGGGGGAAGAAATACCAGAAAATGCACCTTCTGACCCCTTTTTTTTCCATTGGGGGCAAAGCACGAGCTTAAGAAACTATAGATGATAGGGACATAAAATGGTGGAGGTACAATCTTGTTCTCTTTTAGTAATGAACAAAGCTTAGCACCATTCATTTTAACAACTGTGATTGGTGAACTGTTGTGAAGGGTGAAGATAATTCTGAGGCTCTGTGGTTGAAAGTATGAAACAAGCATTTTGTCTCTGTTCTGAGGTCATTTCTTCTCCATGTGGTTAATGGTATTTTGTGAAAAATAGCTAATAGTAAACCTAATAAATTTTATTAGATATATCTCACGGCAGTTGTTTCTTGTCATATCAAGGATTCAAAATTTGCACAAGAAGTAAAAAGTGCAGCAATCACTTCTAAAATAGAAGCTTATTTTAAGAATGATACTCAAGAACAAGTCACTCAGTCATAACTATATTTTATTTCATTCTTGATTGAGTACAACATACCAATCAGCGTTGCCAATCATACCGAAAAAAGGTTTCCTAAAGTGAAATTGTAAAGTGATGTGGTTGTGCTCAAACCAAAACTTCCGCCATTATAAAGGAATTAGCATTTGATAAAAAGGGAAACGTCATTAAATTCTTTCAAAATTCACCTTTTTTTCATGTGATGGGGTAATGACAACAATTCGAAATTGTATACAGTTGTAGTTAACTTTTTCAATCTCATTTGTAAATCCATTCAAATCTGCTACTTTTAAACAAATTTGAATGATTAAATATCCTTTTTAAACATGGTATAGCATTTGGTGCTGATGTTGCAGCAGTAATGCAAGGGAAGGAAAATGGTTTGATAACACATTTAAGGAACAGCAAGAAAATTTAATAGCTATATGTTGCTCTTGCCATTTGATAAATTTTGCCTTTGAGAAAGTTACCTATTAAAGTTGATGAAGTCGTAATTAACATTTATTATTATTTAAATCAGGGTTCGAAAAGAAAAAGTCTGAAAAAAATTTGGGAATTGTGTGACAAAGATACACAGAAAATCCTTAAACATGTTGACTCTCACTATAAAAAAGTCTACTAAGATTTATTGATCAATGGGATCCTCTTCTAAAATATTTTAATGATATAGTTACAGTGAAAAAGAGTATATATTCTAAAAATCTGGCATCCTTCAGCGTACTAAGAATAGAAACTAAAAATTCTGATGTTAATGTAAAATGCATCAAAGCAAATTTAAAAAGATATGAAATGGAGTCACAGAATATTATGAAGAAATCTTTTGATAAAGATAAATTGAAATCTTAAAGTTTATCTAGAGAAGAGAAACTTTTCCTGTTCTTATCATCTTCAATAAATAAAGCTTATAGTCTGTTTATGCTTTATACCATAAAGATATTTCAAAAGTATGTTTTATTACAGCCTTCTCGCATACACAAATTCATAAACTTAAAGATATCATGCATAGCTTGCTGAAAGAACTTTTAATTAAGTTTATTTAGGCCATCCATAATTTGAAATATACCTATATTTGAAGTGGATTATCATTCTCTTTATAATCAAAAAGAATCTTGTGATTTAGTCATCTGATATTGTGGCAACATTATCTGATGAAGAAAAAAGCTTTTTTTAATGCTCAGGAATGTTTAACAACTTCCTATGATTATAGTTTAAACAAATTTCCGATAAAACAAGATCTTTTGCATCATTTGCAGTTGCTAAATGTGAATAAACTAGATGAGGTCAAATTTTCAAGTATTCAGTACCAGTATCAGTTTTCTTCTTTCCAAACTGAAGATTTATCTGAGTTAAAAATTGAAAATGAAAAGATTGATTCTCTATGGTTTCAAATTGGTGAAACGACGAGTGTGGATAATAGTGACAAATATGATAGGATATCTATATTTATATTGTCTATATTATTGATATCTTATAGCAGGGGTGGCCAAGCTCATTGATAGTCCAAGCCATTTTTCAAAATTTGAAATGTTTTGAGAGCTGATATTAAATAGGTGTTTAAAAGTTATGCAAAAAAGTATTAAAATTTTCTTTTACAGAAATTAATTCAGGATACTTTGATTCTGGTACAAATTTCCACTATTCAGTAATCAGCGTCTTATATTTTAATTGTAGAGCTTGATCTTCTTGCATTTTAATTCATTCTAATCCTCCAGATGCTTTTTTGGGTCATAATTATAGTGGAAATGGAAAACTCACCTTGAATTCAAATAATTTCAAATGGATTCAGAAAAAAAAACAAAAGGTGGTTTAAAATATTTCAAGTCTTGAAATGTGTGTTTGTGAATTCTGTCAATATTCCTTCTAGCTTTTTTTTATATACTTGTTAAGTTTTTCATGTTTAATTTAGGAACAAATTTTTTTTGATTCGAGGAAAATGACAAAATGCTTTATTTTTAATGTCCTTTTGAAAAAAGTTGTAATTTAGTTTTCAAACTAAGTATAAACTGTGAGAGGTCAGATATTAGTTTATCTTTTCTTCAACAATTGTAAATTCTTGTTCCATGACATCAGTCAAAAGTATTAAGTCTTGTAACCTCTTGTCATTGTCTAATTTTGTATTGGTTATCTCCTTTTCTTTTAGAAATGCAATGCAAACAAATCTGCAAATCGATTTAATAAGTTGTAGCTAGATAACCATCTAACAATACAAAAGAAATTAATGTCATTTGGAAGTTTTTCGTTCTTTGATTCTTCAAGGAAATTTTTGAATTGTTGATGATTTTTTGCATTGGTACAAATGTAATTTACAATGTTTAACACAGTTTTCATTGCATCAAGATATTTTAAATATTTTATAACGAGTTGTTCTCTGTGAATTATGCAGCGAATCAGTATGAATTGTGGGATTTGAGAATCATCTTTTAAAAGCCCAGCCAGACCTCTATCAGCTTCATTGCTTACAAGTTTATTAAGCGGCTCATCAAAAGTTTTAATTATGTTTTCAAATGCATTTTTAAAATCAACATCGTTGGTTGACTCTTGAAATGCTTCTAAACATTATAATTCTTCTTTAACAACGGACAGGTGATACAAAACATATAAAAACTGAATATTTTGGAAGGTCTTTGATATCTGTCGATTTATCAAGGGCCAAGCTAAATGCAATACAGTTCTTCGAATTATTTTTTAAAATTATATTCAAGAGAAGTATTAATTGCCGTTATGAGTTATTTGATTGTGTGTCTCGAGATGGGAATATGCTAAACAACTTTGCATAATGCTGCATTATTTGGATCTAATACTTTAAGTACATCTTCCTAGTTTTTTTTTTTTTTTTAATAAACTCTCCCTTTCTATACGATCGTTTTGCAAGAGCAGTATTCCAGGCAATAACAAACTAGCTTCAGCCACATTATTAGCTTTATTGCTAAGGCTCATGAAAATTGACTTTTGTTTATTTAAATTTGATTTTAAAGAGGCAAGTTTATCTCATCTTAATTTGGAATGTGGTGGATACTGATTAGAAAACTAAGGATGATTGGTTTTATAATGTCGACGTAAATTACTAGCTTTATAATTTTTGACAGTAGAGTTACAAATAACACAATGCTTTTCTGTTATGTCAATAAAATGGAAATTCTCCTCCTGCTTATTATTAAAACTTTTAATTTCTTGCTTGTATTTTCTTTTATTTTTTATTTTCGTTCTTAGTCGTCATATTTTTAAAATAACTGTAAATAAATTTAAAAAATGCAAGTTTTATGTTATTAAAATAACAACACGTGTTACATACTACAAAAAAAAATATAATAGTTAATTTACCAAAAAATTCCAGATTTACAAATTATATCCATAGCTAGAGTGATACAAATTGTTTCTTTCAGAGCACAATGTCAAATGTCCATTGCAATGAAAGTTTTAAACATTCTAAATCGATCTGGAGTCATTCAATCACAGACGATTGCGCTATTGATAATAATTGTTCGCGCTGTTTTCAATGAGTCATTCTTAACTTGAACAGAAAATGAAATTTTCTACAATGCTGCAACGCTAAAAGGCTAAAAAAAAGCCACCATTACAGCATTGAATTCTTTCAATACATAAAATATGAAAGATATTTATTTAATCAAGAAAATTTTTATGAAGTTTTTTAAATCTTTAATCCAGAATTTTTATTTTATTAATTGTTGCTGTATTTCGAATTTTTAACTTTATTTTATTTAAAAGCCATTGTAAAAGTATGATATATTTTTGTACAGATAACTAATTTTTATGATAAAATTGTATAAATAGTGTTTCAACAGATTGTAGTTTAGTTTTATTGTAACATGCAAAATATTTCCTTGTAAGTAGTTTGAATGTTCAGTGGTAGTGTTTTATGAATGTATATTAGAATCTATGAATTTAGTACAACTGAAGATAAAATTTTGATTAAAAATTTATTTTTAATTAATTATGAGTTTTAGATGTAACTTAGTTAATTAAATTTAGAAAAATTATATCTGATGGACTTGTAATTTTGACGAGTGAAAAGTTTTACTGAAACACTTTTCTAAAAGTTGGCAGGTATTTAGTTGAGGAAAATGTATAAAATGAAAATAATTGTTCAGAAATAAATTATTGGTAAGAATACTAAAAATCTGCTTACTTTTTTTAGTGAATTTTTATCTTTTTCACTAAAGAAATCAGTATTATATGACTGTTATAAAAAATATAACAATAGCAAGGTATTAAATTAAATAAAAATGAAACTTTTGCTTCGCTTAGTAAAAATATTCACAAAAATCTGTATATCATATGAAGTCTTAAAAATCTGATTCTTCACGGCAGGAATTAAAATGACTAGCAGATTTTAAAATAAATTTGAATGTAAATAATTCAAATCTATTAAATCATCATATAAATCTGGATGTTTATTTAAGGATATGATTTCAGTATCTTTAAATCTTGATATTCTTGCCAATATTTTTTTATTTCCTTATACTAATCTACTTAATTTGGAACAATAGTGCAAATTTTAAGTGCATATAAATGTCACTTTTCAAAATTAAAACTTTTAAATAGGAAAACAAAAACTTTCTATTGAAAATAATAGTATTTAATTAAGTTAATGTTAAAGAATTTTACTTTTTGATTTCTAAATTTCCAAATTATAGTTTATTTTAACAATCAGTGGAAAGAATATATTAACTAACTTAGTTTTTGCAATCATCTAAGAAATAAAAGTAAAGAAGCACATGATTTTTATCATACGGATACCACTCATTTGAAAGGTTTCCCATTGAATTTTAAGATGTAGGAATCACTAGTTTTTTTACTGTTTTACCACAAGCTTTATTCTTACTCCTAGATTAATTACTGAATATGCTTTTCAGGATTTTTTTCACAATTATTTGGTATTTGTAAAATATTTTACTGTATAATTTTAATACTGTTTTTATATATTTAATTATTAAAAATTTTCATTTTAATTTTCATTGTCAATGGATTTGATTACTTTTTGGACAATAGAATTTTTAAAATATTATGAAGTTGAATTTTTTTCCGGAGGATTATGAAACCTTTTGGAATAATGAAGCTTGCATTTGGAGTCACCAAAATTAGTAGCCATTTTGATATTTTCTTAACTTATTATAATAATGTGAAATATTCTTACATAATCTATCTGGAAATGGATAATGTCTGGAAATAGGAAAGTGAAAGTGTTTTGACTAACTTTTCATCATAAAATCTTTACTATACTTACTTTGCTCATTATGTTGTCTACTCTTTTCAATCGTTGTTTTTTTTATAATTTTATTTTTTTTTTTTGCGCATGCAATTTTAGAGTGTTTTGGCTACACATACACACATATATGCAATGCCGTCTTTGCCATCAGCCGCTTCTAAAAGTCAGCTGTTATATGAATCGTTTTTAGTATTATAAAATACTAAAAACGTTTTAGCATTATGAATTGAGTACTGTAAAGATCTCACAAAATATGCATTTTTCATAATTTAAGATATCAGAATTATGTGGAGCATCATTTAAATCTAATGAAGGTGTTGTTGATTTTCCTAGAATTCTCTGACATGTCTTTACATATATATATTTGGTAAAAAAAATTTTTTTTAATATTCTGATGCCTGTTTTTAGAGCTATGTGTAAAACTGAAAGAATTTTCACATATTTAGGCATTTTTTGAGTTTTTCATTCAGTGGCAGCAATGTATTATTTCTTGTTGTATTTTCACACACATAAGAATTGTTATTTTTTTCTTGTTTATTATTATTCAGATAGTTTTCAAGTCCAAAATTTTGTAAAATAAACTTTTGACAAAATAACTGCCTTTTCCCTCCAATAAATAAAATTTTTTCATAGAGCTATCTTCAATAATTTTTTTAGACTCTTTATAAAAATTATTGCATTTATAACTATTGAAATTTTTTTCGCTGATTTTCTAAAATATCTATTTTGTATATTCTATGTTATAGATTTAATTGTGGAAAAAAAACCCTTATCATCTATTTCTAAATGGGAAAATTATTAAATGGTTTCTTAGCCATTTAGAATTAAATAGTAAAAGTTATTTTACTTCTAAATTTATGCCAGTATGTCGGATAATAAAAATATCATTTATCTTTATTAAATAATTTTATCTCTCCAAGATATTTGCTCATTATTAAAAAATAATTCATAAGTGAGTTGCCATTTATTTTAATTCTAATATTAACTTTCTACTACCATTACTCTTCAGTCTTTGTAAAATATTTGTATTTGAAAAAAATGCAATGAAGTGTAGTTTCTCAGATATTTTTCAAGATTTGTAAAAAAGTGGAAAATTAATAAATGAAAAGACACAGCAATAAATAATTTAGTAACAGTTAAATAAGTTCTTCAGCATACCTCAAGTGCTTAAATTGTAAAGGTTTTGTGTATGATGTCATTTATTCTTCATATTATTACATAATTCCAATGTTTTTTTTCTCATGTTTATCCTGAAAAGTTTCCAATTTGCCAGTTTGATTCTTATTTCAGTTGTTCACATCAAAATAAACTAATTAATAGATCCCACTTGAATTAGCTCTTGCATATCAAAAAGTTATTATGAAGCAACAAATCAATCATCCTGATGCTATATGCAGTCACTTCAGAGAAATTTGATGTTTTGTAATCCTTAATTATCAGTGACAACTGAAATAACTCCTATACAGTTCTAATTCCAATCCATGTACTAATCCATTTGATAGTTAGATTTTACCTGCTATTGACAATAATTACAGATTATTTGAATTGTAATTGTAGAAATAACTGACACTACTTCATTTGCAGATATATTTTTTAAATATTTATTGATATTTATGTTATATTTTGGATGATTTTTTTTTCTAATCTGTATGTCTAGATTTATTAATTTGAAATTTATCATTTAGTTTATAAGTTTGTTAATTTTTCATAAATATTTTTATAATTCATCTTTAAACATTTTTAAGTAATTCTGTTACTCAATATATATTATATAACTTTACTATTTTAAAATTTATTTAATAAAATATACTTTTCATTTAGATGCATAGTCCTTACACATCCAAAGTGCAACTGTCCTATTCGTCAAACTAGTCTCAATAAGGATGGTTCTATTCTGCTTTGTGTTTGTGACGATGGTTCAGTGTGGCGATGGGATAGAATCAGTAAAGTTTAAAATTATCTTGTAAATATCCATTTCCTTCATGTAATAAATCATTTTTTTTACCAAGTGTAGTCTGAAAATGAACTTTATTAAAATAAACAAAAATTCAAACTAGCAAAATTACAAATATTTCTACATTATAAATGCTAAAGAGAAAGAATGTTAACTTTGGAATAGAATAGTTGTTAAATATTTGCATGAAATATCTCCGATTCCTAAAATATCTTATTTTTCATTACTATCTTAAACCTAATGGCTAGCAATAACTTAGTTTTAAATTTTAAAGTCTGCATATCAAAATCATTTTCTTGAAATCTAAAATCAGCTACCAAAGATAAATTTGACCAGGTCTTTAGGAATTCCAATTGATATTTTTTATATTCTTACTTACCATACCTAGTCTCTTTGTCCCTGAAACAGAAAATCTAATATATTGTTTTTCAGGTAATCTTACTTCATCTGACACTTTGTAATCATTAATAAGTTTAATACATTTATTATTAAATAAACTAAGGTCAGTGAGTTCTCTTCTATTTATGGAAATAAAAGTATGTTCATTAATTTCATTAAAGATAAATAAATTATATTACAAAATGTATTCTAAAAAATCCTCATCACTTTTTTTGTATTGAATACTTCCCTAAATTTTGTAAAGTATCTCATCCTCCTTTGAGTTATTTTACTAAAACTGCTATGATCTAACTAAAGGTTTGCATATTAAATGTAATAATCTGCTTCTTTATCTCCAAACAGAAGATATGAAGTTTATTGCAAGATAGTTTATTTATTGCAAGAAATCATCTTTGATTCCTTTCTATAAACAAGATATTTTTCAGCAATATTATCCCTAAAATAAGGACATTTAATTTGTTCCTAACAGCAATACCAACTCTTGGTTTTAAACAACATTTGTCATAAAAAATGTTTGAACGTGTAGACCCAAAACAGAATTATTGCAGGCCCAAGTTTCCTGAATTAAGGAATTGTCAACCTTTCCAGTCGTCATTTTCATGCTAAAAATAGCTGAAGCTTACCTACTATGTTTAAGATTGATTTCTGTTACTTATTTGCATACCATTGTGGCATCCAATGATATTAAAAGAGAGCATTGCTCCTTGTGTAACCGACCATAAAAAGGAGAATCACTCAAATTTCTTGCGAAGCCTTTTCTAAATTTCTCTCAAATATAATAAAGCTTGGCTACTAAGTTGAATCAGATCCACTGTCAAATTCCAGTTTTTCAATAATATGTAATTTATTGTCCTTACTAGAAGGAGAAGGAGATATAGTTATTTGAAAGGAAATTGCCTGTTCTTTTGACACTATTTCCATCAATTTTGTACAGTGTTTTGGTCCCAGAGGATATTAAAAATCTCCCAGTCCAAACCTTTAACCAACCTAATTAGTTCTTTTGATGATTTCTATATTTAATCAATTTCCAAGATTCATCTAATGAAATAAGTAGCTGCAGATTTCTGCTGAGTGTCCATTCTAAGGTTAAACTATTTTGGATTATTTTTAGTATATTAAACCATTTTAGAAGGATGGCCAGTTCCCTTCTCTGTGTCCTTCATCTTAAAAGCCATAAATTTGAGTCAATTCACAGAACTTTGAATCCTTCACTTCCCAAATGCATGCTTTTTACAGTGAAAAGATGTTTTTAATCTATTCCACTGTCTCAATGTCACATAGGAGAATCAGTGGCTCCACATACTAAACTGGAGCCACAAGCCTTCTGATGATATTCCATGGGAACCTCATTTGTCTCAGTAAAGATCCAGGGTTCATTCAATTCCTTTGAACTCCTGGAAATTTTAATGGCCCTTGAAACTCTGAGAATTTTGACTTGAAACCTTGAAAATAGTGAATTACTCCTGGAATTTTTACTTGTTTTGATGCATTTATTTTTTTTAGAAAGTATTGTAATTTTTTTAAGTTTTTACAATATTAATAATTTTAAATTTTCAAGGAAATTTTTTGAAAACCAAATGAGTATTAGCTCTTGATGTTACCAATTGATAACGACATGATCAATATAAGATTGTATTCATAACTGTTAATTAGAATAAAAATCTAGTTCAACCATAATAGAGTGCAGTCAAGGGGGTGATTTGAATTGATTCTTTTTTCAATTTGTTTCTGTTTTTTATATCTTAAAAAATCCATTGAATATTATTTTAATTTAAAATTTTTGAAAAAAATATATATATGCTTTCCACATTTTTGGATATTTTTGCTTTCATTTCTTTCCATATCTTTGGATATGGAAAGCATAAAAAAATATATGCTTTTCATATCTCATAGGGTGAAAATTGTGTATAATTTCAATGAAAAGTGATGAATTTGATTGTTTAGCAATGTTAATAAAGGTTGAAATAAATTATTTAATATACCTGGTGGAAATTTTTTGTGACAAGTAGACCACCAGTGGCAAAAGCCATACAAAGATTGGCTTTTGCAGGGTTCAGAAAAAGAAAGAATTCCATATTTTTGTGGAAGAGTTTGAATCATAATTGACTGTAAAATTTCAAGATTGTATTGATGTGAAATTTGATCGCATTAAAGAGATGCTTGACTATGAGAGAGTAGTAAAAGCAAATTAACTACTTTCCATAAGTGATAATAATTTTGTCTACTTTTTATTTCAACTTATTCTCAAGTAGACAAAATGACTTAGTGCATCATTGCTGATCATGCCTGAAACATAGAAATATAATGATTAGCAAAGATCTACTTAATTTTTGCTGCTGGTGCCAGGCAAACGTGTAAATTATATTTAGGGGAATTTAAATAGTATATAAAGTAGCTAATACAGAAGAAAAGCAAAAAACACTATTCGAAAAAATTTAATGAACTGAAAATCAAAATGAAACATTTTGAAAATGACATATATGAAATTGAAAAATCTACAATAAAAATTGCTGAGGAATCTGAAAGCAATATGGTAAATTAATATTAATTTCAAAATTATACACATTGTTATGAAACAAACTAAAGACTCCAAATTTTGAAAACAAACACATTTAATTAACAAAAACAAAATTACAAAGGAGTCATATCTGAGTTCGCTAACAACTCTCTCACGCCTGCGTAGCGCACGAAGAGAAAGTATCAATCCTACAAAGAAAAAAACGCTGCTTCTTCCGACTGCTCCTGGCCTCAACCGTCTTCTTCCCCATCAGAGGCTTTTGAAATCTCAAGTATGAGACATTACAACATGGTGCTTCAGAGAAACAACAGTTATTACTCAGTATTAATGATGAATTAAAAGCAAAAGCTTTTGAGATGGAAAGTGAGTATTTTCTTATACCAAATTGGTATATGTATATGTAATCAAAAAATGTGAAAATATTTTGAATGATTAAAGAAATAAAAAAATCTGGAATATGAATGTGAAATTGCATAGTTTTAAAAGAGTTTGAAAGTAAACAGAAGAAAATAAAATTAGAATTTCTTATTAAATAGTAATTGGGGAAAAGTCACATCCTGGAAACTTTAATAGTTGTATTTATTTTGTTTTGAGTAAGTATATTTATTTGAAAAAGATTGTTATACTCATCTTGAAAAACTCAATAAATTAAATAGATAAAAATCTAATGAAGATGTTTAAAAATTCTGTTGTTGTGGCTTATCCTCCAAACGTCTGACGAAGTCAGACAAGATCCATCAGATCACATTGACGCTAAGGAAATCGAGGACCAGAAGAGGGGATGAGTATGTATCCACTCCAAAATTTCAGAATTAACTATAGACTGATGTTCTAAAATGGTAAGTGTTGAATAGGAAGGATTATCGTGGTAACAGTCCTCCTTGGCCAGTTTATCCATCTGCTCATTGATGTATGTCTGCACAACAGACGATGCAGCATTAAAATTCTGGGTGAACGAAGTCATAAGGAGGAGGTGAGATGCAGCTTCTGTTGATCCGGGGATCCAAGCACCATAAAGGTAGAAGTCTCTCTTGGCTCGGGTTGGAGTTCTTTTTCGTCAGGCCCTTCGGCCTGTCCAACTTGGGAGACCCTACTAGTAGCAAGCTACCTTCAGCCTAGTCCTCTGGGTCATTTGGTGCATGCAAGCCTCTCTGCCCCGACAAGGCAGAATCATCATCGGAAGGCTAAAAACTTTAAAATTACCCATTATATATTTTATTCAATGTATAATTCAGTAATGTAAAGAATATTGATTATTTAAATAAAAAATAATTAATTGGAATAAAATTCTAATTTAAATAAAAAAATACTCTCATTAATTTTTTCGATTATTTGCAAATATAATTGAAAAATATTGTATATACATTATTATGAAGCCCGGTGGCCTTGTGGCAGCGTTTCACGCTCCCATGACACTGGCCAGAGGTTAGATCCTCGGGCTGGTTGACTCAATCTTTCATCCCTTCAGTGGGTTGATTAACTGAGTACCAAGCATGCTTGGGAATTAAACACTGGGGTTCTTATGTTAGGCTGACCACCTAACTGGGACATATGATTCACACCCCAGGGCCCTCGGTCATGAAAATAGTTATGGGCACTGTAGGCCTAGTTCATTATTATATGCATATTTGATTAAGAACATTTTTAAAATAAAAAATTATTTAACAAGAATATCGATATTTCCTAGATATTTTTGATTTGATTCGTGAAAATCTGTACAAACCTTGAATATTTCTGTGTGTGCAGGTAACATTCTCAGTGAGTTTAATGGATGGAAATTCGTCGTTCGCAGTAGATATTTTAATGCATTCAGTAGCATGTTCTAAGTAGATGTGCTTGTTGGTAGTTGTGCTATTGGGGGAAGAGTTTGAAACCCTAAACGTAAGTCTCTTAATTCTTCCCATCTTGTAATTTCATCCTGTTACTTTTGTTTGTTTTGGTGCCTTAATTTGCTCATTTAAATCTTTGTGAGATCTCCCTGCTCCCAAACTGGTCTCTATATACTGCCTTCAGGCAACTCCACTTCCCTCAACTGCAAGATTGCTGATGCTTTTCTGTTCATTTGAAACTGTCTCTAACAGACTTGTTACCACCAAAAGATGCAAAATTAAGATGCCCATTTTTTGTTACTATTTTTAAAGTATCCACATGTTGATCTGGGAACTGAGAGTATTTTTAAAGTCACCACCTACGTAGCCTCCTTTTACAGATGGAACCCTAACATACAACATGGTTTTTCTTGGTTCCTTAAAGGGCCATTAAGACACCATAACCTTGGTGTCATTCTTCCATTGGTACTGTTGGTACCTTGAGTTGGGTTACCTTTCTATATTGAACAGGCCAGGGGCTCATCTGCACTGCTATGTATGTATGTTTCCATTGGACAGGTATATCAGCATAGTCTTCAAGGCATGGATGATCTTATTAGGAACCTAAAATAAGATATAAACTTGTCAGGAAAGTCTGCGTACCAACTCACAGTAAACATTCTAGAGAGAATAAAAGTACATTATAGTGTCAACATTAATTCAATTTTTATATAAAATACTTCTCTTTAATAATTCCTTAATATCTGTAACTATAATAAAAAGTTAACACACATTTCTTTAAAGTTATAATAATAATTTAAAAAAAAACAGTCAGAAAAAGTTGGCGTACAGATGAGAAAAGTCTTTAAAAAATAACTTTCAATCAATTTTACTTTAATATCGGGTTGGAAAACCTTGTCTAAGAACCTCTTCCAATCGTTTAGGGGTAGAGTGAACTAGTTTGGCGGTTTCCGCAGATGAAATATTAGTCCATTTCTTCATAATTATCCTTTTCAACATATCTTTCGATGTTATGTTACGTTACTGAATCTTGTGTTCCAATAAGTCCCATAAATGTTCAATGTGGTTTAAGTCTGGTGATTGTGGAGGAGTATGGAACTGATTTTTTATACTGTTCAACAACCAGAGCTTTACGATGTGGGCAGTATGTTTCGGATCATTATCTTGTTGAATCAAAAGTCATCGCCAAGGTTCAAATCTTGTGCACTCTGTTTAAAAATTTTTTTAATATATTTATAAATCCCATATAATCTAATGTGGACTCTACAAAAGTTAATTGACCCACTCCACTTGTTACCATGCACCCCCAAATCATTACATCACCACCGTGTTTAATTGTAGATAAAGGTTTGCTTCTCAAAAGCCGTAGGTTGCTTTCTCTTCACCTGTTATCATCTTTTGATACCAAAGATATGAAACTTGGTTTCATCAGAGAATACATTACTTTTACCCAAAACTCAGAAGATGTATTTACTACTCACTGTCAAAATTAAAATATTTTTGCTTATTGACAGTTGAAATATATGGCTTTATACAAGTTACATGGTCATGATAATCATTCTTTCAAAATTTTTCATATAGTATCTTTATGAAGAGATTTTTTAAACCTTTCTCTTATATCAATTACTATTTGATGTGCACTTATCTTTGGATTTAAATGTATGGATTTCAGAATGCACCTCATTCCTCGTAAAGTCAGCTTAGATGGTAAAGTCAGATTTGAGATAACAGATTTTGATGACTTGTAATTATTGATCACTCTTTGGATGGAAGAATGAATATTTCCAACTATCTTGAAGAGTTTTACCTTCATTCCTTAGTCTTAAGATGATTTTCCTTTTGTCCGGAACAATCTCATTTCCTTTAGAATCCATTTTAAGTCAACTTGTTTGCAAGTACCAATGTATCGTATCAACAAAACAATACTTTTTTAATTTATTTACCATCGGAGTTGAAATGAATAAGTAGTAAAAATAAATGGAGAGATATTTTATTTCATACAAGCTCACGGAGGCTAAAAAAAGATTAATTTGCAAATATCTTTGTAATTTGTACCTGTACGTAATTTTTTTCCTGACTGCTTTTTGTGTTATTTTTAATTATTATTATTATTATTACTTTCAAACAATGTGTGTTATTTCTCCAAAGTTGTTACTACTGATATTTAAGGAATTGTGTAAAAGAAAACACTTGTCAGAAAAAGTCTGCGTACAAACGCACAGTAAACATTCTTGAGAGAATAAAAGTATATTATAATGTTAACATTAATTCAATTTTTATATAGAATTAATGTTGACACTATAATGTACTTTTATTCTATCTTGAATGTTTACTGTGCATTTGTGCGCAGACTTTTCCTGGCAAGTATAAGTTCCACATGTACGAAATTTGTCCGGAAAATACGTATAAAAGTTGAATAATAACTTTATTTTACTGTTTGAAGTCACCACCAGGTGGCACTACTGCTGTAACCAATTCCATCAACGCTCAGTTCGAGTCAGACCACTCTGTGTGTAAGTAGGAGTGTGCGGCTGCTTGTTGAAAGTTACTCTTTTTCAGCTGCCGTCGGCATGGAGTTCTCTCTGAGCAACAGAGCCAGAGAATGAACGGAAATTCTTACGTTGAAATTTTGAAACGTCTCAGAGCTCGTGTGGCTTAAGTTCGACCGGATTTGGCAAAAGGGGGCAGGTGGATGCTTCATGACGACAATGTGCCCGCTCACACGTCGCTCGTTGTGCGTGACTTTTTGGCCCGAAGCTCAATCACCGTTACAGACCACCCGCCCGCCTTATTCACCCCCTTGTGACTTCTTCTTGTTCCCTAAATGCAAAATGGTGCTTCGGGATATGTGGAAGGCATCAAGGCAGAAACGACACGGCAACTGAACAGCACCACAACTGAAGGCTTTCAGCAATGTTATCAATAGTGGTAACGGCGTTGGCAGAAGTGTATCTCGTCTCAAGATGAGTACTTTGAAGGAAACCATATTGTAATACCTGAATAATTGTAAAATAAAGTTTTTATTCAACTTTTATACGTATTTACCGAACAAACCTCGTACATCACCTATGCAACCTGTTTACACCTCTTCACCACTTTGAGGTTACCGAATAAGATTTGAGAAAGAGCATATGCAAATATTTCATCCTATTGAATTTACTTTGCAATCTTAACTAATCTACCATAACTTAACTAGTCTATCAGTTATGCAGCCTGTCTCTCAAACAGTTCATATCACTTAGCATGGTTTCATGTAAAGGAGATAGACTCATAGAGAAATGTTGCTGGTACAACTTTGTTTCTAATCACCATACCATAAAGTCATCTCACAATAATTTGCGCCGGTAAAAAATCGCTCCATGATCCTGGGGATCAACATACTACAATCCCAAGATCCACCGGAATCACAAGCTATCTCGCTTGCCATTTTGGGGGTGTCTTATTTTGCCCGAAAGATTACCATTTCTCTTTTCTTTCAAGTTTAGTGACATCACAGTGTGGGAAATCATGAAAAGTGTCACCTTTTAAACATTCTATTCTTTGCATTAATACTTACATGCGATCACTTTGTACTAAAATTGATGGTATTTCACAAATTTATACATTATTTTTTTGTGCATCTCGTTCCATTTTCCAGATAGGAATACTAACTTTACATCTTCCATCAGGCCCTACTAAATAAAACCCGTAGATGGTTTTATTTAGTAGTGCGAGGCTATTTTACTATACCTAGGCACTACTTTTATGAATATAGCAGCAGCTGTTCCATTAAAGTCCCTTGCCACTTTCTTAATTTTGCAACAGCTGCTTCATCATAGATGTTCGGGGCTGCACGCGCGCTACAATGAAGCAGCTGTTGCAAAATTAAGAAAGTGGCAAGGGACTTTAATGGAACACTGTTTATGTGTAATGTTATTCAGTTTGTAATTCTTGTAAATCTCAAATATATAAATCAAACTTTATAGTACTATGTCATTCTCTGGTTTACTTTTTACATGAATTATTATGGCTTAAAAGTGTTCTTTTACAGCGTAAAGTTTAGCTTATTTTTACAGTAGTTTCATATATTTACTCTCCTATAATCATGACATTGGATGGAAAAAAATGTGTTTTAAACTCCTATGTTAAAATGTTGATAGATACATCTAAAACTGAATGAAAAAATTGGCAATTTACCGTTTTCTTGAAAATTATACGATTGTTAAGGGATTAATGAACACTTCCCATTCACTATGTCCTCAATTATTTAACCATCCGATAGTTTGTAAAAATTACATCTGAGTTCACTTACAAAAAGTCTTGAAATGAAAATTTAGATAGCAATGGGTTTCTTTGTCGAAGCTTATGGATGAGTGATTCATCTTCACTCATGTCATCAGAAGTATATATGGCTTTAAATACGTTGGTAATAAAATCTGCATTTTAAAATTACCTAGATACCATTTCTTTCTGCGAAATCATTTATAGATATTTAGATTGACTGGTACATTGGCCCTGGAATGTCAATTTTATAAGTTGATTCCAAGACGTTGATCTCTCTTTGTAAATTGCCTGAAGATGTTTGCACTTGAAGTTTTTGATTATATTTTTATGGATATATAGACTGTTAAGCGAAGATATTTAATGCGAATTGCTTCAACAAATCTGAGATCTCATGATCAGCAATGTAGTTATCCATGTTTGGAAGAGTTAACGATTTTCCACTAAAAACGTCAATCCAAGTTTCTCAGCAATAAAATAAAAATAAAAAACTTATAAAAAAATATGCATAAAAATGCAAACAAATAAAGCACAAAAATTTAATATTCCCGTAAGAAAGGCATTAGATTTCAGACTTAAAACAAATTCCTTACAAACATTGCAATTATTAAACTAGAATTATATTAAGGAAATTTTTAAAGATTTAAATCGTCCTTGCTGATTTAAACTAACCATAAAGTGGATGTTTTGCCATGTCTTTTTAATTTTGCTTTTTCTTCTGCTCTATTGTCCACGTGTTAATGGCTTTAATCAATGGAAAACGGCTTTTCACAAACCAATGCTTTAGTCTTTATACACTGCCCAACAGTAAAAATGCAAAACCACAGGAAGTAGTGGCTAGAAAATTATGCAAATTTCAAAGTAGAAGCTCCCATAGAGCAAGGAGTAGGATTAATGGGAACTACTCCTAGCTCTATAGGAGTAGGAAGCTCCTTACCGAATGATGTGAAATGCGCTTCTCTTCAGCGCACGTTGTATAAGATATAAGGTGAGGGATTGCTGCTTAAAAATATTCGTTGAAATTTTGTTCTTGTCGCAAAGGATGCCTGTAATTGCAGAGAATGACAGGCCATTGTCGATGGAATCAGTTCCAGCAGACAGACGAGTTTAGGAGGGACATGGACTGAGAAGGACAGGTTAGTTCTTACGGCAAATCGCAGCTGACAGACATCTGGACGCGTCCACAGTGCACCGACTGTGGCAATAATGGTTGGAACAAGGAACTGCGGAGCGTTTGCGGGATGCCGGTGCAGCCAGAGTGACGTCATCACGCGTGGATATATGCGTCCGACAGGACGTGATGGCAGACCCGCAAAGCACGTCTATCGAATTTCTGCAACATGTGCAAGACATATCGATCAGAACATTTGCCGTCGATTGGTTACTAGTGGCTTACGGTCATGGCGTCCATTAAAGACTGCTATTGACCCCACAACATAGACGCCAACGTCTGGAATGGTGCCGGACTAGAGCAATGTGGATGATGGAGTGGCACAGGATCGTCTTCTCAATCGCGTTTCTTCAGTGATTGTCGCTGCATACGAGTGTTGCATTGACGTGGAGACAGTTCCAAACCTGCAGCGACTGTGGAACGCTCCATCGTGGCATCATGGTTTGTGGAACCATTGCTTACGATTCCAGGTCACCTCTAGTTCCTATTCACGGCACTGTAACAGCCCAACGTTACATGGATGATGTACTGCTGCCGGTGACATTCCCCTAAAGGGTAGTGTCACCTTCAGGGGGTACCCAATGCCCTTTATTCGCAGGATAACGCCCGATCGCACATTGCTCGCATATGCCAACATACCCTGCAAGCCACTTTTCTGGTCACCGTGCTCTCCAGTTCTCTCACCTGGGAATCACCACGAACACGTTTGGGATATAATTTGACGTCATTTGCTAGACCCTGCCACTGCCTTCTTCAGATAACGCTCTTTGGCAAATGATTGATTGGAAATGGAGAGCCTTCCTCTTCCACATCCGTACCTTCATTAACTCCGTGCCTAGACGTGTTGCTTCGTGTATCGCCGTCCACGGTGGCTCTACAGCCTACTGACGCGAGCCTGTTCTCGCTCTGTATTATACATATCATTTAGAAATACAGATGACTTATTCTTCGTCACTATCTCTCTGTTTGCCAAGTTTGATCACTTTCTAGCAACTCCTTCTTGATGTTGTATTTTCAACGTCGGGCAGAGTGCATAAGAAATCGTTTTATGTACAAACTGAACTTCGACAATATTCTAAGGCATTCGATGGTGAACTTCGCCTTGTTTACTGTTGCTTAATGAATGCGATTTGAATTCATGCAGCAAATTCGTTGACAAGTTGGATTTACGACGCCTTCGTTATAATTACGATGTCGTAATTAGTTATGTATGACGTAGATTAATCGTTATCTGACGTCATTGATTAAAATATCCAATAAAATTATAATAAAGTGATACGAGGGTCACTCTGAAATTTTTGAGATACAACTAGGTTTTTAAAGTTATACTTACAAAATTTTAAATGTGTTCAAAGTAGTCTCCTCCAGCATCAATGCACTTTTGTAGACGAATTTTCCACAGATTAAATGCCTCAAGCCATCCATTTCTTCGAATAGATGAAAAAAATGCATTTATAGCCACATCAATCTCTTCTTCTGAATGAAAACGACGTCCACGTAAGTTTTTTAGATTAAAGCATAACCAAAAGTCGCACATAGCTAGATCAGGTGAATACGGCGGATGTTCGATCACTTTTGTTTTCGATCACAATTTGTTTTTGTTTAAGAAACTCAACTGTCAATCCGGCTGTATGTGAAGATGCATTGTCATGGTGAAGCATTAGTCCCCTAACATTCAGTTCTTGTAGAATTTCTGGAAGACATTTAGTGGTATACCAGTTTGCTGTTACTGTCTTCTGTATTTCCAACTTGATGGCTTTGACAAATCCCGTACTTCTGAAGAAAACGGCATACATCACTTTTTTCAGTGCGCGTTGTTTTTTCACCATTGTCGGCGTGGGATCATCTTCAAAGACTCATACTTTGCTTTCTTGACGTGTTGGAATGTCAAAAAACGGTATGTACGTTTCATCACCTGTTACAATTTTAGAAATGATGCGCTGGCCACCATCAATTCTGACACGCTCCTCTTTTTGATGCTCAGTTAGATTATGGGGAACCCAACTGCAAACTACTTTTTTCATATGTAATTCTTCATGAATGATTTTGTGTATGGCTGCGGATCCAATGTTAAGTTCCTTCTGTATCATTTGATAGGTACAGCGATTATCATCCATCAACATTTTTCGTATGGCAGACACATTATCCGGGATTACTGCCGATGGCGGCCTTCCTGTGTGTTCTTCATCCTGAAGAAAATTGCGACCTCTTCTAAATTCTCTAAACCATCTGAATACAGTAGCACGAGCTGGAGATTCATCACCAAATGTTAATTGCAACCGTTGAACGCATTCTTCTTGATTTAATCCTGCTTTGAAATCGTGGAAAATCATAGCGCGAAAATGTTCTCGCGTCAACTCCGTTTTCTCTTCTGTTTAAAATTTATTCCACGCTAAACAAGTTGAAATAAGTCAGTAAAAAATCCTCTTCTGTGTTAAAATACTTTGTACTTTAAAATTAAACCGTTATTTTTATTTTGTAAATTCTCGTCTGCGCGTATCTCAAAAATTTCAGAGTAACCCTCGTATATATTATGATATCAACTGGAACGAAAGAAATAACCACTTTATAGTTAAAATTGGAAGAAAAGAATTAGGTCCCGGTCTATTTAACCCTCGTGTGCAAAAAAATGACCGTTGAGCGACAAACAAACAATGTCATTTCGAAGTTTATTCTCGTGGACAAATTTTCATGCAAAATGTTGAGCAGAACGTTTCTTGATACCCTTAAGATGTCAGTAATCACACGCAAAATTCAATTTAAGATTGATGATGGTAATTTTTTATTTTAATATTTTTTGGAACAATGTACGAATTCCGATGACACAGGATATTGCAATATCCTTATTTGTTTGGCCGCTTTCTAAACCAGAAAACTGCTTCTCTGCTGTATATTTCAATAGAGCAGTGTTTAAATAACATTTATCAAGCCATTGCTTTTTTGAAAAGCATTTTTCTCATTGAAAATCAATGCTTTACCAACACAT
This sequence comes from Latrodectus hesperus, assembly GCA_037975125.1. Taxonomy (NCBI): domain Eukaryota; kingdom Metazoa; phylum Arthropoda; class Arachnida; order Araneae; family Theridiidae; genus Latrodectus; species Latrodectus hesperus. The sequence continues at coordinate 677,574 of CM075861.1, forward strand.
GAAATTTAAAATTTTCTACAATTCTTGAATGTTACAATAATAGCATTCGAAAAACTTGTATAAATTTGGTACGGCAGATAGCTATTTTGTAGCGAGCGAATTTTTGGAAGATCAGCGTTTCTTAAAACTCAGGAATTAATGAATAGTGGCAACACCTGTCTACCATCCGAATGTGTTATTTAGTGATGCATTATGTTAAATAATTCTGATACCAAATGTTACAAATTTAATTGAAAAGAACATCACTAGTTCGCGCGTGGGTTTTAAATTATGAATTTACTCATCTGTGAAGTAGGCGATCAACTTTTTTTCAAGATTACTTGAGTATTTGATTTTTTTATAATTAATAAATTTAATAATGAATATAATTATTTTATAGATGATGAGATATCTGTCCAAAATTTCAGTCATTCAACATCAAATATCCAAAATCATTTCAAAGACCAAAGTTATAAAATCTTTTAGCAATTAATTCCCTTTAATTTAATTTTACGATAAATTCAGAATACATAATGGCCATGAGTGATTAAACAGGGTATCTTATGTATTTATTATTAGTCAAATTAGTCTAGACTTAAGGATCCCGTATTCTGACAACTGCGCACACCTCATATCACGAAGGTTCCATCAGTTTGGAACAATTCTATATTGACATGTAGTGTGTATAGATATACAAGGATTTTTTTTAAAATTTGTTTACAATAGAGACGAGACTCATCAGAGTAGATGTGTTTCCACTTGTTGGTAATCCAATGGTTGGGTTGGTTTTCCCATATGAGCTTTTTGATATGGGGAATAATTGCTGATTATTCCCCATATCATTAATCTAGAATAATTGCCGATTCAATTTAGTGCAAACTGAAGAAAACCTCAACAGTAATCGCTACGTAAGGAAAATTGTAGAGAAGTTCCCCCATTTTTCGATGCATTCCATGTACTTTATTTCAGCAGGATAATCCCAGATTGTAAAACTTCAGTACACAACATGTTTCTCTTCTGTTATGGCTTGCTTATTAACCGAAGATTTCGTACACTTAACACGTCAGTGACTTCATCGGTCGACGATTTACTCGTATAGCTAGTGTAGAACACCCAGTAAAACTGAATTTGAGAGTCAAATTGAAGCCATCTAGAATGTCATTCTCCAGGATTACATTCTGAACTATTATAATTCAATCGTATAAACGCCTGTATATATGCACACAACGACAATTTCAACACATTGTTCATAATTTATGCCATTACTGCACATATGAAGTTAAGTAGTTTTTTCTTTTAGTAAGAAAAACATGGATCAACTAGAACAATTAGTTTTACACTTTTTTTAGCTTAATTTTTGTTTTTTGCTAAAAAATTAAATATAATTTTATAAATTTTATTTTCTGAAATAATTGTTAAAAAAAATTAGAAAAAACAGATTAAAGCTTTACAAATATGAAGTAAATTAAGAGACAATTATAGAGTAGTTTTAGTAATATGAAGAATTTTAAAACATATAACTTAAATTTTTATTTAACATCATTTAAATAAAGTATATCGTGGAAATGAAACAGTTAACGGAGTCGTGTCGGAACGGTTGGTGGTTGTGAATATCAGTGGTATCGCTCCCGGGGCGATGGAAAATATAGGTATCTTTGAATATGGAAAGAAACTTCTAAATTTATATTTGTGTTAATAATTAATGTTTGTGTATGTTAATGTGTTATAAATGGGTCGTCAGAAATGAAGGTATTTTGTATTATTGAACTATCCTGAAGACGACAGGTTCGTGACAACACAAGAAAAGATGTATCAAAAAAGCTTGTAAGATATGTCATTAAATATTTTCAGTAAATATATATATATATTTAGTTAAAATTATGTCTTTTTTAAAAATAGAAATCAATCAAAATTTTCAGTGAAGATGAAATCATATTTTCACACAAGATACATTTACCTGACATACATAAAGTTTCGCTCAAATTCCATCTGATGAATTTTTTTATGAAATTAATCTTTATTCTTTAATTTCAATATTTCTAAGACTATACATCATTTAAACAGTTGTAACACATAAAAAAATACAACAGTAAAAACAAACTTTTTATTGAAACCTGTACAGAGACTATTCAATGTTTTTTTATGTAAACCTCCAGCATTCTATATAAACAATCAATCACACATAGCAATGCACAAATCAGATTTCAACTATTTAATATTTACAGTATGTTAATGAAAATGCTATACAATGCTGAGAAAAATACAATAACAATGCAATATTTACAGGATGTTTCTTTTAATCTACCACTAGCTTTTCCTTTGGAAGATAAAAAAATGTATATAAAATAATTTCCTAGCTATTGATTGATAAAAATATTAAGCTTTGTCAAAAAAGTTTGAAATAGCATGTTAATTTATTTATCTGTACATTGCACACTTCATTAACTTTAAAAAAAACCAATGCTATATTTATTTATTCATAAAGATGAGGCACATTTATCACAGTAATATTTCAAGCTTCCCCTCAAAATACATTATATCGAGCAACAAAATAAAATTAAAGATTTCACTTTTAAAACTGAAGACAGGTTTTAGATTCAATTAATATCAACAATTTTAAAACACATTTAAATATTTGATAATTCAAAATATTGGATTAATTTTCATTTAAAAAAAAGACAGAAATAATTCAATCATGTTCAAATCAAATTTCCCATTGATTCAATTTCACTGTTGCCATAAGCTATATAAAATAAATCACAAGTGCAAAATCAAGAGAAAAATAAATAAGCAAAACAACAAAATGGTGGTAAAAAAGCATACATCAAACCTGCCAATTTCAAAACTTTTTATATATAACAAATTCTTAAAATAAATTATATACATATATATAACTTTTTTGTCTTATTTATGTTCATTATATATATATATATATATATATATATATATATATATATATATATATATATATATATATATATATATATATATATATATATATATATATAATAATGAACATAAATAAGATGCTTTATGCATAATTATCATTTAAGTAAAAAATCGACTTTTTTTATTACTTTTAAAATATTCAACAAATGGGAAAAAGTAAATTTCAGTGAATTTACTTTGAATGAAAAATGCTTTATTTCCTTCAACAGGCTATTCTTTGTCCAATTTTAAGGAAAAGTTAGAGCTTCTTTTGTTTCATAGATGGCAGGTATGTCATATTTTAATACATTCACAAAGATATCAAACTGGTCTTTACAATGAACAATGTTTAAATATTTAATGCTTACAGTGTTATTTGCTTACTGAATTCTGCGACAATAATACAATTAACACATATAACATTAACAGAAATTCAAAAAAATGCCTTTATTTAAAACGTTAGTTGATACCAATATATTCCATTGATAGCTTGCTAAAATCATAGAACTAAAATGTAGATAGGCTCTCATATCTCATTTTAATGCATGAAGCTAAAACTTTTCATAACATTATTTAAAATACTTATGCAACACCGGGAAATGAGAAGACATGTCTTCACAGACATTTTTATCTGGAAGTGCCTCATTGAAGGGGAAAAAAATCATTTTAGCTAAATGCATTAAAATTAAACACATGTAAGGGATAATACACATGTAAGGATTCCGCAAAAACGATTGTAAAAAATCAATTCTAATTGGAAGCTAGAGCACCCAAATCACAATAATTTTTATTTATAAATTAAATTAAAATTTTATGGAAATTTCTTACGATTAAGGAGTAACATCAACTGAAAAAGATTCAGTGACTAGAAAATAATTTAGAAAATTATCAGTAAGTGAAAAACCATTTGAAACCCACAGTTTATTAGATAAATATTAATGTTTAATATAGAACTACATTTATTAATATAATTCTGTAATATATATATATATATATATATATATATATATATATGAAAAAATATTTACTCAGTTATGAATATGGATAACATTGTACTATTTATATAGCAATCAAAACTAACTACAATGATAGAAGAATGGACTAATAATTGTGCTGTATTTCTAAGTCCAAAATATTAATTACAATTTTTTACTTATAGCAATACATAATTAAAAATTTGTTTCAAATATTGGTGTTAAATTGAAAATGTGCACATAAAAATCTATCATTGCAATAAAATTTTATTTTATGAAAAAGCCTAGTTACGATTTCTTAAATGACACTTCTGATAAAAAATTTAATTCTTTGAATGAAAAATCATTAGTGGTATTATCACATGTTTAATGGAAATATGATATAATTTAATTTAATGGACTGAAATTAATTTTTAATTCAAGTTTGAAATCACTATTCTCTTTATTTTATTTGGTAATTATTTGTATAAAATTCTTTTTCAACATCAAGAATCTTAAGATGTGTTTAAAAATATAACTTAAATATGAAAATAACTGATTTTGCATATAAGTAATATATTAGTTTGGATTTTGCAAATGTGGTGATTGTTAAAAAAAAGTAAGACAAACATTTCAATACCAATTGTTCCATTTTTTAAAAGTATCAATTCACTTCAGAATTTAAAAATAAATTATATTATTTATAAAAAAAAGAAGCTTATGTTATTAGTTATTAAAATTGTAAACAATTAAATATACTTTTTTATAATTTTTTTCTAAAATTTATCTTAAATTCATAAAACAATTGACATTGAAATGTTACAAAATGAGAAAAGTAAAATATTGATTAAACAATAAAAAATGCATAACCCATGGGGGGGGGGGAATATATATATACCAAAACATGTATTTAATGTATATTAAATTATATAATAATTATATTTAAGAAAACTTCATTCCAATGAGAATTATAGAAATTTAAATTTTATAGTTAATATTCTGAAGAATGAAATTTAATAAATGTATATTACATAAACACTTGCTAAATGAGTATTCTAAGAAAGAACTTAGCAACTTTATATTACTTCAGCACAACAAATTTATACGGTACTAAAGTATTTAATATTGTTAATGATGTGGTTAATAGATATAACTAAATCATTATTATGCTCATTAATGCAAAAAGAACATTTAATTAATAACAAAAACTTATAAAAAACAAGTCATTATCACATTTAAAAAATTTTCCCATTAAATGATTAATTTTTTTAATTTAAAATTCTGATATATTAAAAAAAATACACTCTGTAAATTTTAGGAACATTAAGAGGCATTTAATGATTGCATTATTTTTTACCAAAAATTACAATTTGATATATCTATTAGATACCTTTGCATAAAAAAACTGTGATGGAGTATAACAGAAAAAAGAAAACTGCTAGAAAGCATACACAATACTCAGCAGATTAAAATATTTGTACAAAATGAAAATAAATGAGAAAAATGATGTTAACAAATCAAGAATAAAAATCTAACAAGATTTAGTCTTATAATAAATTAGTGAAATAAATTTATACTTAAACTCATATTCTCTGACAAATTGTAGGAAACTATCAATGCAATAAATGTTGATTATAATTAAATAAATTTACGATAAAACATACAAAACCAATAAGTGAGAAGTGATTATGTAAATTTCCATCAAAAATATTTAGCTTTCAAAAATATCTCTCCATTTATAAATAGATGGTAAATATTTTAAAAAATGGCGTTTTAGCTTTTACTACTGATAAGATCACAAGCAAACACGGATAATGGTGCTTCACTAACTCATTTCTTGCAAAATCATCACAAAATAAATATAGAAATTTTACATTTCTCAATATTTACATCATTCACAACAATGTTTTTAAAGATTAAATAAAGTCTAAAAATAGATAATGAATTTTCAAGTCTAAGGCAACTTTACTCAGCTTTTGTGTTAATGCAGGGAAAAATACAACACTCGTACAACAATATTTGGACGTTTTGTCATTACTGGCTAAAACATGTGCCTGTAGCATATTTACATTTCATAACTAGAATGCCGCCTATGCAATGAGTGCTCTATTACCAGTCAATAGAGAAAAATACAATTATAATATACTGTACAAAACTAGAAACCTCATTTTTAAACATACACTGGTGAGCTTTGTTTCTCTGGAGTCTCTTCTAATGGAGGAGGTCTTGATGGATAAACATGGCCACCATCATCAAAGAACCTGCGAAATGTGAACTCCAAAAATGCATGCTCTGGATGTTTGTTGCTGTCACTGGTGTCATCCATATTACCTTCATCGCTGGATTCGGAATTATCACTACGAAGTTTATCTGAATCAATAGGATCAAAATTTGTTGTATCTGTAGGACAGCGAATATTTGGGACATATGGTGCAGGTTGCTTCCTGAGGTCACTATTGAAGTCTATGTCCGAAAAAAACTTGTGTTGTTTAATTTCCTCAACTCCATTACGACCTAACCTTTGTTCTGCAACTGTACAAAGTTTTAAAATTAGATCTGTAGCTTCATCAGCGATGTTTGCCTTTTTCGGTATTCTTAAAGTGGATTCCCAGTTGATAACCTGTAAGAGCATGCATTGTTAAAAAAGAATTCTATGAATAAAATATCAAATTATTATTTTTACACCATATTCACATTCATTTAATATTTCCTAAAATCTTAGATAACACATTTTCATATTATTACATTTCTATTTTTTTAATGTCAATTCTAGATAATTTAATACAAGTTTTTATTAGGAAAGTTAAATTTTTTAACTAAGCAAAATTTTTAAATGACAAAAAGGTGTGATATGAAATCATATGTAGAAAAACTACAGCTAATAATTTTCCCTTTCAGAAGAATTTGAGTAGTAAATTAAAAATGCAACTGATTCTTATTAATATCCTGACAATTCTATACAGCTCCCTCACTTACAAAATGCAAAAAAATCTTAAAAAACACCTGTGTTACAACAGTGTGGGTCAAGGCCCACAGTGCCAATGACTATTTTCCTAATTGAGGGGCCTGGGGTGTGAAGCATATATTGCGGTTAAGTAGTCAGCCTGATAAAAAAAAAAAAACCCCAGTATTTAGTTCCCAAGCATGCTTGGTGCTCAGTTTATCAACCTACTTAAGAATGAAAGGCTGAGTCGATCTTGTCCAACTTGAGGACCAAACATTGGACCTTGCAAAAAGATCATTTCAGAGTAATTTCATTTTTGATAAATTGTTTAATATTTTATTTTCCCAGTAAGAGTTTGCATCTAATTTTGAATATTAATTTCCACCTTTTACACTAACTTGTTTTAAAATCTTATACAGATTTAATTAGATTTCAGAGCTGATTCTGGTTTATGTGGACAATAACGATTTGACACTCTGTGCTAACAGAAGTATATTTATTGTAAATTCACCAATCAAAAAGAGTTAGTCCATGAGAAATGCTAATTTTTCAATGGATGAAAACAATGCATAAATATATTGTTGAAGGAGAAACAAATAATCTTTCAAAACATTTACATAGAATGGTTCGTGTTATCAGATCCAATGTGGATTTTACGCACCACATACATAATGAAATGTTCATCAAATAAATGTTTCACAAATATGAAAAGAGAAAATTCTTGTCACCATTGAATGTGATGTTGATAACATGCCACTTAACTATTTAATGTTCAACTTAAATAGTTTTTATCTAATACAGTTTAAGCCGACAGTATGAGCTAGCTTTCTTTGATAATTAACAAGTTCTTTTGTATGTAGTTTAAATTACAATGTCCATTTCATTACATATTGAGACTATGTAGTTTTTAGTAGACACTATGGGCAATTTACTTTGAAACATTAACGAATCTAGTAAATCAATTTATGTTGTGTGAACATAAAAGACACACAAAAGTTTTTTTCCCTTCACACAAAAGTATGCGAAATTAAGTGCAAAATTTTGCAGTAAAATACAGTATTATAAAAATAGAATATTTATTATTTTATAAATTTTTTTTAGTTATTTGCAATGAAATTGGTATTTTACACGTTTTTGCATTTTATCAAAATTAATTCTTCCATATGAATTTAATACATCTAAATTAGAAAATGATCTAGAAGAAGCAAATGCTGCACAATAGGAGTAAATTTTTATTTGAGTCAGAGAAAAGGTCAGCATTTGGAACCCTATAAAGAGGACAATTTATAGAGAATTTACTTGACATACATTATAACATTAATTTTTGCCCTGTATCAGTAAAAATTGTAAGTAAAATTTAAAAATGTCTTATATTTTTATTGTGCATCATATCTTACTTTTTCAATATAAACTATAAGGAACTTTTAATTTCAATGTATAACAAACAATCTAATATATATTTTACTGTACAAATTCCTTCATATTTTAGACATTTCTTAATTGTTCAAAATTTCTTAAGAAAGGTTACCTTACAGTCATCAGAAGTATTGTTATAATACATGTAAATTAGTATCAGACAATAACCTAAATTTATAAAATATTAAAAACAAATGATTTTGATACAAAATTTAACTATTTAAAATATTATACAATATGTTAAAAAATATAATGCATCTTAATTGTAAAAAGCATGGGTACGTATCACTGTTAAATGTACAAAAGTTGAAATAAAGCAGAAGTTTCATTTTGAGTGCTTTGAAAGGAAATTGTTAGCTTTTTCATTTACTGATAAGAGAAGTTTTTTATACAAAATTACATTCAAAAACTTTAAATTCAAGACAAAATGAAATATTTCTAGATAGAAAAATATTAAAAGAATTACGCTTATCCGGTCTATTTGTCGCTATCAACATTTTGCACGTGAAAACTAATTCAGCAGGGAAATATAAGTTCAAGTTTAATGAATCAACAATTATGCCAGAAGTAGCAATTTTAACTCATTGAAGACCAGAATGGTAACTATTCAAACTAGCTAAATGTTATATTAGTGATATACATACATTGCATATTTCTTTATAAGTAAAATATTATATTATTAAAATAAATGAAATATATAACCAAATACTAGAAAAAACAGTTAATTATAAAATTAAACATTTTTAATACAGATCATAAATTAATATAAACACTGATATAATTTTGGTAATGCTAAAAATCAATCTTCAAAATGCAGTGATAAATCAGTTATTTTTTTTACAAATACTTTTGATCTTACAAATATTAATAAATATAATTGGAAATAAAAAAGTGCATACTTTTAACTGTGTTTCTGCTGGTGTGTTGGCAAAAAAGGGAGGTTGTCCAACAAGCATTTCATACAAAATAACACCTACACTCCACCAATCACACAACTGAGTATAGCCTAAAAGATCATATTAATAAAATGACTATATTAATTAATTATTTGTTTCTATATGAGAACAATTATTACAAATGAATTTGGCATATATCCGTTAAGATGCATTTTTCTCCAATCAGAATTTTTTTAAGATTTACTCCAATTATCACACACACACACACACATTTTCAAATTATATTGATATATTTTCTTCCAAAACTTATATTTTTATTTTAAAATTCACGGCAAAAATTCTAACATTTTTTAAAATTATAATAGCAGTACATCATACCAGTTTTGAGCAGGACTTCAGGAGCTATATAATTTGGAGTCCCTACTAATGAATGTGCTAAACATCTTTGATGCTCTCTTTTACGCCTCCTTTCAAGAGGTTTAAGATTGGCACTCGGTTTACAGTGGCATTCATTTCCCCACTTATCATCTAGATCCATAGAGTCTTGTCTTCCGTGTTCCCCTGAAATATCAAGCATAATAAGGATTTTCAAAATTTTACTCATTAATATATATCATTGTTGAAAGTTGCATTTAAAATTTTAAGCATACACAACCAGAGTACTTAAAAAATAAATATTAAGCAAAATGTATGAAATAATGATAAGACTCTCTTAAGTATTTACATATTACAAATTAATCAAAAAATGCAGTTATTATTTTAAATAGCAGTAAAAGCACTACTTGAAAATATATTAATTACTTTTCTGAAGTCTCAAATAATATATTAAGTAGATACATGATTGGATTAGGGACATAGAATGTGATTGATTATGAAATTTCAGACATTTAATAATTAAGAAATCTTAAGACAGTTTCAAATTCTTTTTTTACTCATAAATGCTTTTTCCATTATCATAAATATGTTTATGATATCAATAGAAATATATGAAGATAGCATTTCTTGAAGAATGGAAAACTATGAACTTGATTAATAATTTTTATGGCTGCATCAAGATAATTTTAAATAGATAAATACCAAAATGTTGCATTTAGTAATAAATTACTGTTAATCTTATTAATTGCTTAAGTATTATCATGCTAAAAAACTAGGTTGGTGTCAGTATAGTCATACTGGTCATAAGTTAGACAGAGTATAAAATTAATTAAGGTATTACATTCAGCAACCAGCTTGGCTGAAGACACTGGGGATGCACATTACTAACAAATTTAGCTCTAGGAGATAAAGCAAAAGATGAGTAAAAAACAAAAATAAATTACAATAAAAAAGCAAAATTTTGTTTCCTGATGAAAATTGTTAAGTTACTACTATCTCCATTTAATAAATTTAGGTTGATGTTTTTATTGCTTAGTGGTCATTTTTTACACATAAGAACCTATAATTTAGATTCTTAACCACTACAGATAGAGAAAATTGAGGTGGGAATCAAACACATTTAAGCAGAAGAAAGGCCTTCAAACTGTTCTGGATTGAAGGAAGAAGAATTTACTATTAATTTAGTTTTTTTTTTTTTTAAGTTAACACATTAAAATTATGTATTTTAGGCAACATAAACTTTCAATGCTTTTTTTAAAAATCAAAATTCCTTATTAACAAATTTTCTCATTCAACATTATAAGTTTTAGAAGCCTCTCATGTTGTCTAACTAAAAGATTAAAACAACTATTTAAATCAGGGCTTCTTAAACTTTTGTAATTCACGAACCCCATTTATGATTGCGAGTTTCTTGACAACCCCATACAAATATAAAAGAAAAATAAATTAATATTTTTTGATGATTTATTTATTAGGTAACAATATACATACAAAAATAAATCTTTTCTTCAACTTAAATTAAAACATTTGAAATAAAATAGCTGTGTTGTCTTTCATTCTAATCTGGAAATATTTTTTATAATAAATGTTAATGAGTATTTACTTGATGGTATTATTTTTTTCAAACAACAATTAAATAAAACTCGAGCAAAAAAAAGTTAAGAATATGAAACCCTTATTGGAGCAATAATTTAATACTATACATACCTGGTTGTTATGTCCTACAGGAACAATTATGTAGTTGTAGATAATTATTATAAAAACTTGTGAAATATTTAAAACTATTTATTAAAAACACAATAATAAAATTAAAATCTTAAAACAAATCGTTTAATGCCTTAGCAACTTGTATATTTAAATAAAAACCTTACTTTGTATTAACACTATTTTTTAGTAAGGATCATTCCACACATAAAAGAAAACCCATAAAAAACATATTTTTCTAATTGCTTTGTAACTCACATTAAAAAGTATTCTAACATTAATAAAAGAAAATTTTAAATTAACTACAGAATATTTTTTAAACTCTTGTATTTTTCCTCCAGTGTTGTTTTATAAATATTTTCAAAATATTAGACTTCAAAAATACCATTGAAAATGCAGATACATACAATAGAAATTGAGTGAATTAACTGTACAAATGTATCATCCAAAATAAAACTGGTTCTAAAAGTGTGACATTTACTTAGTAACAGTTAAATAGAGTAAATTAAGTATTATTTTATAGCATATTTAAACAAAAAAATAAATGTTAAATTTGTAAAAAAAAAATTAACTTGTGCACACATTGTAAGAATTGGGAAACAATCAGTAAACTAATGATCCCATGTCAAGTCATTTAAATTATTGATTTATTATAAGAGTTACTTTGAAAAAGTGCACTTCATTTTATATACCAGTAAAGTTTTCATATTTTTAGTGAATTAAAATGCAATACTCTGACAGAACAATCAGTATCAGTATTTAAAAAAAAATAGCTTTGCAGAAAATGGTATTTAATAAATATTTTCCATGTTATTAGAATAAAATTCTAAAAAAAAGAATACTTAAATAATATAATTGTTTTCTTTTGGAACAATTAAAAATATCTTCTGACTTTTATGTGTGACACATAAATATGAAAATTTCTCAGATTTGAAGTCCAATATTCAGATTTACATAAAATTAACAAATGAAAAAAGTTTCTACCAACAAAAATATTTAAATTGTTTTTATTACTAAACAGATGTTCAGCATACTTAAAGGATCTCAGAGTAACCACAGGAAAATAGTACAATATTAATGTATATCACATTTAGAATTTCTAAAATCTACTTTGATGAACACCTATTAAATATTATCAACTAAGATATTAGAAAACCAAATGATTAATATAAATATCATAACACATTTCATTTAAAAATATTAGATATCTATTAAATAGATCCTATATGATATGTTTTCAGAAACTTGAAAACTGAAGGCAGTATTGAAATGCAAAATACAAACTGATAGATATACAAAGAGGGGAGCAAACTTATAATAGACTTTTCTAGAACATTTTCATCAGTTTCCAATTAACTATGTGATAAGCAGATTCTTCCAGATTTAAAAGTGGCAAAATTTTTAATTTAGAAAGAATAACAGAAAAATAGCAATCACATTCATTAAATGGAAAAATTTTCCAACAATACTTTAGTATATTTTACATGCTTATGTTTAAATTTTTGAAATAAAATATTTTGTTAATATTTTTTATAATTATATTTAAAAAAATAAATGGTTTTATTAAAGATTTTAAAAAAATATAAAAACAACCGGGTTACAAGCAGAGCTTCTAAAAGGCAAGAATTCAACCATCTTCCAAAACGGTCAACGTTATAAGCATATAAAGTAATATAAAAGTGTTTACTAGCTTTACAATTCAGTTTTATCATTAACAACTAATGCAAAGAAGTGTACAAAATTGGTATTTTAAAATATTCACTCCACTTATACAAAATTACTTATTTTCATAAAGCAAATTTTAAAATTAACTAGAGTTTTTTAAAAGTTAAAGTAATTATAATAGTATACATTCATTTCAAGTATTATTTAACAATTTTAGTTATCAAAGTGACTAAATTTTATTATATAAGTTAGTGTTTCTATCATGAATAAAAAAAGAGGTAGAGAGAGGATTCATTAAAATTTGTACAGAATTAATGAATTAATAAATGTTTTATAACTCTAATTATTTTAAAAAAGGAAACTGGATTTTATTGAATAACTTTAAAAATTAAGTGTCTACAAAATGATATAATATAAAAACGATTGAACATGATTTTTATAAAAAATAGATATAAATTATAAGATTACCAACCATATAATAATTACTGGATCTCAATATGATTACAAGCCAGTGACCTCAGCTTTATAAAATTAATAAGATATAGCAAAGTAAAAGCATATTTGTAAATAAAGAATAAAAAATTACTTAACAATAATCAAATTTGAAAATTGTTTATATAATTTTTGTTTTATTAATGAAATAAATAAAAAATTTTATATATTGCTGAATTTAGTTAAATGTGATTTTTCCCTTAGTTGGTTTGGTTTGTTTGTCGCTCAACGGTCATTTTTTTGCACACGAGGGCTAATTAGACCGGGACTTACGGTTTAAAGTGGATTCCGAACCACTACAAACATCCATGCCCAAGGTGGGATTCGAACCCACGAACTGTTGAACCGAAGGCAAGAGCGCTAACCATTCGGCTGCCAGCTCGGCTTTTCCCTTAGTTGAAAAGTACTGAGGTAAAAAAATATTTTTTTTATTATAACATTTGCAAATTTACTAATTTAAAAAATATTTCCAGCAAATTAAAAATTTTTTTTCATTTTTACTTCTTAGGAACAAACAACTGAATAAATCAAACTTCATTAAAAAGTAAATGTACTATTTCTAAACAATGAAAGAATACAAGATCTTAATACAAAAACTAAGAAATAAAAATAAATATAAAATAAAGCATAATGAATGTTTCTTACCATTTCTTTGGTAATATTTTGAATTATGGGTCCATCGAAATCCTGTACAAAGTCCAAAGTCTGTAAGTTTAATGTGACCATCCCGATCAATGAGTATATTATCAGGTTTTATGTCCCTATGAATAAATCCCATTTTATGCACACTTTCCACGGCTAAAACAAGTTCTGCTATATAGAACCTTGCTAAAGTTTCAGAGAAAACACCTAATTTTATAAGTAATGACATTAGATCCCCACCTTGAATAAAATCCATCACAAAATAAAGATTTTCATCATCCTGAAAAGAGTAATATAATTTTACAACCCATTCATTATCAGCTTCTGCTAAAATATCACGTTCAGCTTTAACATGTGCCACTTGATTTCGTTTAAGAACATCAGATTTACGCAAAGTTTTCATGGCATATAATTGATTGGCATCCACTTTTCGTACAAGTGCCACTTCACCAAATGCTCCTATACCTATTGTTTTAATTTTTGTAAACATTGATTTATTCATTTTTGCTCTCTTTAGTCTAATATAATTTGATTCTTTTTGGTGTAACATTTTCCTAATCTCACATTGGGCTTCTTTAGTAAGACCTACCTTGGCCATTTCAGATTCTAATTGCTGACGGCGGTGCTCACGTTCTTGATGTGATTTAAGTAAATTTTCAATGTGCTGTTCCATAAAAAATTTAAATGCTGCAGGTGAATAGTTACGAACTTTACTTTCACGCCGTTCTTTTTCCTTTTCCTTAGAAAGCATTTTTCGAGGTGGTGGCGGTGATTGATGAGTTACTTTATGATGCATCAGTTTGTTTGATTCATGGGTAGAATCTGATTGAGTTGATGGTGAAGAAGTTGATGTAGTTGACATAAATGAAACAGGTGATTGATTAACAGCTCTTGAAACAGGAGATTCAGAACGAGAAGCAGAACTTGCTGTATCCATTGCAACAGGAGACAATTTTCTATGAATTGTTGTATGATGATTGTCAAAAAAGGAAAAGGCATCTTCAGGCATGCCATTAATATAAGATCCTGGAAGAGCAGTTATTTGTGATGTGCAAATGCTGTCTACTGTATTTACAAGATTTGATGTAGCTTTTGTTCCTGTTCCAGAAACTGGATCGGTAGATAAGGGATTTACTAAGGGACCACTTGTAAATGAGCTTGAGGATGGCCCATTATTAACAATGGTTGGCACATTATTATTGAGCTTTGTCATGCGAGCTGCGGCTGCTCTTTGAGCAGAAAGTACAGCCATGCTAGACGCATAACTAGGTGGATCGGTAGTGGGAACATTAGATAGTGGGCAGTTGTCTAAAGGTAATATATCTTGAGATGGTTCAGACCACTTATTTTGGTTAGTTTCTGGGGAATATATGGATGGTAATGTTTCTGCTACAGGTGGTTCTGGAAGAGGTTTTTGTGAGATAGGCATTGATATATAAGGTGGTGGTTGGTTGGAAAGATTTTGAGATGAACTTGGCATAACTTGCCACATTGGATTAGAATATGGAGGTGGTGTTGGAGAAGGTGGAATAGATGATTGCAATGTACTTGAAACAACTTGATATGGAGGAGGTTCAGGTATATGATTTGGTATATGTGGTTTGTTTTGATTGCGTGGATAAAGAGGTGGAGGATTAGGAGATTCAACAGGCCTTAAAGAAGGAGCAGAACTGGTAGTAGAAAGGATCACATTATTAGAGTCTGCGGAACTAATACTAGCTGTAGATGTTACTTTATGAATAGGATAAGGAGGAGGAGGATTTGATACAACAGGAGATTGACAAGATGAAGCAAAACCTGGTGCTACAGTTACAGAAGGTGGAGGTGATGTAGGAGCCACAGCAGTTTGTAGAACAGGTTTTTGCACTTGAGTACTTTTTACTGATTGCATAATTATTGGAGACTGAGACTTAGCTTGTCTGGAACTCCATGCTTGGAGAGCAGCTGGCCGGGATAAAACAGATGAAACAGAATTAACTGCTCCACCTGGAGATGGTGCCCTATGTTGAGGAGATGGCTGTGGTGAAGATGAATATGAAGATGGAGGAGTATAAGCGGGTGGTGGTGTTCGTTTCAGTTGAAAAACTGGTGGTATTGAATATTCACTACTGCTTATAGTTGGTGTAGGACTATGTCTCCCAGAGCTTGAAGACGTATACGATGGTTGAGGAGAAGATGAATACCAAGATTTTCCATTTGAACTACCAGGGTGGTATGGACCATCACTTCGGGACATAGAAGACACTGAAGAGCCATTTGAATTCACAGATAAAGCTTGCAATTGCTGAGTCAGCTGCTGATGGATTTGTGAATTATTCACTACAACCATTGGTGCACGATTTGAAGTAATTGGACTTGTCCCTCGCTGTGGAGTAGAGCTAGCAGATGAGGTATAATTGAGAGCTTGCCATGAAGAAGTTGGCACTGGTGACATACGTCTCATATATGGCTGCTTTGCAACATTTACTCCATTTGAAGAAGGATGTGAAAGTTCTGTCTGAGAATTTAAAATTGACGAATTTATAGGAGGTGGCAATGGTGGAGTGCTCCTTGGTGGTGTTGGTGGAGGACATGCTGTACCTCGTGGAGGTGGAAGTGGTGGAGGAATATCATTGCTTGTAAAGTCATTTGCTGCATTTATTCTATAATTTGATGTTACTTCACAATTAGCTAAAGAACTTCCATATATAAGTTTTGGTGGATCTGGCAGTATTTTATGCCTAAGACCAGTGATACAAACATTAGAGCTATCATGACGAGAAATTTCTGAACCACGACTATTGTTCAGAGAAGTATATTCATGTATTGAAGAATCTTGCAGGTCCAAAGGCTTAGGCTGATTTTTATACTTGTATGCATCTGAAATGCACAAAAATTTTTATTTTAATATTTACATTTTTATTATAGAAATATGAAACATTTTAAAAATTGAATGCAAGTTCAAATTTCTGCCTTATTATTTAACGAAAATTTATGAAGTCAATTATTGAACATAAAAATTAAATGACAAATAAAACATTTGAACAAAAGAAATAATGACATGCAGATTTTTTCAACATAGTCCTAATTAAGAAGTAAATACAATGCATTCACAAAAATTATATAAAACCAGAAGGAATAATTATCAAAAATACTTAACAATCCACACTAAAATTCTGATTTAAAATTATCAGCTTTATAATTAGAAATATGTAAATTAATTTATTTCTAAAAGACAAACAGCCATATTTTATTAATTTAACTAAATAGTTTTACAGTATTCAACTTACATGAATATTTTTAGTAATGATTATGAAGATAAACACATAAATTAGGTAAGTCATAAAAGTAAATTGTGAATATCTAGAATATATTTAAAGGTACACAAAAAATAAGAGTTAAAAATAACTACAAATGAAGAAACAAAACTAAAATCAGAGTTAAGAAAATCATATTTCCTAGAAGTACTTTTTATTTTCTTTGTGAGAATAAGTTTGTCCAAAGAAAATATTATGGTCAGTCATGATATTACAGTTGTCCATATAGGAAATTATAAGCAATGGATTTATTTTCGCTTTATAAAATCTTCAGAGAGACCAATACAAAATGTATGTTATAATAAACTGGTAAAAAATCACTATAAAATGCTTTGGTTAAATCCAAACTCAAAAGCAAATTAAAATGAAGTTTCATTTAAAAACTGATGCAAAAAAGAAATCATAATTTTATTAAAATAACTACAGCTCATTTCAGGAAATAGATGTTATTTTACTAAAAACTATGCAACTGATTATTTTAAAAACATAAAACAAGTATAAAATAAAAGTAGATCACACGAATTTATATTTCAAAATGCATAAATTACTTCAAGAAACATTTTTAACCCTCAAACTAAGGGTTCAAAATCCTGATATATGTTACAATAACAAATTATTAGTTGGATCCAAGTTCAACTTTCATAGATTTCATTGGTAGCCATTCTTTAGCATTTCATGGTTAATTTGACTGAGCCTAGAATTTTTAGTGGAATTTAAATTACTAAATATCCACCAACTCTTTTCCTCAAAACAAGAATTATATTATCCTATTTAATCAATAATTATTTAAACAATTATTTAATCAATAATTAACCTATTTAATCAATAAGGTGAATTGCTCACAACACATGGTTTTCTCACTCAAGTAATCACTAAGAAAACCATGCGTTATGAGCAATTAAGATTTGAAAAATAAATCATACACAGAACAAAAATTAATAGTTCAGGTAATTAATAAAAATTGATTGAACTTTATAAAAGATGTGATGCATGATTTCATTCTTCATTTAAAATTAACTGAAGATTTATTTACAGCAATTGGTGCAGATGTACATATTATTCAGCAATGCTATAAGTTTTCTTTCAATTTGAAAATTGCTTGTAAATATCTTTGTTTTACAGGAGATAAACAACCAAATAAGGTTATAATAGAATCATATGAAAGAAATTAATAACAGGAACAACAAATATGATTTATTTGAAATTAAAATATCAGTTCTTGAATTCTTTCTTTTCAATATATTACCAGAACTTTTATTATTAAATATTAGGAAATAATCTAGAGAAAATTAAAAAGTTTTCAACAACAAAATAATTCAAAATTTACGTTTAATAATTGTGACTTTTCGTTTTTGAATATAATAAGAAACCGCCATCAAGAATAAGTATCGAATACTGAAATTCAATTTATTAAATTATTTTTAGCACTTTCTTAAATTATTTTTAATTAATTATAAAAATTGAAATGAAATTTCAATTTCTTCCTTGTAAGAAAAATTAGATGAACTTTTGAGATTCTTCTATAGAGATTTCATGGCTTTCCAATGTCGCTGCAGCAAATTTGTTATTAATCACTGATATTCATCTCACCATTTTTTTAAAATTTTTATAATGAAACATTCCAATGGTTAACTAATTCTAATTAATCTGGCAAATTAAAGTCTCACTTTTTTGTAAAATGTTTTTTTCTAATAAAAGAAATATTTAAACAACATTATAAAAAGTTTAATTAATTTTAGTATTTTAATGTTAAAAAATAATACTCACTAGGAATTCCAACTTTCAAAACACCATTCATTGAATCAACTTTTGGCTCTTCATAGTCCTTCACATGTTCATCTGCAGTGAGTTTCAACACATAAGCCGCAGCAGATTCCTGAAAAATTTTACAATATTGATTACTACAAATAAAACAAGAAAACATTAGACATGATGATCATTTAATTTCTCAATAAATTATTAGAACATGTGAAATCATTGCTTCATTAAAAATAGTACTCAAATCATTTCTTCCATATGATATCACTAGAATACTTCAATTGAAATATGGAAAAGAATGTTTATTTGCGAACAGAAATCCACATTAAAAAATAAATTTATGTTTTACTTAAATTTTAGTTCAAAAGAAATTTAAGTAATAAAGTTATTTTGATATCTCTAACTTCGAATGCCTACTTCACAAAACAAACAAATGTACTGAATGTACCATTATGTACTGAAACTAAATTTAAAATTTTTTATACATATTAAATAATACAGTATAGAAAAAAGAAATCTGAATTTTAGTTTTAATATAATAAATATTTTTTGAAAGTGTATTTATATATATATTATAAATAAGCATTACATTTAATGACATTTGGAAAATCAAATGCACTAAAAAACATTGTGAATTAAACTAGTATAATCAAATAAGAAATCATCTATTTTGCATTCTTTTTCAAAATTAAAAACAATATGTTAATGTTCCTTAATGCATTTTATCATTTTTTTTGGTAATTAATAGAATGATATCAAACTCACATTAAAAAAATATTAATGAACAACTGATTCAAATAAATAATTTTACTTCATTTGTTATATTTTACCATCTTGTTAATTTGAATTAAAACTGCATAAATATTTCTATTGTGATTAAACTGTAATCATATTGTGATGTACTAAAATAGTTTCCTTCCAGTTCCACAATTTATTGTGGCTTTGGTTAATTTGTTTGTTGCTTAATAGTCACTTTTTGCACCCGAAGGCTAATTGAACCTAAACCTTCGGTTTAAAATGGATTCTGAACCACTACAAATAGTCAAACCCAAGATGGGATTCGAACCCACAAACTGTTGTTCGAAGGCGAAACTTATAACCATTGGTCAATTTATTGCTGCAAAGCCTATTTCTAATATTGTCACGTGATAGAAAAACCAGCACCAGCCTCTTGCATATCACTATCCAAAATGTCTTCTGAGAATGAGAAGCCTTACCCTCTTTGTATAAAATGACACCAATAAATCGTGGAATTGAATGGATAATCCACAAATTAAGAAAAAAGTGAACAAATCAACAAAAACCCCACATTTTGAACAATTTATACACTCAATAGATAAGATAAAACCTATTTATATTAATGAATAATGCCAAATTATTTTTAAAATCAGACATCTTGGAAAATAAATAATTAACTTCATTAATTTTTTAAGCATTTTGTTGTAGACATAAAAGTGGATGGTTTTTTTTCTGCCTGTATTTTTCTTTTTGGAGTCATATAAAACAAATATATTGTTTTACTATCATTGAAAAAATAAATTAATAAATATATTTTAATATGATTATAAAAAACTAGCTAATGTATTTAATGGGTTTATGCACAATTAGATTATATAGCAACATAAAGTGAAATTTTAGAAGTTGTTGTAACAAAGTTTGAATATATTGAATTTAGATTTCTAAGTATCCTTTATATTTATATTTGAGTATCCTTTATGTATATATATCCTAAGCATCCTTTATATATATATTTATATATAAGCCTTAAATAATGAAAACTGGGAATAATTTTGATACACTGTGATTTCCATTTTAAGCACACATTTCATTAAAAAATCTTGCAGTAGTGTGATGCTTACTAAATTTTGTATTCATATATATATATATATATATATATATATATATATATATATATATATATATATATATATATATATATATATATATATATATATATATATATATATATATATACAATTGACATTAATATACCCATTTTACTAAGTTTGAGCAAATTAAAAAATTGTTCAAAATACAATATTTCCTACTTCCATGCATGCTGAGTTAATAATTGAACAATAGTATTAATTCAATTCTGTATAATATAAACACATATGCCCTCTACAATAAATTCAAGAAAGCATAAATTACATCTGCACAAAAAATATCAGTAAATTTAAAATTTTGTTTAATTTTATTATAAATTAATTTTTTTCATATACTTGTAATTGGTGCTCATAAATTTACTATGCAAACAAAAAAGTGAATTTATAAAGGACATTACACAGATAATATTTCTTTTTCATATATTTGTATTATTTTTAATTGTTACATTAAATATATAGCAATGTTATATAACTATTGTACTGTATATGAATTAACATTGTCATGATATTAAAAATTAATGTTTCATTAGTTATAAATTTCAGACTTTTTGATTTTAATACAAAATAAAATTACATTTAAAACATGTGTTTGTGTATATACTTATTAAAACGACCAAATAAAAAAATGTTTGTTAATTTATAAACAATACAAAAAAAACGATAGTTAAAAAAGCGATCGGTAAATCTCTGCAAGATAAAAAAAAAAAAAGAATCTTATAAATGGGAAATAATTCTTTTCACGCATATCTGTTTAAGTCATTATAATTTTATTAAAATATATATTAAAAGAGTGAGGGTACAACAAAACAATTTCCATTGCTCAAGTAAAAACTGAGTGGATGTGATTTTCTGTCGACGCAGAACATTCGTGGTTATCTTAATGAAGAAAATCGATCGCCAATGATTATGAACATTCATGGAAGGACACAAAGGTGACTAAGTCCATTTATCAGGTGTCCGATCAGCAGCCACGGTCCAGTGAGCACATTCACCATCATAGAAATACAACGTGAACGAAGAGTTAAAATGCTAGGTCACATTGCCCCGTAATTGTCTAATAGAGTAGAGACTACTAAATTCCAAAGTACTGGATTCGCGGCACCAGAAAGACTGGGCATACGAAGTACAAGGGAAAGGTAGGTAGGGGATTAGTTCGCTTTATAATAAGCGTTCAAACACGGCACATGAAGAAAAATTGCATTCCGCTATTTCGTTTTGGAGTCTCACACAATAGATGGAATTGTGACCATAAGGATTTAAAAGCTCTCTCTGAATTTCAATGAAAGATAATGAATTTTATTTTTTGATCAAAGGATAAAACTGGCTTCTGTTTTAATTTAATATTGCTTAATGATTTCATTAATTAAAATTTATGATGGAAAAAATGTTCTACTAGAATTTAAAAACGTAATTTTTTAGCTCATAAATCACCTCATAAGAAAATTTTATTTAAAGTGTAAAATGCAGTAAATACCCTTATTTTTAGCTTAAAACAAAAATATGGATCTGCGCACTTTTAAATTCTGACAAAAATGTGTTTTAATATAAGGAATCGTAATTCGAACAGAAAAAAGATATTTATAAAGTGAATCAACAAATAATAATACATATTTAGAATTCACTGACACAAATAAAACTATAAAATAAGGTAGGTCTTCATATAGTAGCATTAAATCGATCAAAATTTTAATGTTTCAGTCAATAAATATATAAATCTTAAGGAAAATCTAAGGAATCTACTTTATAATTACGTTTATAACATACTTTAATTATGGTAATCTATTTCTATGTACACAGATGTATTCCAGGTTTTGTTCATTTGAAACTTGATTTTTGACTGATAAATTCTTTATCCTTGAAAATGTACAATTTTCAAGATAAAAGTCGCCCCACAAAATGAGACACGTTTCAAACGAAAAGGTGACGTTTGACTATAGCAACTGATAATCTGCATTGCCACATACAGTGACACTTATACAAAGAATGTTATAGCCTGCACAAACTAAGATTTTGGAAATAGTTGCATGCATCAAATTTCTGAAATATTTTGATATAAATTCATGTTAAATCACCCTATTTAATTTTCAGGGAAAGAGGAAGACAAAATTAAGAGCATTTTACCCATACTACTCTATTGGGTTATCAAATCGAACAGAAGAATTGTTGCATTCATAAATATATGGATAAAACGCATTTTACATAGTATATACCTGCAAATGTTCATACATAACAGGGATTTAACTTAAAAAGTATAAAAAATTATTTAATAGTACAAAATGCTGATAAAAGCAGAGGTGCCCAATGACATACAAACCCAACTCTAAGAAGAAGATTAATAATTCTTCTCAGAAAATTGATTCAATAAAGTTTACCAATTAAATAATTTGAACAAATCAAACTTTTTTTATTGCATAAATTTAAATTTAAAAATATTTTTAGAAGAATTTTTTATTAAGGTTAAAAAATAATTTAAAATAAATCTTAAGTTGATACTCAGAAAAATCGTGAATGATTCGCTAACGAAATTGATTTAAAACTTTAATATATGAAAATGCACAACTGAGAGAATGTTAAATTAAGGTGACGTGAAAGATTATTAAAAATTAATCATAAATCAACAGGGAATTTGTTTTAATGAAAATGCAATAATATGAAACAAGAACAATTACACAGTCTTATCAATTAATTCGGTTCGACTGCCAATTCTTATCATTTGAATATCAAATGATATGGAAGATTTCTTCTAGAAAACTGATTAATACAATTATGTAAAAAATATTCAGTTTTGCAAAATGTAACAATTGAAAGAGCTAAAAATTCCACTAGTCTAGAACAATACTATCACAATTAAGATATACTTATGTTATCTAATGAAGCATTTGTATCAAATGAAATAAAGGCAATGACAGAACATGTTATGATTTATAAGAGAACTCAATTTACTTAATACAATACAAAATTATACATGAAAAAAATTGCATTTTTTTGGATTTTATTCAGTTGGGAGCTTTTGAGTGAATAAATATATTAAAATGAAATCTTACGTATTACGAACAACTTTCAGTTTAAATAAAAAAGTTATACTTTTTTCACTGCATTAGAGCACTGAAAATAAATAAAGAATTATTAGCACGCTTGAAATTATCTCCGACACTGCACATTTCCCTTAACTTACACACGCTTTTAGCCATACATTTAACCAAATATTTATTTACGATGATTCTTATCTTAAGCAGCTTGTTCAAACAATTGCATTCCAGAAGTTACAACTCAATGCAAGCCATTTTTGGCCCGAAATCCCAGAAGTTGTTCTAAAAGTCGACAAAAAAACAAAACGGACTATTAATTGAGCATAATCGGGAATAACCGTGCGGTATAAAATGGTAAAGCTTTTTATTTATAGAATTGGTCGAGTGGCGTTCTTATCGTTGGAAAAAAATCTTATCTTATTTTTATTATTTTTCCTCGCACGACGGAATGACCTGAATTCCACGCATTCTTATTGCCCTAGTAAAAGAATGAGGTTCTGTAAGTTCAAAGGACTAGCGCCACTTCTCTATCAGAGAAAGAGGGAGCGCGCGCATTTTCACCCCCACTCCGCCTCTGCATTCAGTTCGTTCAACATTGTGTTGTGGTGTTAGTTACTTTCGAAAAATTCAGCTCAAAAATCACTGCATAACCAATTCAATTCAGCTTACATCAATTTGCAGGAAGACACAGGGGTCATGAATGCGTTTTAACAGCTTTATCTTCACTTCCAGATCTTAATCAGAAGAACAAAGGGTTGAATTTTAACTTGAAAACAGAGAAGCAATCAATTTTTTTTAAAAGGGAAAAATATTCAATAAGTTATACTAATACAGCAGTCATATAATAAACGATTTATATAATAAGGCCAATATATTTGGAAGACAGCATCATATATCAAAACAAACGTTAATTTCAAACTAAGTTTTTTCTTTTCGTCTTTCTTTTCTTTTTATTTTTGGTGCAACATTTGTCACAAAATAATGAATTAACACGAAAAATAAAATGATTCAGTTTCATACATAATTGAACCAAATTGTAAAATTATTACGCTGTTTTGTTCCATTAGTAACACCTTTTCTTCAAAAAACACAATAATACAGCTTATTCTTCAACATTTATATGTGCTCACAATTTAGTAGCGTATAAATATTGTTGAATTATTATTTGAAAGGAGTAGAAATTCAATACAAGAATAATGTACAAAATGAAATCTATTTAACCACATATGGTGTGTACAAAAAATGTATATTATTTTACATAGATGGTGATCTCTCACTGATAGTTTCCTCGATAAATAATTTAAGAACTTTAAAAGTATCATGGTGAAAAAAGTCTTAAAATTTCAGTTGTACTTAGTTTATAAATTGATCAATCTTTTACAAAATATCAGATAAAATAACGTTTTTATTCAATTATTATATCATAAAATGTATCAAATTTTAGAAAAGTAAAAAATACAAATATAATTTAAAATAATAATAAATGGAAAAATAAAATACATATTGTTTTTCAATTCCCTTTTTGAAGTTTCATTAAAAAAATCTATATCAAAAAGCATTACAACCAGTGTCATTAAAAATGCGTGAAAACGTCAAACCTAATTTTTTTTTCATTTCTATTGCTTTCTGAGTGTTAATTCTTTATATAAAAATAACATGTATTAAGAAAATTAGAAATTTTTAAAATTAAGATGGTCTTATGTCTGCTAATCGGTAAAACTTATGTGTAATAAAAACATTTTTACATACATTTATAAACAAACGAACACAATTTCTGTTGAATTTTAAAAAAGAAATATTTTTATATCAGCAAACAGAACTTTTAGAATGAGATAAAGTTGCTGCGCACAAGTATGAAATAGAAAAATTTTTCCAAAAATATATAAAGCATCAAAAATATTTTCTAAATATAAATATTGAAGAATTAATAATTTCGTAAATTACATATCTGAAGAGCAACTTTTTTTTAAAAAAAAAAGCTTTTTTACCAACCAGATTCAAAAGCAAAACGCGCGACAGTGAATTTATCAGAGATTAGTTAACCATGCCGCCAAGAAGGGCGATAAGTTGCCAATAACAATCTACGACGCATTCCACTCTTCTTAACACACTGTTATCAACATTCCATCGCGACAGGATGGCGTGGAGGAGCAGCTGTTTCGCCTTACATCGCAAGCCTCGCCGAGGCAGCCGTCTTTTCTGTACACACAACTGACCGTCTCAGAAAAAAATTTCCGGGCGCCGCAAAAGGTGGGGAGCCTGGGGGAATCCCCTAACTGTAGGGGATGGAACAAACAGTGACCACCTGCCACTATAAGTATAAGGCCCAGAGAGCATGGAATGCCCCTGAGTCGCGTGCCAAATTCAGATTCCTATCTAACCTCAAAGCAACAACCCCTATACCCATGGGTTCTTTTTTTTTCTTCTTTCTTTTCATTTATTTATTGTACAGAAAATAATTCCTTGCAAGCTGTAGAATTCACATTACACATTTTTTTTAACTTTTTGGAAATAATTTACTTACTAAATATATATATATTTTATTATTTTTAGAATTCGTCTATTTTACATTGAACTAAAATATATTTTAATATATATATATATATATAAAATATATTTTAGCTCAATGTAAAATAGACGAATTAAAATAATAAATTTTAAAAAAATCTGTTAATTATTCGTTCTAATATAAAAAGAACAAATAAATTGCTTGATAAAAAAAAGAAACGAAGACAATAATCGAAAAATTTATTTAAATAGAAATACGAACCTATTAAAAAAACTATTTAATGCAAAAAACTAAATTGGTGAGAACAAAGATAAACTTGGCTCGGAAAAAAAAAAAAAACGAAATATAAACCCAGACACACTAAAAAATTTAGGTTCTTAATTCAGATTCGGTTAAATTAGTTCAGGTTCAGGATTCAATAGGTTTTTTATTTCTGATTTAAATGAAAAACTTTCAACTTTTGAATTAACGTTTTAAATTTTTAAAAAAAGACAATGAATGAATGATATAAACATTTTATGAATTATCTTAATGCATGGAATAATGTAAAACATTCTAAATTATAATACATTTCACTAAAATAAATATTTCAGTTCATTTAATTTTTATTTTTGATTGTGATTTCCAAAACTACAACGCAATAGTTAATTTTTAAGTTAAATTAAATGCCGTATTTGACGGCTTATAAGCATTTTTTTAGTAAATAGGTCTAAGCAGAGAATGTGAAGGAAAAAATTTCTGTATTTCACACAGTAATTCATAATAATGATTAGTAATAAAATTTAATTTTTAAAAATTTGTATAAGCCTTATAGCCAGCAAACTTGGTAACATTTCTCGAGAATATGAAACTATATAGAGAGAAAGGGGCAGATCAAATACAACAAAATAAGTGTTTTGTATTTTTTCCTTAATTATATTTATATGAAGTTTGATTCTTTCTGAAAACATTTCAGTTTGTTCCGAATATAAAACCTTAAATTTGTCACATTTTGGACATGCAGATATTCATTGTGAAAATTCGTTCAACTGAAAACTAACATGCATTATGGATTATAAAATAAAAACATTTATATCCATTTTTCACATCAATAGAAAATGAATCTTCAAATAAGTAGCAATAGTTAAACAATGGATTCAATGAGGAAGTTAGATCAGCATACTGGCTCCTTAAAGTAATTAAATTTTGCAAAATATTCAATTATTATGGGGGCGGGGAACGTTAATAGTGTTATATTAAAACCTTGACATTAATAGTTCATCTATAGTAAAACTTGGATAGTAACATCAGATGAAAAAGATCATAAAAGAAGTTCAGTGATTATGAACAACATATAAATATTCGTTGATTTATAATATGTTTAAGTGTAACTTAAGAAAAATATACAAGACTAATTCACAAAATTTTACACTTTGCACTGTTTAACTAGATTAAACCAATGCAATTAAACTTTTGGAATAATTTTTCGTTTTTTGCTAGTCTTTCTGTAATGCAAAATATATCTATAAAATAAGGAATTTTATTAACTTCCAATAATTAATAATGAAAGAAAGATCAGGGGAGCTTCATAATTATACAAAACTCACTTTTCTATACATAAAAACTCTAGGGATATAAAACATTTTCCATTTATAATTATGACATAATCATGTTAAGAGTCAATGTTCTCCATAAAGTATGTAGGACATAACATATAAAAACGCTTTATAATTCCTTTTCCGCCGATCTTTCTCCAAAACACAATTTAGGAACATCCTGTAACTCCTTCCAGAACTTCCGTTGTCTACCAAAGTTCTTTCCCAAAATCGTCAGGAAATGGGGTAAGGTGTGACGGTAAGGAAAAGAATACACCCAATGCTACTACTGTATAAAAAGCGCAGACTGGGATTTTTTTCCCAGGCATTTCACTTTTTCCCCTCCTTTCTTTGGGCAGTAGCCAGAGAGATGGGGGGGGGATTTAGTCTATAAAATGCACACGCGTTGCACCCATATCTTCAGCAACCCGTTACAGGCAGTGAATGACAGTTTTTCAACCAAGAGCGCAATGCACTTTCCAAACCTCAGCTGCTTCGAAGAAGTCCTCGCCACAAACGCGTTCTTCGAATGAACCTCTGAAGTATTTTATCGGAACACTGAGAGAATTACGGTGATTCAAAGAGGACGCGTTTTCTTTTCTGAAAACAATAGCAGAAATAGAACATTGTTTTAAGCGCAGCTTTTTAACACAAATTAAAACAATTTACAAAAATTCATCACAAAATATAATAAAAAAAAATAAAATATACAATAGTAAGAAAAAACTAAAAAACGAAATTAGAAATATACGAATGTACCAGAACAGATAACGCAAGCATATATAAAGAAACGCGTGTTTTAAATACATGTATATCATATAGGATAATGTTTGCCAGATTTTAATAACTAAATTACACCAAATGATGTTAATGGAATCAGGTTTTTATAAAATTACAGCTGACAAGCTACTATACGGACTCTGCGAAATAATTTTTTCTCAATTTGATGAATTTTAAGATAGGACAAAAATTGATGGAAAACAGATGGATATTATAAAATTTTGATTGCACTATTTTCCTTTTGAATTTCGAATTTATATCGATTTAATTTCAACAATTTTCTTGCAAAAAAAGTTCCCTAAATAATAAATGTCCTATTTACAATATTACATGACAATGAAGAAGATATTTCTTTTACATTTCACTAAATCTTTTACGATAAATAATGAAAATATAAAGAAATTACAAAACTCTTTTTTTTTGTAATAAAATAAAGCAGTTGTTAAAGAGAATTTTGGAAAAAGAAAAATATTGAATAATCGATTTTATTAGCATGGTGACCAGTTTTTGAAAAATGTTAACTTTTTGAAATCTAAAATAATTGAAAACATCAAAAGACATTGAGTCGAAATAATTTGGAAGGTACGAAAAAATACTGCACGGAAAATCATTTTATTAAAAACAATAATAAAGATTGTTCATGATGTAGAAATACGAAATAGTTTTAACACTTCATGAATGAAAAGTTCTAATAAGAAGAATTAAAAACGAATAAAATCGTTTCAAACATTAAGCAGAGTTTTACGCTTTTAATCATTTTCTCACTAAAACCTATTTTTAACTTCAATTGTTAATCTACGATGTTGTAGAATAATTTTTGCTACTGTACAGAATCAAAGCATAAAAACAATCATACTTTACATGTGAGGATCTAAATCCACTAAAATGTCTTGACAGTTTAAAAAATATCAAGAAACTGCTGTTTAAATTGTTACATTATGATAAGGATAAATAAATGGAATTAAGGTATTTATTTGACCAAAATAAAAATATTTTTAAATAATTATACAAATAAAAACAAAATAAAAAAATTATAGTATTTTTAATTTGATCAGAGAAATAACTTGTTACATTTTTGACACAAGTTCTTCGGTTAGACATACTTATCCAGTGTTTTAAATATGTACTCCTATTTTTTTTTTTTTTATCTGAGTGATAGATTTTAAATTCCACTAATCCGATATTTTAGTATTAACAATTGCAGTAACAGTTTAAAAGTAACAATTGATCCCCTATTATGATTGGAAAAAATTTCTGAACCTATCGGAATTCCAAATTTCTTTTTAATGGATTTTTTTTCATATCAAAACAACAATATAATCTGTGAACTTAATGTCTGATCTCACAATTGAAATGCGGTAAAAAAACATCAATTATCATTGACCTAGTGAAAAATAAAAAGTTACACACTTTTCCAAGTTTTCTTTTTTTATATAAAGTGTATTTTATATAAAGTAAATAATTTTTATATAAAGTAAAGTTTTTGTATAATATAAAGTAAAGGCAGAAACTATATAGTTCAATCTGATTAAAAATATCTTAAGATTATGTAAGAATTAAAAGTGAGAACGAAAAATTATTTCAGTTAAAAATTATGGAAAAAGGATTTATAATACATGGAAGATTATCTATAAATAAAGCCTATTTCAGAAATAGATATGAGATTCAGTATTTTAAGTGTTAATTTCCGGACATTTTTTAAATCCAATTTTTAATACAGATTAAGAGTCAAATTAACATAATTGACTAATCATTTTTAATAATTTTGTTAATCGATTATTATCTTAATTAGTTATGCGAAATAATTAACGAATATGATAAAAAATGTATATTATTAACTTATTCTGTTTATTTTGACTCAATATTTTTTATTTTCGAAAATAAGTAAATAGTAATTGTCTTATCAATGATAAAAATATTCGGTGAACTAGAATTTTGTAAAATAAATAAGTAAATACAAATAAACATCTGAATTATTTTTCCCATTTGGAAACCTTCAGAATAATTTTTAAAGCTCCATTAATACATCCCTATGATAAAATGGGAGTCCATATAAAACCCTAATATCATTTATATGTACTTCCTTACGGAATTATAAATCCGTTTCGTTTAAGATTTAATACACCGTACTGCTTATTTCTTTCAATCCAAAAAATCTTTAAGCTCTTTCATAACTATTAAAGATATAATAATTGCTTATTATATGTTATACTTAAATATTTTTGTGAATAAACTTTAATTTGGTTAATCGATTTGAAAAAGTTATTCTCAATTAATTTCATAATTTATTTCAAAAAATAATTTTTGAATAAATTGTTCGAAAGCTTTCAAACATCTCCAATCTTTCAGTCCATCGCAGCTTTACTACAAGGGCTTAGGAAAAAAGGATCAACTTTGCAATTATGACAAAATAATTTTTTTTAATAAAAGGATTTTATTTCAGCTGTCAAAAACAATATTTTCAATTTGAAAGGAAATTGTACGATAACTATCCGAAATAAACAGGGAATTTTTATGTTAATTTTGAAGTGAAATCCAATTTTTTTAAGGAAATGAAAATTTTTAAGGGAATGAAAAACTTCAATAAAATCTAATTTTAATGAAAACTTTTAACAGATCCTAGTCGGTTTGCCGCTTTTATAAATTTAAATGCAACGAAAATTTTTATTTTAGAAATTTTTTTTATTATTATTTGTGCATTAATTTGGAACAAAGTTTGATACAACTTAAAAACAATTCCTATTGGTCACGATAAAGAAGTCAAGCACAAATCAATTCCGAATACAATAATAACGAAGTCTTAACAAAAGCACCATTTATATCCACAAAATGCAAAATAAACACTTAATATAAATTAAAAATCTATCAGATTGTAGTGAAGAAATTTTGCTCTCGGATTTCTACGAGACAAGGCACCAACAAGTCTTTTGTTTAGTTATCCGGAAACAAAAATATTACCAGGAATGTCATTTCTCATGGAACAAAAAAAGAAAAAAATCGTTTTTCTTCTGCGAACTTGAAGGAAGGAAAAAGTGAAGGTCGATTCAGCTTGGAATGCGTGCAATTTTCAGTGTCGAGTCCCAGGATTCGCCGTCCCTTCGAACATTGTCTGACCTTGATTCAGACTAGTTACAGCTTTAAAAAACTGAGATAAGGTATTTTTTTCATCATGGGAGAAAAATTAATTTGCGTCATTATTCTTGTTCACTAACAACGTGTACAAAATAATCAAAAGCGATCATATACATAGATATTTTTTTTATTTGGAAGCAGTGTACCAAATTAAATGACTAATGCGTTTAAAAGTAGAATATACTAAAAAATGTATTAATTACGCGTAAATTAATATATAACTCTACAATTTCAAGATAACAGAGAATTCATTTCGTTACAGATAGTTCTGCTAAACTATTTGTTTTGTTTCTAGAAATTAGAAATAACTATGTCTTTGACATTATGCAAATGTAACAAAAATGTAATTCAACACTCTCAAGTTATAGAGGCTGTATTTGTTAATATTTTTATTTTTTCAAATTTGCAAATATTCAGTTTATTTCTATAAAATTTCATGAAATAATTTTTTTAAATCAAAGATAGTGATATGCGGCTTAATTATAAAGATAGAAATATACACGGATAGAGATACTTAACAGGTGTTTGTTCATATTTAAGATAACGCAGTGCAAGTATAAAAAAATATTATTAACTGCTCTTGATTACTATTCATTAAACAGAAATGAAAATTTCAAACTCAAGTTCATTATTATCATTTCGTTTCAACCTCTAAATATAATCTAAGAATCAAGAGGTTTTAAAATACTATCTGAGTATATTTATTTAATCCTTTAATGTTTTTGGACTTAAGGGTTAATAATCTCATGGATTTTGTCTAGCAGTCGCTAAACGTAAAGGATATGA
The DNA here is from genome assembly GCA_037975125.1 of Latrodectus hesperus. Taxonomy (NCBI): domain Eukaryota; kingdom Metazoa; phylum Arthropoda; class Arachnida; order Araneae; family Theridiidae; genus Latrodectus; species Latrodectus hesperus. The sequence goes on from CM075861.1 coordinate 710,318, forward strand.
AACAACAGTATATTTAATTTTAGCTTTTTAACTATGAATAAGTTATTCAGAAAATGGTTATGAGTTTGAACAAAACTTACAACAAGCACATACAAAATATCAGGTTTTTTTTTAAGTTTATAGTATTTTATGCACTTAAAGAATTAAATTATTTCCTATTTAATCCGTTTAAAATAAAAATAACAGAAAAAAGCAGACATAAGTAAACGTTTCAAAAATTTATTTCTATGATCAAAGAAATGATTTCATTTTAATATTTAAAAAGTGAGATTTCTACTGTCACTATTTACAGTAAATTCCACAGTAGCATCAATCTAAATAGATGTGATATTAATTTACCCCAAATTCCGTTGTTTATCTGAGATTTGAAAGGTATAGAACATTCTATAGATGATTTGAACATTTTATGGCCCGCATAGGAAAACTAAAATGAACCACTATAGGAATTTGTCCCATATACATATTGTTACATAACCATTTTTTTTTTCAAAATTACTTAATAGAAAGCCCGCATGTCAGAAATGACTGATTTCAATAGTTGCAATAGGAAATAGTTTTTTACTGATTTTATCAATATTTCCAAGGTTTCCCTTTTCCTCTACAGTAAAGTGAAATAATAATAAACAGAATACTTTTTTACAGTAATTTAGGCATTTTCAACAATTATCACAAAGATAGCTCATTTAAATGTTTTCAAAAACATTTTTTTAAATTTTATCTTAGAGGTATAAGATTAATGCAAGAGGATCATATTCGGCACAATTTTTAAAGTAACGTTCTCAAATATTATAAAATTATAAACGAATCTACAAATTCGGGAAAATATTCATCACATACCGCAAAGATATTTTTTAAGAGGGATACCAATTTCTAAACAAAACATAAAAATGTGCCAAATTAACTTAAAATCCCACCTCAGAAATTCGTTATCACCTTTTTTGTATTGAAGATTTTTAGAACTAATTTACTTATTCTTTCTCCTTTTACTAAAAGCAATTTTTTTAGTTGTTTCACATAAACGTATAATGAACACATCCATTAAAAAACTGCTTTTATCCTACCTTATTAAAATTAAAAGAAAGATATTGGTAGATTTATAATTTTTCCTTTTCCTAAAAGTTTACAAAATATCTCAACACGCACACACAATTGTAATCTTTTTACTTTCCCGTATTCTTGATTATACCTAATCAAGAATACATTTACCCATCTCTAAAATCACTTCCTTTCATAATAAAACAAAACAAACAAAAAAACTCGTTTTCGTTACGTACGACAACTGCTGACACTACGCCATTCTTATTTATGTTATGAATAAGTTACTGTATCTTTAAAAGCGTTTTTATTAAAATCTCCTATCTTTAGTGCTTTTTACCATTACCAAATTTATTTCTACATATTCCTAAAAATCTAAACGCTACTCTTGAGTTAGGAACCACTATATTTAAATACAGCAACACCAAACTTTTACAATTGCTTCTCAACATTTTCATAAAATATTTTACTTTCAAGAAATAACTAAATTTCCTTTATATATTTATTGTAAGAAACGCCCGCTTTTTAAATAATCCGCAGGAGCAAGTAATTGTTATTCTACATGTGATTAAATATATATAATTAGATACATAAAATAAAAAAGTACTCTATTACACAACTTTTAACATATTTTCTATTCTTTCCTAAATATTTAATAAGAAATGTTCAGCCATTATTCTCATATTTTCCCTACATAAGTATTTTGATTTCAAATTTTGCGTAAACTCTTTTTAGAATTTTCTTTTACTTAAAACAATTAAAACCACAAGACTTAATATTTTACCAGTTAATCAAATGTTTAACATTTTAGATATTAAATTTTTATAATTATTAAGGATCTTCAATCAACAGTTAAATTTACTTCCAAAACCTACTTTTAAATATAGGTAACAATATAAAAATGGAAGATTTATTTTAATTTTTTTAAAGTGTGCCAGAAAAATGTACCAAAAAATATGGAATGCTAAAAGTGTAAAAATCTTTAAGCGAATTCGAGCAGAACTGAATCGTAATGAAAGATGTGTTGCAAAATTTTGGTCATCATTTAATTTCACTTTAGAAAAAATGTATTAACAGTACACTACAGTATTTAATAACATACACTATTAAAAAAATTTCTATTTACAATTCCACAATTAACTGATCGCACACATATTAAATAAATATTAAACTCAAATTAATACAACACAAATTTTCATACATTTCCAACATCTACAGTATGTTTTTTCATACTAAATACATCAAAATAAATTAAAATTTAAGAGGTCAAAAACGAAACACAGTGACGTTATCAACTAAGCTGAAATTAATCTATAAGAAAACGAAACTAATAAAAATAATTGGTAAGGAAACAATTTATTTAAAAAGAAAAAAAAAGAGGGGAAAAAAGCAGACCAGCGACTATCATGGTTGTCTCGTAATGAAATGTTTTTCTAGTTCTAACAAGATGAGAGAAAGAATTTACGCGCGCCAATTGGTCGGTGAGTTCAGCTGCTCTTGTTCGAGTTTCAAATTATTGAAGGATGAGTCGTGCTATTCGAAAGCCAGTTGATTCATGTAAGTTGATTTTTCAGGTGATTCAAAATAGTTTTTGGGTGATAGAGTCTCGAGTAAACAAAAGATATGCACGATGTTCTATCTTTTCTCTTTAATGAAATAATAACAAGGATTTTTTTAACATTGATTCAAAATTTTATTTTCCAAGACCTCACAAATAAAATATAAAATTAAAACTAATAAATTAATAATATTTAAAAAGGAAACTATGTTATTTTAAAAAAATGTGCTTCGCTAATTAAGCATTTAAAAGTTTGAGAGGAGAAACGTAAATACATCGAATTTTTAAATACATGCCATAAAATTTTAAAATTGAAATGTATGCAGTCATTTGAAATTGTATAATACACGCTAAAACTTAATACACAATTTCTATCATTGCAAAGAATGACATAGATTATGAAATTATAAAAACTATACCATGAAATTACTGAAAATTGCTATCAAATTGTGAATAAATAATATGAAGTGGATTAAAAAATCAACGTTCTTCTAAAGATTTCATAAGCCTTATAATTCATTCATTCAAATCATAAGTTAATAAGAATAACTTGACGACAAAAATGTAATACATTTCTTTAAAAAAAATCTATTTGGAAAATTAGGACCTGTTACTTCAGTCTTTAAAATATTCTATTCATAATATCGTCGGACGTTTGTGACTTTAAAAAAGCATTTCTCAGTTTTAAAAAAAGTTTCAATATACTTGATGCTTGATTCTTTTATGTATATATAAATATATGATTATTAATTCATTGGAATAAATCAACATAAAAAATTAGACATCAAAAAAAGTTTTTATACTTATTAGTTTCTCATTATATTCACTCATGAGAATTAATAGTACGTTTGTTTAAAAAAATACAATTTTAATAATTTATTAGCTTTTTAAATCAGTCTTTTTTTAATGAATTTTATTATTTGAATGAAACGAGAGTTGTTTTTAGAACATTTTTTTATTCCATTTTCTTAAAGGTAGCTTTAAGTATCGGCTTTAAATATTTATAATACATCGTTTCATCCACAAAATTTCATATGTTGTCAGATTAGGGCCATACTTTTTTCACATAAATTTTTTATCAATCTTAAACAATTAAATTTAGGTTCGGAAATAAAAATATAGCTTATTTATAATACATTAAGGATTTTGTGATCAGGGAATAAAGTTTTCTAACTCAATAGTTGACAAAAGATACCTTCTACCTTTCCCATTTTTTTTTTTTTTTGGAATACATTTATTAATTAACACAAGTCATAAGATTCTAAAATCAATAAAAAATTATTACTCTTTCACTATTATTTGATTTCTCGCGAAAATGTTCCGACATATAATAAAATGGACTTACACGAATATTCTTTGCAAAGAAATATACTTTGGGAATATAAAGAAAATTCAAATTTTCTGAACGAAATTAATGCCGAATATTGAAAGAGTGAATTAGGACATTTTATTAGAATGTGGGCACCCCATGAATAGGTTTAATTAATTTATCATTCTGTAATCACTTTTTTACAACACACTAGCTCATTCAAGGAATCACTATAACCATCAACGTAAAAAGATAGGAACCGAATAAAAAAAAATAGTTGAACTGAAAGACAGTATCAACCATTAAAAGATAGTTTGGTTGGTTAACCGTATGGGCGGAAAAGAACAAATTAAAAACACTCTTTTGAAATAAAGAAGAAAGCCATGATATCTACTTCTGCATAACATCAAAATGAAAGACAAAGAAATTTATTAAATTATTGGACCATTTACTGCATTTGCGTACTTTCAAAAGAACAGAAATTTATCAGCCAAAAATGTGAAAATATAAAAATCAAATTTACCATGCATCAAATTACATATTCAAATTAAAAGACAATTTTTGTCTCTAACATGTGTGCACATGTTATTAAACTACTCCGAAATTCTAAAACAGACCATCTTAATAATGCAATTTAAGTCTCAAACTGACAGGATGCATTTGTATGAATAAATTTTAGGACTTCAGAAACACGAAATAAAAACTGATTGTGCAGAAGATGGAGGTGCAATGATGCAACGAAGGGGTAGGAAAAAAAGAGCAATGAATTCATTTCTAGTCATTTGAAAGCTGCTATAAATACTAAAACACATATTCTTCTTAATATTAAATTAAAAACTTTAAAAAAAATTGTACAAACTGCAAATTTATAGAATTTTTACACATGTGTCTGATGACATGTGAAGTAATTGTTTAGATACTATTATTTTCCAGGTTTATGAAAAAATAAATTCTGTCAGGTATCCAAAAATTCATCCTACAGTAACTAATTAAACTTTCATTATCAAGCAGTGTAATACAATAACCATTACATGAATAAAATTCTGAAGTATCCCTATATTTTGGAGAGACAATCATAAAAAAATCTGATGCATGGAAATCTCAAACCTTATTTAATCGCCTCACATTTTTCATTATAAAAAATCATAACCTAGATTTAGTTTTCGATGAGCGACTAGAAGAATGGTTTCCTGACTTTTCCCGCGAAACCAAGTCCTAATTGCAAATATGCTTTTAAGGATCAACACTGTCTTTGTAAAAAAAATATATGAGCCTATTTTTAACATTTAAAATGAACTGAACTAAGCTACAACGAGACATCTGTCTTAATGAAAATATGCGTAACAATTCCACGTTCCGCAAAAACTACTGTTTTCACTTACTCACTCTTCAGAATATATTTGTCACCCTAAGTTAATACAGCTGCAAAGCGGGGGTGGTTATTGATATATGATTATATTTTTTGGAGTTATTTTCTGTACCTCAAATTCTGAATTTTTCTCATTTATCCAAATTAAATAACATAAACACTTGGTTCTTCTTCCCTTAATGAATAAAATTATAATCAAGTATTGACATCATTTCATTCATATTAGCCATTCCTAGTCTCATCAGTACTGTATAGCTGGAAATCAAAATTACGAACGATACCAAAAATGTTTCCTCGCTACATAAAAAAAAAATATTTTTTTTCTTTCCTTTCCCTGTTCCACGCTCTGCTTCCACAACAACAAACAAGCCAACCGAATTACACCGAGTGAGCAGAGGGAAGGATTGGCAATAGTGGTCGAGCATTTTCCTGGCTTTGACCTAAAAAGGCTTATTAGAAGCGAGAAGTAGCTCCTCGCGATTTACTTGTTACCTTCCTTCCATCTGCCAAGCGAAGTTTTGAATTCGCACCGGCGGGTTCGACTTTTTAACCCAGTAAACAAACAAGGCTCCGGGCGCGGAGTGACAAGTCTTGGCTCAAAAAGAGGAGATGGAAGAGAAGAAAAAAACTTTCTGCACCAGATCCTTGCGTAATTCACGGCGGGAGGTGGATGCTCGCGCTCTTCTACACTGCGAAAACCTAAACCTTGAATGCCAGGACAATGAGGTCGGTCAGGAGGAAGTTAACAGTCCATTGAGACTTTGATGTAACAGTTCGCCATTGTCGCACCAATCAGAAACAAAATGCAAAGTGTAATTCTATAACCGAGATTTTTCCACACTAACATTGAGATAGATGGCAAAGAATCAGAAGTAGAATTTTTTTACACTTCAGTTTTATATTGGTAAACTGATCAACGCAACTAACTATTTTGTCACAAATAATTGTACTTTAATATTAATTACCTTACATTTAAAATTTAATTAATTTATTAAAAACGGTATATAGAGTTAAGATAACTTTATTATTAATTCTTAAATCGACTATTTTTTAACCGGGATATTATAACAATGTTTTACGGAATAATATGCATATTAAAAATAACAAAAACATGTACATATCAATCAGAACTTCATATCGTAATCGATATATATTTTTTAATTTAAGAACTTTGAAGAGAAGAAGGTTCATTTCAAATTTGAATCATATTCCTCATTCAGTTTAAATGTGAATTATTTTTTAACCTTCATATGCTTTAAGATTTTAATTCAATTCACATTTAATAATATTAATTTTAATGAATTTATGCCGAAAAAGGAAATACCAGGGAAATGCTTTTATTTTAACTTCAATTGCAGACACACGCATTTTACTAATAAAAAAAGTAATATTTAATTTAATCATCACAATAATCAAAACGATATTTCAAGTAAATGATTGGGTCTTTAAAAGTATTTACAATATATCTGTGTTTCACATTTTATGAAATATTTTATAAAATATCTAAGATATTCTTAAACAGTCTTAAATTTGAAATACAATGAGAAAAGTTGGGAAACATTTTTATAAATAACTTATTTTATTTAAATTCCTCCAAAAAAATTTCGATTTCTGTTCATTATTATTTTATTGTGCTATCCCCATTTCTCATTATCAGTTTTTTTTTTGGTCTCTTACCGATTTTCGTAGTTTGTTTTTTTAAATACATTAAATCAAGCTGAGAAAAATATTATCCCAACATGTAATTGGAAATTATATCAACTTTCTGAACAGTCATGTTAACATAATGTTGAGATGTCTTCTCTGGATTTTTACTTTAATGTATGCATATTGATTTTGATATTTCAAACCCGCAACAACGGCGGGGTCCTCGTTCAGTTTAGTATATGTAAATAATATTATTATTATATATAATAATATTATTTACATATACTAAATATAAAAAATATCGGTTTTCAAAATATAATTTCAATACGGAAAGTGGTACACTAAATAATAGTTTAATGCCAAAATTTAAAAAATTCTTATGCTCTTATTATAAGTAATTTTTATCATAAGATTATGCTCCTATTTTATTTTTTATTATACTGGCATTAAAAAAGTGCAATTATTCCAATCTAATAACTGCACATCTTTTCAATATCGTATAATTAGCAGTAACTTTGGGAAAAATATGCGAGTTTTCTACAATAATCATAAAGAAAATCTTAAATACCAAAAAACATTACATTCTTTAACTGATTTATATAAAAGTAAACTAGTTTCTAACAAAACCATAAGTGAATTTTTTAACAGAATTTTGAAGAAATTCTCTTTCACAGCATTTAAAAATGAATTCTTCACAAATCGTATGTAAATATGATCAATAGAGAATATTTTCGTAACACTTGTTTTTTGAATTTTCGATGCAGTTTTCTTATAATTATTTGATGAAAGAAAATTATTATTTTATAGACATGTGAATAAATAGCTTATTATAATTTAATTGCTTTATATATAATAACAATTTAAATAGGCATCCAAAACATAAAAATATTTCCTACTTGGTAATTCACAATATTCCAAACTTTTTTTAACCCTTATTTATTTAAATATTAGTACTGGAAAAAGTACTGGTGGGATGAATTCTTTTTGTTCTTTTCCAGTTTATCACAGATTATCAAACGTTTACACAGCTTGACCCCGTTTGATTGACGCAGAGCCCTAATAAATCGGAATTTCACATTTTTCTAACACCTTTTTCGGTGTTAGAATAATATCACTTTAATAAATTTTTAAAAAAATGACGAACTATAATAAAATTCTGTAACTATTATATGTACTACAATAAACATGATATTCAAATTTTATGGAAAATGAAATACTAACAGTAAATATTTTTCATTCTATCAAAAATAAGGATAATATATTTTGGTATCTTTATCCTTGTTTCTTAAAACGCTAAACATTTTCTCCATTTATGAATAATAATGCAATTAAAAAAGGTTTTATTTAAAATGAAGGACTCATATCACCATCTCAATTTGAGAATAGAACTCACTTAAATTAAAATTATGCCTTTTGTATAAAATATTTTTTTAGTTCCTTACTATGATATAAACAAATTAAAAAATTACATAAAATTTAGCAAATTATTCTCGTAAGCAATTTGTAATAATGCAACAATTCTTACTGCATTTTTAAATCAATCAAAATAAAAAAAGGATGACAAACACTCGTATTAATAAAAAAGTGAAAAAGAAAAAACATTTGTCCGAAGAAAGAGCGGCAAAAAAAATTCGCCAAATGGCGCCATTTACTTTATACGAAAAGCAACGGCGCATTCAGTCAAGTCAGGAGGGACCATCTGTCGAGGAGGGAACGCGTGCTGAAAGGGGGGAAAGAATGGGTGGTGGGGGGCGTGCCGCATATATCCTCTCTCCTCTGGAATGCAGTCCTGGCCAGTAAGTATAGTCAGAACAGTGACGCATGGATAAACTCGCCTCTCCTCTACATAACTTAGTAAGAAGCATCTAATTCAAACTTTTGACTCAGGCAAACAACACGACGAGTGTTTAATTGGTTAATAAGTGTGCAAAGAAGTAATGTCCAAGAATGCTTCGATTCCCTGATAAAATTCAAACAAACAAAATTTTTATTCATTTGATAGAATAATTTTCATTTAAAAATTATTTTAAATATTTCAGAGTTTCCAATGCTGTTTATATATTACTTGTATATGTAGTATATAAGCATAATAATAATGCACAATCCCCTGTACTTTAATATTCAATTTTAAAAGATAAACATATCTTTAAAAAATTCATAATAGATAAAACATAAATCTGCACGACTACAGAATTATTTTATTATATTCCTACAATTCGTTATTTTCTATCACACTTGATATTAAGGTGAATATTCGTATTTAATTCAGTTAAATTTATTATTTCATATTCATAGAAAACTTGGGATTTAAATTTTTGCATTTAACCTAAATAATGCAAGTAGTTAAAAATTTTATGATAATAATTTTATATGATAAATTTATTATGTGCACAAAAAGTATTTTTATGAAAATATTTTCTTCAGAAAATACTCTATATTATTTAAAACAAAGAAGCATTTTGTAATTGAGAGAGAGAAAAAATTAAGAAATAATGTTGAACTAATTAAATAAAACTATAAGTTATATAAAATATACAAATTAATCTGACGAATTATATTCAATAACACAAACTTATCTATAAAAGTGATCAATTTTATCAGATTGCATAAACATCAAAGCATTTCATGAAAAGGCTGCAATGGAAATAAAAATTACTTAACTCGTTTGGTTCAAAACTAAATTAGACACACTCTGGGAAAGGAATGTGGCTTATCTAAAGAATTCCAACTGATAAAAAAGCTATATTCTTATCGCATGCGACTGTACACAAAACGGAAATTACAAAAGTTTAGTATCAAAAAACAAAGATAGAAACAAATTAATCATACAAGTGATAAGAAATATGAAACGTATTAAATTACATCATTCGTCACAAAACAATAAATTTTAACGCGCCTTTTCTTCGCTGCTCCTGTTGTTTATTTTAGCTCCCAATCAAAATTTACAAAGCATGAATAGGAACATACAAATGATATTTAAATATTTTACGGAATACTGAAATAAGTGAATGGCAGTAAATTATGTAAGACCGGGTAAATTTTTCTCTATCAATTATTTTCCAGACTCGACATTTCTAGCGAACTGCATTATTATCCTCAATTATACACGCGATTGAAGCCTAATATTCCAGATCTCTCTTATGTTCAACGACACAAACAAGTTTGTCTTTTACACACGACTATTGTTCACAAATCACTGTGAAGAATGCATACAATTTGTCGGCAGGATGTATTTAATCTCCGCTCATATCTCACTTTTAGATATTTGCTCTTACTAAAACTATGGAATGAAAATTTATTAAATGTTCGTGTTTACCTTTCCTTTTATCTTTGACAGAAGACTGCGAAGTTTCCTATTAGTTTATCTAGGAAAAGCATTTTGTAATTGAGAGAGTAATTTAGTCACAATAAAAAGATAAATTATATTTTTAGCGATAAAGTGAAACTGATAACTGCTTAAATAACACAGAATTTTCCTGACTACCAACAAAAATGAAGGCTGTGCCGTATTTATTGAACAAATAGTTCAATAAATACGGCACCAACTTAGTTAAAAAATTAAATAAATAAAATCAGTAAAGTTCATAAATTCTATTAATTAAATTAAATATCTTCAATAATAAAGAGGCGAAAATAAAAAATAAAAGTGAGCAATGAATAAATGATTATCTTAAGCAAATGCCAGAACTGCTATGAAAACGGCACTTTCAATATAAAAGTTAAAAAAGTAATGAAGATTATTCTAAATGGAAAACAATAGAATACTATAACTGCCCTCATATGAGATTGTTGCGTAAAAATGATTAAGCGTTTAAAGCATTGAATAAAAAACATTACACTAGAGTATTTCTTTATATAACAAAGATTAAAAGTAGAATTATAGAACTAAGAGAATAAAGATTTGCATATTTCAAATATATTATTTTTTTGAAATGCATGACTTAAAAAGTAATAAAGTAATTTATATTTTCATGATACAAAACAATTCTCTTAAAATATAACTCATATTTTTGGTTATTTATGTCATATAGTGTTTATTTTTCATTTTGACAGTTTTTTTTAAGAAAACATTATTTCACTTTTAGATTAATTGAAAAATTACTCCGTTAAAATAGTTTAATTAGATTAAGCATGACTTGTTCAGTATAATCGTGAACTAGTGAGCAAAGCAGCATCGTTAAGTTAGAATAAAATTTATCGTTGTTTTTTATCTAGGCAGATAATGACTAGTACAAAATAGGTGGAAGTTTATTTTAAATATGACTGTTTTGCAGTTGCACATTCCCTTAAAAATTGAAGTCGATATTTCAAAGTGGAAAGAATGCTTCTTTTTCAGTGTACAGCAATCACGAGATTTTCATTCAGCAGAATTTGTTGTTTTGATTCTAAAATTAGCAAAACGGAAATCCAAGATACTGTTCCAAATAATTGCTCAGCAACCCTACGGTAGAGGATGCCACAGCTATTACGGACGTCGACAGAGGAAGGGAAACATAGTTGGTGAGGGTAAGGGGAAAATTCCATACATATTTTCTTCCAGACAGAAAGGCAAGCTTCGTTTTTATTCGCGGCCATCGAACACCAAGAAAAAAGATAACCGCGAAGCATTGTCAATAACTTTCTTTTTAGTCATTTACTTTCAATGCGCTCTCTTAAAATACTGGGGAAAAAATCGTCAAAGCTTTAGAATACCGTCGGCAAATCAGTGTAGCAAGGACGTAACTATCGAGGCGGTAGTTTTCGTAAGAAATGCCAGCCTTGAAGGTGAAGTGAAGTGTGAAACAGAACGAATGGAAAAATAAACATTAATACTGTACACACATACAAGTCAATTACAATATTTTTTAATTTAGTAATTGAATTTTAATAAATAATTAGATTTTATAAAATCATTGCCTATAATGTCCTTCCAGAAGAAAGATACAAGCACAAAAAAAGGTATTCTATTAAAAAAGAAATCCAGCAAATACACAAAAGCTATTAAAATGTTCTTAAAAATTGAATTCTAATATATTGCATACAAACTATAAGATCACTTAAATACATCTAATCTCATTTGTAAATTCATAAAACTTACATATCCCATTTTGCTATAATAAACTAAATAATTGTCTTATTCAATCGAAGGCGTAATTAGGTAAATGCTGCAAAACATTCCATATAAAGTCATAAAAAAGAATCAAGAAATCTAAAAGTTTAGAGATAATATGCGATTTGAGACAGGTCCTATTTCTTGGGATTTTATATTTAATGACACATCATTTAATTAACAATAGGTATTCTTCATTTAGATTTTCTAAATTAATATTTATTTCCCAGCTAGATTAATGAGAAACCAGCGCTTGCGCGCGCATCAACTACCATACAAAACAAATTCACAAAATGGGAGAATGTACAATACGGCGGATATTGTAAAAATAAGGGGGAGGGAAGATTCATTCCCTTTCCAATGGTTAGGCCTGCACCAAAGGATTCCACAAAGGAGATAACCCAATATTAAAAATAACCTTGACACTGGGGAAACGGGGAAGGTCAAGAGAGGAAAAAAAATAAATTCCAAAAGAAGCAACAATGTCAGCGAGGCAATAAATAAATACGTAGTACATATAGTCAGCGAAATTTCACGCATGGTTCCCTAAAACTATTCTGTTAGATGTCCTCCCTCCTTGGAAGGGCACTGTCTCTTTCCGTAGACAACATTCCTCTGCATTAAGATGCGTTCAGTCACGCCACAAGGATGGATGTCAAGCGAACAATATCACATCAAATGCCAGGGAGAAAAGCACTCACTATAACACACCTGCGTGATGAAACGAAAACAAGTTTCGTGCAATAATATTGAGGGTTTCCACTTTCAACAAGATACAGGAATTCGAAATTAAATGAAGCAAAAATATTCATATCAAGCAAGTATATTAAAAATTAATAATAAAAATAAAATATTTAAAAAAATGCATTGCAGTAAACTTAATCATGAGGATATTAACCAACTCAAAAACAAATGAATTGTAAATAACTTCTACCAAAAGAAAAACTTTTTATGAATTATTATTTTTTTCTAATTTAAAATGCCTCAGAAGTAATGAAGAATATTCTAGCAAAATTGAATATTTTCTACTATTATGTTCAATTTTTTCAATATACTCTTGAACTTAGAACAAAACTATATAATTTATGTAAATGAAACGAATCATATTTCTAAGATAGTCAAGATTAATCTCAAAAATTTTATTTTTCATTATCTAACTGAATTCTGCAACTTAATTTTTGAATCAAAATATAGAACATGTTTAAAAAATGGTAACTCAAAATTGCCAATAAATAACATTCTTTATATTGTCTCCTTCCAGCAATTTTTTAGCATATTCTTCATATGAAAAAATTTCTATTAAGTATAAATAATCAGTAATATTAATTTAAAACGTAAGAATGATCATTTCTGAAGTCACTTCAGGCAAAATTTAATTTTGAAGTCATTTTACCATACTTTAATTCTCCTTTCTCTGGCAATTGAATAAATATATGCACAATATTTTTAATAAAACAATATGAATGAAATTTTAAATTGTTAAAATCTAAAACATAATATTAGATACATCCAAAATTTAAAACATACAAAGTGATAAATCATATAACTAAAATGTTTTGCATTATTATATACTGTAACAGCTTAAATTGATTTAATAGGCACAATTTTAGAAAATATCCTTATCTAATATTCAAGTTATGATCAAAGTAGCACATTTTTAATAGGATAAAAATGAAAAATCAAAGTTTTTCACTGATGCAACAAAAGTTGTACAAAACTAATGAAAGGAAGTCAATATATAATCACACTTAAAAAGGAGCTTTTGCATGCCATTTTATTTTACCCACTACTCTATGTGGGGAAAAATAAAAAAATTAAAATAATGAAAGTTGAAAAAGGAATGAAACAGTTTGGGATAAAAGATGCATATTTTTTTTTTTTTTTTATAAATAAATACTATCAGAGCAAGAATACTTTTAGAAAGGCACTAAAACTCAACAGAGTATTGGAGAGATAAATTACAATACAGGAAACTGGAATAATATACAATTCCGAAATTTTAAAATATCAGGCTTATTTCCAATTTCTCTCTTAATTATATTATGAAATGCAGTAATATTCTAGTTTTAAAATTTCTATGAGAATATCAAAAAGATAATCATCTTCCTCCAAAAAATAAAGAAGTTTGTATATGAAAAAGTAATTTTTGCATTACTCATGAACTACATGCAATTTTTGCGAATTTTTTTAAAATTAATAAAAAAAACTTTTCATAAAAAATTTTTTAACCAAACAGAACACATTTTTTTTAATGTGTTAAAATAAGAAACTGTCGTTTACTTACAATTTTATGAGATCACCATAGTTTAATTAGACAATATTAATAATCAATGCTCCCAAATACATGTATTAGTTGAAATTCTGGAGGCATGTGCTATAATGAATTCATGCTGTTATATTTGATAGAGTTGTACTCTATATGTTTGCATGAATTTTTTTGAAATCATGGCTAATTGCATTGCTAAATAATTTTTAAAAAGTAAAATTCTAAAGCTCTAATTACAAGCTATAAAGGTAACTTACATGTTTTTTGGAATTTTGTAATAATCTGTAATAAATAATACATTTAAAAACACAAGAATAACAATGATCATTTTACTAATTTAAATATCAAATGTTTTGAATGATATTTACTTAAAATTAAACCCTGTGGCACAACAGCTCATGTGGGCCAAGGCTTACAGTACTCATCTCTGTTTTCTTGACCAAAAGCCCTTGGGGTGTGAAGTATATGTCCCGATTAGGTGGTCAACCTAATGCAAAACCCCCAGTATTTAGTTCTAAAGCATGAATTGTACTCAGTTTATCGAAACACAGAAGGGATGAAAGTCTGAGTCAAACTTGCTCCGGGTAATGAACCTCGGACCTGCGCCTTGGAAGCGTGAAAAGCTACCACTAAGCCACCAGGCTTAATGATATTTACTTACAACGTACAAATTGGTACATTATATTTTAATATGCTTTAAGTTATGCTTTGTGTAACATTGATTTTATATTTTGCTTTTTAATATCTAAAAATTACTTGGCTTTTTCATTACTTTAAAATCCATAAATAATGGGATCTTTAAATATGAAACATATGACAGGCAATTAAAACAGCTCAATATTCATTGTATGCTAATGAGTACAATTCTACTGTAATGCATCTATATATCAATAATATAATTAATTTCTTCTAAATTGATATGATTATTGTGCAATTCATTAAGTAAAAAGTTAAGTCATTAAATTATATTTTTATAAATTAAACAGGGTAAATTAAAATAACATGACTTAATACTTAAGAAATACAATTATTTTATGTTCACATAAAGACTGGATATAAGAGAGTAAAAGAATATTAACTATCTTTAATTCTTATACTAATCATTTATTAAAATTTGGATTATTTTTATAAATATAAAAAAATAACTAATACACATCTTGCAATTATTTAGAAATACTTATATAATAAATGAGTTCAACTATATATCACATTAACAATAAAAAATTTAAAAGCTTATATATTAGGTGTTTTGTAACAAAACTTAATAGAATTGTAAAAATATTTGCTCTTTTTCATTTCATTCAAATATAGTACAAAGTGCACAGCAAAATGGACCATTAAAGTTCACCTGAAATCTTTTGATATAAGTGTATACATATTCCTATTATTTACATTTGATGGTAGAATATTCCCACTGAAAATATATACATCAATCAACTGCAAATTGTATGCTAATAAAGAAAAAAATTGGTACTTTTGAACAATTAATTTATCATTGGAAATGAATTAAAATTTAGTTATTCCTTCATACAAACAAAATGATAAATTAAAAAAAATATTTAAATTAATTAGCTAGTTGGTTGAGATTTGTTGCACAAGGTCCCAAAAAAACAAGCTGTGCCACAAGTTTAATTGGTTAAACCTTGCTATATATACATACATATATATATGGATATATATACATGTATATATAATCTAAATTAATTACAAGGGAAAGTACAATTAATTTATATTATCTATGAGAATAACCTCAGTAGGAATTACTCTATTTTGAGCCATTGATTTTAATAAATTTTAAAATTCAAATTAGTAAGATGTTAACGTATTCATTTTCTAGATTTTTATTATTTAATAACTGATTTTTCTTACATCAGAATTTAAATTAATTAAAAAGAAATTCCTGCACAAAAACAGGAATAATTAAAAAGCAATGGATAGAAAGTAAGATTTTTCTAGAAAAAAATTTGTTCTCATTCAAAAATTAAAATCAGATTAAGATTTTTTCACCAGCATTTAAATTAAAAAAAACTACATTTTTCATGTATATTTATTATGTGGTGGAATAAAATATTAAGGCAGAATCACAACATCTATTTCTGTAAAAAATAAAGCTGTCATATAAAATTTAAATTTGCTATTAAGATGAGAAACCTAGAACAATTAACTCAAGTCCCAAGGATCTCAAAGTCTCACTGCCTGAATGAATAAAATGGAGAATTAATGTGAGACAAGAGGCGGGTCAAAGTTGTAATGTTCCAATAAATAAATTTTAATTCTTATATGGTTCATTAAACAAGCAGCATTTTTAGACTTTATTTCAGAACATTCTTATAAGAAAAGTTAATTGTCAGCAATGTGTGTGGATGACCAATATTTATAATTATAAATAAAAAAATTGAAAATTTTAAATTAACCAAGATTTTTTTGTTTGTAATTGACAGATGATTAATAAAAATATAGATTACACATGGAAGTTTCCTTAAAGATTTTGAAAATAAGACAACCAATCGTTAGCATGACATTCACATCATATCACAAAGGAACATTTTGTATGGATATATCAGTATGTTCAATAGCTATCTAATCAACATAAAGTTTTTTTCATTTTTAATGATACAATGTTTACCCTTAAAAATCTATTAAAAGCACTTTTTAGAAGAAAACACAGAACTAGTTCAAATAATCAAATATTCATAAAAAAGTTTAGAATAATTGTTAAAAAAGATTTGATTTGATATTGTTTCCAAAAAAATCCTCAAAAACTCACACATATGAATAGTGAATTCACAGTTTACACATCTATTTTTTTGTGCATGCAAAGACAAATCAGACAAAGGCAGTCAGATTCTGAACTGCTAAAAACATCCATATGTGAAATGAGAATTAAACCCACAAACAAATTCAAGGATAGAACCCTAACCATTCAATGGCTGACTCAAATTCATGTTAATGGCGATGACATCATTGATACTTATGTGTACTATTCTAGTATTGCATAATGTGATTAACTGATATAAGAAAATTATGCTATACCACACTGGACCATTAAATTTTCATCTTTGTTTTCAATAAATGGCTATAAGATGTTAGCCATGTTTATATCCATTTACCGAAATCAAAGACATTTATTTTTTACTAAACTAATAGTTTCAATTTCAAGTATGTAAGTCCTTGAATATAGACATTGAGATCTTCTAAAACGTTGAAATTTGAATTAGATATATACATCATAAAATTTAATATTTTAGTTTCTTAATAAAAATAAATGTTTTATGTTATCTCTTGAATTCTTAGAGTTTATTGAACATTTATGTAATTATCAGGTCTATTTTTATTAAGAAATACAAGCAAAATTCAAATAAATTTATTTCAGGGATTTAAGTAAGCTGCACAATTGATGATACCACCATATTGAAAGAATGATTATGGTTTATTGTATAAGGTACATTTTTATAACAAGGAATGATACAATTTGTTTAATTTTACACAGTTTAATAATTTTTAAAATACTTTATTTTAAACCTCATTATCTAATAATTAATATTATTTTAAACCTCATTATCTATTTAGTTAAGCTTCATTTATAAAAATTTTTGTGGAAGAATTGTTATTTTCTTTTCCTCATATTTTTGTAAAATAGTATTATCTTTAATAATTATTTGAGAAGAAATTATATTATTTATTCGATCTTAACATGATAAACATTTATAAAAAAAGTAAAAATAATAATGGAACACATCGTTATTAGCTTTGAAATTATTCTATGGAGTGAATGATTTTAACAAAAGAAAGAGCTTATGTTAATTTCCTTTCTTAAATTTTGCTATTAAGTTAATTTTATTGTTTCACAAGTCTAAGAATACTTTTAATGCATCATGAGTATTTTATTACATTAACCAAAAGCTTTTGCAAAATATTATTCATTTTATTTAAAATATTTTATTGACTAAAAGGTTTGTAACAGCTATTTTTTACTTAATTATATTTCAAATAGTTATAGAATAAAATGCATTAAAAATTTTAAATTAATGTATATAATTATTATATATAACTTTTTATGATGCATAAGCATTAATATTTAGTTCTTATTAACTACACACATACTCAACCTGTTCTGTAGGGTGTCTGAGATACAACCACTTTGACTGTTTTTTAATTATGATCTTAAACTCAACTAGGTTTTGTATTTTACTAAGCACCAAAAATTAAATAATTATTCTTAAGTTTTTTGATATTATTCTTTAATTTCACATACTTTTGTATTAATTTAAAGCTTAAATATTTTGTCACATGCCTAAATATTACAGCAAAAATGTGCTCCCTTTACAAATTAGAGTATATTTTTATCCAATTTAAATATTCTGCCTGTCATAAATGAAAAATAATATTTATGGAATATTTAAAAATTCCATTGCAGTTCACAAAAAAAGTTACCTCTTTCAAGTCCATTGTTAAAGCAACACAATTTTTTCAATAATTATATATTCTCAATAATTTTTTTAATTTATAATACTTATAATATTAATTTTTAACAAAATAATTCAAAGCTTTTTTTAATATTTTCATAAATGACTTCTCACAACAGATAAATCAATAAAATTCTTCTAAAATTTACTTTTAGAAACATTATTTTAGCACAAAAATTTGTTAAAAACAAATCACCTATTATCACCAAATATATAAATATTGTAAAATACAGAATTTATTAATAATGGATTTCCTTATTATTTGGCAATAAAGAAATATAGACATTAGTTTACAACATGACTTATAATTTAATTGTAATCATTCTATTGCTTAGTTATTAAGTAAAAAATTATTTGATGATAAAAGCAAAATTTTAGTAGTAAACAATTAAAACTCTTAAAATAAATGCTTTAAAAAGTTAACTTTTCAGATATATTTTTTGAAAAAAATAATAGAACAGTGAACAGCTACATTAATTTTGACTTAAGATAAGAGAACACTAGTTGATTTGCAAAACAAAGATTTTTTATTGTCTACAAATGAATATTTAGTATTCATAGTCTAAAAGTTACCATTACATTGATATTAATTTATACCCTAACAATTTTTATCTCTTGGGCATAGTTTTTCAAAGAATAAACATAAAAGCATTAAATGTATTTTCATAAATTTGCCCCAAAAAACTTACAATTTATTCCTTGTTTATATTAATGAGCATAAGCTTACAAACTACTCAGAATTAAAGAACATTTTTTATTATTGAAATTTTATCTTGATTATTAACAAAGCTCTATTTAAAATTATTAATATATAATAGGCAAAACTGAAGCCAATTAAACAATTAAATTATAAATCATATTTATTAATTAACAATGTAAATAGCTAAATACATATTAAACAGTTAAATAAATTCTTTCATTGAATAAAAATTTTTTAATCCATCTTTAACAGAAGAAATTTCTATATTAAATCTAAGGTCTGTTAAGTACTTTTATTAATACCAAAAAATATCAGCAACATTTTTTTTTATCAAAGAAAGGAATGATGACAAAAAATCATTTAAATTTAGTAACTTTATTACAACACACAAATGTAATTCAATTAGGGTATAAAATGACAAAAACTGAATATAAGATTCCTTATTTGTTAACAATAATTTTTAGTAACGCAGCATAAAACTGGACTTTAATCTGGTTTATTTTTATTATCTAAATAGTAATAATTATACATAATGACTAAAATCTCAAATGTGAATACTATAAATCAACCAATATCTCTCCAAAATTTAAATTGTAAAATAGAAGTAATATATTTGGCACAGTCACTCAACAAAAACTGACAAATACATCCATATAAAAATAAAATGTGTTATTAGAGACAACTGCTAAACAAAATGAAATTCACAATTCACTAAAAACAAAATCTATAAGTAACTGTATGGAAAGAAATTATGACAAAATACTTATTTTGGTAGTAAAACTTTCATAAAAATGTTTGCAGCCATATAAATAAGAAAAATTATATTTTTCCAAAACTGAAAACTTTGTGCAAAGGAATATTTTGTCTGTTGTTCATTTAATAATATTCAGGTTTTCATTACTGAAATCTAATTTGCAGTAGCTAATGCGATTATCAAGTGAAATGAATAAGAGAAATTTAAATAAACAAGGGAAGCTGGATAAATATGAAATTCTTAGTAAAAAATGTTCTGAATAATTCATTCATTTTGATTATGAAAAGATACGAAATAAAATAAATATCAGATATTTCACTATCGCTTAGTAGAAAATAATTAAATTTAACAAATATGCATATTTATTTATGATCTTCATCAAATGCTATACATATTTTACATTAAAACTGTTCCTGTAAGCCTACTAAACACAATTTATTTACATACAAATCTTATAGCTGGTGGATTCATTTGACTTCCAAGTGCATTTAGTGACTTAGCTTGCAGAATATTTTATATTAAACATTTACTTTCCTCCATAAAAAAACATTAATAATTTTCCTAAAAGTAAATTTATAAAATGTTTCTCTTTTTATGTAAATAATATACTTTTATCTGGAACTTATAATATAATAGACCTTTGCTTGCAGTACTAAGTTCCCTTAGAGCCACTAACCCAGAGAGAGCTAAATATAGATCCCTCAAATATAGAAAGAACTTTTTAATAATGAAGCAAAATAAAATTTTAAAAAGATTTACACCTTCTTAGAGCAACCAATTTAGAAAACTAATGAGAGAAGTAAATACATTTATTATTTCAGAAAAATTATTCTTACCTCACTGTGACCTAATGCAATTAGATGTTGAAAAGCTTGTTGAACATTCAATCCATTTGAATTAGGGAGTATAGAAGCCCAATTATTTGTAACTTGACTTGCACCACTACTCTCACTAGCACTACTACTTGCACTACTAAATTCATAAATACCTTCACCATGTGGATCGGATGTGGCGTAAGGTTTTAAACTATTTCTAATTTCTTCCAAAGCTTTCTCGCGGTATCCATCTCTGGAAGATTTCACAGAACTGGACGTCACAGTGCCATTGGGGATTCCTCCTGCCGGGGGAACACTCCCATTAACACATTCACCTTTCCGATGCAGCGATTCGGCTCTCTTGACCGAAGTTGCTGCAACCGAATAAACAGCGGATGCAACTGAGACGCCCAGTTCAGTCGTAACACGTGCACATGATACTGGTGCTCCCACATCTCTTCGAGGATGACCCGCGCTATCGCGAATCATCGAAGGCATGTTGTCGACAGATGGATGATGTGCACTGTTGATGGCATTCTGATTCAGCGCTATAAATTTTGATTTGATTCGGTTATCCTCCTGATTGATCATATGTATAAAAATTACAGTTGAGTTTATGGCTTACTTTACACTTTAGCCTTCTCCTTGCATCACTAAATATAATGATGCTGGAGTGAAAAAAAGACTAAAGTCGAATCTCGAAGAGGCTTTTTCTTACGCATGTTGGACGTTATCATTTGAGCAACTTAATAACAGTGAAAAACTAGATATCTGATATGAGAACATGATTCTATTGTGAAATGGAAATAGAATCTCAAGAAAAACAGCCAGGAGCATTTGATCACAATTAAGGCACATTCAGTTAAAAGACAATATAAGACATCAATCACATCATGTCACAATAAATCCAATTTGTTAGGCTTATGTATCCAGAGTATTGTATATCCATTTCATATTGACTTTGGTAGGACCATTAACCTAAAATATAATTTTAGACACAATTAGTTAATTGACAATAATTAATTTTCAATAAATAATAAAGAAGATAAAAAAAATCCTAGTCATTTTTGTTCTAGATATGTACAAAGTATACTTATCTTCCAATTAAAAGCAATGATCAGTTGCACTAAAGACAACTAAGCACTTATTATAATAAATACATTTATTTGACTTGGAGATTTATACAAATTAAAGTTAAAAAATTTTCTGCTTCAAAATACAAAGAAGACTACTATGTTGTTTTTAGAAAAATAAAAATTTTTAAATCCTAATTCTGCAATCTGAAAGTAATATAATTCTGAGAAAAATCACAGTTTTTAACTAGAACAATGACTAATTAAATTTCCACATTTAAAATAAAAAATTTATTCACTTAAAATTTAGATGAAACATTTAAATCCTTACAATAAAAGTGTTTGTAAACAATAGCATACAAAATCAACATAAATCTAATACATCATTTCAGATTATTAAAAAAAGCCAAAAATTTCTGTACAAAAATTTAAATATATTTTACTTTCTTCTAAACAGTGGGGTGTCTGACCGTCTTGTTTTTACAATGAAATAATTTTATCACCATATTTATAAAAAAATATTAAACTCAAAAAAATTTAACTATGTATATATTCAATGACTGACAAATGAATATAAATTAAAACTTTGACTACTAATACGATATTAATGCTAGTAATTTGTTATAAATAATAAAAAATAAACAGTATGCTTTAAAAACATTATAGCATAATGATATTTTCATAATCACTTTCACATAACTTCCCGATTAAATAATATTTATGAAAATAAACAGAAAAAATAATATAAATAAACTAAAATAGCATCATTATTCCTAATTAATAAAGTATAATGAAAAATATTTCTTATAAAAAAGGATTCTAAATAAATACATGAGTATACTAATATATGTAAACATTTCCATTTTAATAATGAATAATTAAATGTCAAGATTTTTCTTACTAACAAAAGAACGGGAATCATTAATTAAGGCATAAATTAAGTCAATAAACTATGAATTCCCGTGCGAAAATGCATTTATAATTTAAAGTATTTAAAGACAACCTTGATTTGTATCATATAAAATGCCATCTTAAAGAAGGAATGTTGCTTCAGTATGAAATCGCTACGATTGGTCACTTACCTTAAGCAGAGTTTACGATGAAAACTATATCAAAATTTAAAAGCATTAAAATTAACTGCGAAATCCATCACATGTAGTATAAACTTTAATATTTGTTGTCAATATGTTAAAGTATGATAGATTATTACGATACGACGAAATTACCACTAACCTTGGCTATTATATTACCGCTAATGCTCCTACCAATAACTACATACCATAGAATACAAACAGCATTCCATTGACTGTTGCCATACCACGACAGATGGCAAAAATGTTGCATTAGTTTTTGTTTTCTTTTTTGTTCAAGACAACAAGTAGAGTTAAAATGAACCAAAAATATATTAATTTTGTGGAAACAAATATCAATTTAAACCACGTTACACTGAATTTTTTTTAGAATATTAAAAATTAAAATAAAAATACATAAAAGCAGACAACTTATTAAATTATTACCTTAATTTATCAAACATTTTTTTCTATGTATGTATTAGAGTAGCAAACCAATCTCATGACTGAACAAATCTTTATAAGATCATTTTTGATATGATATTACTCAAAATTTTATTTTATTTTTAGTATTTAAACTCGTTTAAGAAATGTTTATAGACACTTTGATTTAAATAGTATCCTGAAAGTATATAAATACATTGAGGAATAATTTGAGGACAAAATATAATTTGTCCTCAAATTGTTCATGGAATGCAATCTATGACAAACCATATTGCCATTTTAGAACTGCAGAACAAACTGGATATAGATTTGGTAATTAACTTTAAAAACTTATCTCTATGCGATTACTAGTGTGATGACATAAAATTCGAGTTTATATACTCAAAAATTTTTAGGATTTATCAACTAGGTTAAATAATGATTTGAGGACAAATTATTATTCATCTTCAAAATATTCATCAAACGTATATATAACGTAACTGATCCAATGATGGCATTTTATAGAATTTCAGAGCAAACTGAATATACATTTAGTGGCTGGTTTCACACACTAATTTTTATAATTGATTTTCCGCAACTCTTCAACACATATCTCTGTATTAAATATAAATAGGCATAAATGTAGACATTTAAAATAATAATGGATATAAATAAATAGATATAATTTTTATATTTTGAAAATGTCCCACTTCTAACAGAATTCTTTTTTTAATTTTTGTTATTAATTTTTTTTCATATTATAAACCCATAGTAATCTTTGATTAGAATTTTAAACCTACATGCTTAAAGCATGTAGGTTTAAAATTCTTAATTAAAATACGCTTCTACATCTGACATTTCTTCAAATATATTTCTCTAATTTGATTAGAGCATATAGATGTATTTTAGACTTGTTGTTTGACAACATCTTTCATAGAATAAAATTCATGTTTTTATCTTTCAACATATTCAAGTAAAAGTAGCGAAAATAATATAAACTTTGCGTTTCTACTTAAAATAAGCTACAAATCCAATGATCAACATTTAACCATCTTTAAATATTTGAAATAAATAAATTCCTTTAAGAATTATTCATTAAAAACTGCATTAAGTGCTTCATTCTTGCTGCGTTCCATATTCTTGGAATTTATAAAATTTACTTTTAGAATACCTTACCCATAGATCTTTATTAATATTTTCTAAATAAGGTTTAAGAAGTATGGACATCACATTAAATTAATAGTCATTAACGGATCAGTAAGCTAGACAGAAGTATCATTTGTATATATGATCATTTGCGTGTTCTTAAACTTGATAAAACCACATGCTCAGTATTGTCTCGTACAGATTTAGAAACCTGTCACTTTGACTATTTATAAAGTTTTTATTTTTTAGAAATACTTAAAATATTTCCATCTCCTTTGTATTAAAAAGTAGTTACTTATTTAATTTTATTAGGAGGAGTATTATGTCATATGAGTACAAGAATCTTATTAGTTTTAAAAATTAACTGCCCCTTTTTTGCTGCACCTTTATTATTTTGGTTTTAAATGTCTTAAACTCTATGATAGTTTTTGAAATATGTATTAAAAAATTTTTATACTTGTTATAGTTTTCTCATTACTCGGAATCGACCACATGTCCTGAAGTGCGTTATTATTTATATTTTTTAAAATGATATCAGAAGAAAAGACTGAAAAATAATGAGTGATACCTACACACTTTATTGGTTTATGCAATTGTAAAATATCTTTTTCCAATATTAGTGATTGAAATCATTTAAATACAAATGATAAAGTGATTAGTGATACATTTCAATCTCGTCACCAAATTGTGATTAAGGGGTTGGCTGTGTTTAGCGACTTTGATTATCAGAAATAGGCAGTTAGAAATATATTACAATAACTTAGCTCCTGGAAATTTAAAAAAACAATAAATAAAGTAAAGAAATAGCTATATTTTCCACGTCTTAAATCTTCTACACACAATTTTAAGCATGACAGTAATTGACAGCCAATCATCATCTTGACTGTTGGCAGATTATTAACCAATAATTTATTAGTGTTTTCTAAGAAACTGATAAAAAATTAGAGTTTCTCTTCAATGATTCTCATTTCTTCAAGGATATCATCAACATTTAGAGTCATAATGAGCTCACTATCATAAACAATAAAGCAAATGCACTCACATCCAAAAGTTAGGTGTGGAAATGAGAAAAAATAATAAAAAATATTGCTTCGATGACATGAAATGTGTTTGAAAAGTAGCACATATATACATGCATTCAAAAATTAAAAAGTCATAATACATCGCTCATCATTAAACAATGGTTGGTACTTGGGACAGTCTACTGTTTAGAGTACTATCTTACTACTTGTTCTTGATAAGCCATTATGGTTCAAGATTTGAGAGCAATCTCCAATTCCTTTGTATAATGTATGCACATTCTTTATTTAATCACGTATTCTGAAGAAAATTAGCAAATCACAATAATTAAAATATTTTTCATCACTCACTATATATTATCAAAACACGTTATTTTTTTCAATGATAAAAGTAATAAATCATTATTTTTAATTCTTTTTGTTGGATTAAATAAGATGTTAACCCTCTCTGTTTTTGAGTAGCATTTTGAATTAAATGTTCCAAGCTCATGCTTGTTAAAACCTATTGTAATCTCTCATTGTCAGCACTTGAGATTTCAAGAGCCTCTGATGGGGAGGGTGAGTAGGGAGATGGTTGATGCCAGGAGCAGTCTGAAGAAGCTACGTTTTTTTTTCTTTGTAGTATTGATACTTACTTTTGTGCGCTACACAGGCGTGAGAGTTGTTAACGAACCCAGATATGACTCCTTTGTAATTTTGTTTCTTTGTTAATTAAATGTGTTTGTTTTCAAATTTTGGAGTCATTAGTTTGTTTCATAACATTATGCTAATGAGAAGACTACTCTGTTTATAAAATTTGACAACCACTTAATTTACCTGAGGTGTAACTCTTAAGTTGAGAACATTTAAAGTAATCAGTAGATTGCAAGACATTCATGGATGATATGCAGTGTTGTTAGCTTGTTTTTGTGAAATTTCCTGCATATGGTTTCTTATTGACAATGCTTTCTGATATAGCAGTACTCTGTGATGAAGCACAAAATTACTTATGTGTATAGATTTAAGTTCTAGAGGATTTCAGAAGCAATATTTGTGGATGGTTTGGTGCTAATATTTTTTGGTGACTTTATCTGTAGGAATTAAGCCAAGCCTTATGGGGCCTCTTTCCAATGGAGATGTCAAAGACACCCTTTGTTGTCCTCATGATAGTACTACAGAAGGATTCTGCGCCTATTTAATCCAAGAATGATTTTCAAAATTTTTTGTCGTCTCATTACTTTAAACATTTTATATCCTTCTCACTATATAAAAATTATCGTATTCCAGGTAATTAATTCTTTTAAAAGGTGTCAGAGCATTCCAGAACCAATTTTAGCTTTATTTGGAAGAAATCGAGAACATCTAAAGCTACCTTGGCTGTTACTATATATGGAATACGCTATCTTGGTTGCTTTTTCATAGATTTAGTTAGACAGGTAATGATAGAGCGCGAATTTTTGTTTGGAAGAAGGTGACATATTTTTCAGTACTTGTAAAATAATTAAATAATTTGTTATATACAAAACTATGATTTTTTGTCAAGCAATATATACATGCATATTATGTGTTTTTAGGAGGGTCGAATTAACAATTTCAAACTGTAATCAAGGATGTTTGATTTATTATAAGAAGAATTCCTCAAGATCTATCCCGTAATAGAAGTATTGCGTAATCCAGTATTATGAGTTTTTAATTTTCAAATTCTGATTTTTAAAACAAATTTATATTTTTTCTTTAATTTATGCATTAATTCTTTATATGTTAATGCGGGTATATACTTTAAAATTACATATAACTTTAAAAAACGTCAAGAAGATTTACACTTTTTTTCTTTATCCATTTAAATGAAATTCTATATAATTATTACATAATATAATATTTTAGTAAAAAACAGTCTCTTTATTTCATTAGATATAATACAATATTATAAATTAAGAGAAATACGAGTTGAAAATTATTTTGAAATATTGAAAGAAGATCAATATTTTTTTATCGACAGTTATTCGATAGGTAAATTAAAGATGTATGGGACATTAGCTCCGTGTGAAAGAGAAAACAAGATAAATTTCACAAATAATTTTTATCATTTTTATGCTTATTATTATTTTTTTAAATGACTTTTTGGCTAATTGTAGTATGCACGATCTATCGGCCTGATAACATCTTAAACTAAAGCCAATAAACGAAAAAGATCCATCAGAAGGTTATAAACATAAACGATATTTAATTAACACTATATACAAATGTGATACATATAGGGCCCGATAGTGACGACAGCTTCGGTCGGAGTTTTTAGTCCGACTGACAGTTCGTTCTTTTTTTCCTGAATCACTGGCGCGCTACTGCCATCTGGTGTCTATATTGGATTTGACATCTCTTGTGAGATCCCTTGTAATGTGCTGCAACTGGTGGAATGTACTGGATTTAATGTTGTATGTGCGATCGCCACAGTACTCCCCCTAGTGCGATGCACGATTAAGGGGAATATCGAAGATTAAATCGTACACGACGACCTGAACAAGTGATGACAGTTGGAGGTTGGTTGCTAGCGGGAACAGGACACGTCTCAGCCGTAGTGTTCTGAACAGGACTTGGAGTGTGTGGAACATCTTGTTGCCCGTTAGAACTCTCGTTGAATGAAGGTGGGAGAAGAAATGCTGGTTTCAGCCTGTCAATGCAGATGGTGGTTTGGGAACCGTTGACGTCCAGCAGAAAAGTTTTCTCGCGACGAGTGATGACTTTAAAGGGTCCATCGTAAGGGCGTTGAAGAGGACGCTTGACAGCATCATGCCTCACAAAAACATGAGTGCATGAGGAGAGTTCTGACGGTACAAAAAAGGAAGGCGTGAAAGAGAGATGTCTCGATGCAGGGGTTGGTGACAGCTTTGACATCTGCTCTTTAAGATCTTGTAAGAATGAATGGTCAGGAGTATCCGGTGATGGCCTAAACGATGCTGGGTTGAAAAAAATCACCTGGAAGGCGAATGGTGGTTCCATAGACCATCTCTGCACAAGTCGATTGCAGGTCTGGTTTAAAAACAGAACGTAGACCGAACATGACAGTCGGCAGGGCTTCGGTCCAACGCTGTGACTGTGACATATGAGCCATGAGCGATTGCTTAAGACTGCGGTGCCATCTCTCCACGATTCCGTTGGATGACGGATGGTACGTAGTAGTCGTCCTGATGCGCTGAATTCCAAGTAACTTGGTGAGTGCTTTGAAGAGATTCGAATGGAATTGTCGCCCCTGGTCAGTAGTAACAAGTTCGGGAACACCAAAACGTGGTATCCAATGATTATAGAAGGCTCTGGCAGTCGTGTCAGTAGTGATATCTGCTATGGGAATTGCCTCTGGCCACCAGGTGAAGCGGTCTATGCATGTCAGAATATATCTTGAGCCTTCTGATGGTAATAGCGGTCCAACAATGTCGATGTGGACACGAGCAAAACGCTTGTCTGGCACAGGAATTTTTTGGATCGGGCTCTTTGTGTGACGCTGAACTTTGGACTTTTGGCAAGAGAGGCATGCCTTAGTCCAGGCAGTTATATCATTGAGCATAGATGGCCATATATATCGCTGTTGAATAAGTTTTTTCGTCGCCCGTATGCCAGGGTGTGACAAGTTGTGGGGTTGCTGAAAAACAGGTTGCCGGAAAGATGCAGGTAGATAAGGGCGAACAGTTCCTTGAGATGTGTCACAAAAGATTGAAGTTTGTGGGTCTAACTTCAAGGGTTGAAAGTTGAGACTGCTGGCACTAGGATTCGACAAAAGTGCCTGTAGTGTCTGTTCTGTCTAAGAAAGCACAACTCGAACAAATACAAACATTTATTTAAATTTAAAATTATTAATTGATAGTATTGTATATTAAAATAATAAAATTATAATTAATAGAAATTTAACTATGGCCCTACTCGGCCAACAGAACAAACACCCAAGGAGAGCCAGCTAAACCTTCTCGTTCGCTGGTCCACGACAATCTCCTCTTCCGCCGGAGCGGACCCCCTCCTCTCCTTTCTCCCAATGACTACAGTGCCATCATGTGAAGAGAATGAGGAGTATCCTAACACTACACCCTTCCCGCAAGTTTTGGGTTTATGTTCCACATAAACACATAACTGAATTAAATATGTTAGGATACAAAAGACTAACACAAACTTAATAATATTTTGCAAACAATTAAAGTAATATTAAACATAAAATAAATTTGAACATAGAATTAGGAAATAATTATAGGTGTATAGAAAAAAATTATACGCAAATGAATTACTTAAAATTCACAAGTTTTCATAGAATAATCAATATTAATAATATGTATATAAACAGATATAAAACAAAATTAAAATAAATCTATCCACTGAATATATAAATTGCAATTAATGTATATAAACAATATACCAGTAACATTAATGTAAATAACCAATATACCAAAACAATTAATGTAAACAGACAATATACCAATACAATCGATGTAAACCATGGAGGAAGGAATATAAGAGGAGCCGTTCTAACCGCGAAATAGCGTGAGCGCCGGTGAAGTAGCTAGCAGACGACACCACGCCCACCTTGACTTTCAAGAGAAACGGTACTTTCTTATTGAGGGCACTGTAAAAGCAAGCATTATTTTCGTTTAAATTACACACATCGAAATAAAACTGATCTAAATTACTTACTATTTGTAAAAAAGTTATTTTTATTGATAGTTAAGTGCTTATTTTGTATTTTTTTCTGCTTATTAAAATTATGTATTTCAATAAAGAAATTTTAGGCGTGTTATTCACCTTATTGACTGAGATACACTTGAAAAATTATGAAGTAAATTAAATATCATATAATATTTATAATCATGGGAAAAAGTGTCAATTTTTCTTTTCTTTATTGTTACTCAGTGGCAAAGTTTCCTACCCATGTTATTTCCTGTGATTTTATCTATGCATGCAATATTCTGCTACTTGGTTATAATTTTTCTTTTTATAAGAAAGAATTATACTTCTGTATATAAATTTATTTATATCTATATAGTAAAAGTATTTTTTTATGTATTTGTAGTCCAATATTAGAATAAAAAGTTTTTATCAATTATTTGTAAATAAATTTCGTTAAATAAGTATAAAAAAAATTAAAATCAACTGTAAATACCCTAGAAACTAAATATTTTAATCTAAAATTGATTTTCCATAAATCTTGATTTATTATATTAAATAAGATTTATATAAGATTAAAATATCTTCTCAAAAAGTATATTTTAATATTAATGTAATGTTAAAAACTAAGTACTTAAGTTTAAAAAAAATTGACCATTGAGACCCGAGGTGTTTAGAAGAGCGGGATGAGCAGACAAAAGTTTGTGGTATTTTGAAGATTCAGTTATTATCATAACTTTCTGAAGTGGCTCCGTAAAAATTTTTCCTGTGACCGAGATGTTGGTTGTAGGGTCCAGAAGTTGCCTGCACCGGACGTCGACAAGTAAGTTGAAGTGTCTCAAAAAGTCAACACCAATGAGAGGATTTGAGACGTCAGCGACTATAAAAGGCCAGGAAAATGATCTTCGTATGTTTAAGTTGAGAGTTAATAACTTCGCTCTGTAAGTTGGAATAGGAGTGTTGTTAGCTGCATATAAAGTCAGTTTTTCTCTTTGGGTATTAAAATTCTTAGGGCGAGGAATGACGGACACGTCAGCCCCAGTGTCAATAAGAAATTTCATGTTTAGAGTATTGTCGACCACATAAATTCGGGAAGTGCCGCGGTCAGCCATCGTGGCCACCTGTGACCGCGATGCTAGTTTTTAGGTTGACGGAAGTAGCAAGGTGGTGTACACTTTTTAGCTTTTGATCCAAAATTTGTATGGTAAAAACATAAATTATTGGAGGGCTCTTTGTATTGGCGGTTCCGTCCCCTGGATGGACTACGTCGCCTGCTGTTATTTCTATAGTGGCGCTGATTTTGCCTAGAACGTGCGTTTTGATGAACAATGGTTGAGAGTTCGCTCACTTGTTTAGTCAATTGCGATATTTGTGCTTCAAGGGTGCTCGTCGGAGGAGATGGTTGCAAGCTTATGGAATTTATGGTTGAAGCATTAGTGAGGTCTGAAATTTTGTCCGCTACTGCGGCAAGTTGAAGGAGATCATCACTAAGTGCAGCGAGAATGCTTTGCGTGCTTGTAGGAAGTCTGGAAAGCCATAAGGATCGTAAAATAGCTTCTCCTGCCGTTGCGCCAGCAAGGAACGCATACGGGTAAGCAATTGTGAGGGGCGTTGGTCGCCAAGTTCGAGGCCTTGTAAAAGTCTGCGGAGTCTGGATTCTTCACTTTCTGAATGCAAGTCTATTAGACGAGCTTTAAGGTTTTTGTATTTATCCTTGGTCGGAGGCTGCAAGACAATGTCAGAGACAGTATTGAGCACGTCAGATTCAACCGCAGAAATTACATGGTTAAATTTGGTTGAATCTTCAGTAATGCCAGAAATTGAGAACTGTGCCTCGAGCTGTGCAAACCATAAGGTTGGATTTGCTTTCCAAAATGGTGGGGGTTTGACAGAAACACGAGACACACTAGCCTGTTTTTCGACCTCGTCGTCACTCATGGTGACACGAAATATAGGAATCAGCCACAAGAAATTATACAAGAAACAAATCAGAACACAAGAAAAAAATGAATTTCCCAGGGACAACCTTAACAACAATGATCAAAAGGTAATCAAAATGTAGGAAAGGAAATTAAGACTGCAACCAATAAGTACATATGATGCAATACAATTATGAAACATTATGAATTAAAAAAAAGCAACAATTATAAGCAATCAATAGAAAATGCGAATATGTAACTTGTAATATAACACAATGAAACAAAGGAATAGAAAAAAAAATTGCAAGGCATGAAAATAACACAAATAAATAAAAATGGATAGCAAAATATGGAATGAAATAAATTAGCGTTTAACGATCCGATGGCAATAATGAAAAAATGAAAAGAATGGAGCGAGCTTACTTAAGATGATTGAAGTACGCATGGAATTCAAACGGTAAAAAACACAAGAATATATATAAATAACGATGTCGGCAACGATAAAGCACAAAGCACCTTTAGTAGAGCACAAACACGTTCAGTAAAACAGTATTGTCCGCTAAAACGAAAGCAGTTTGGCACGAGCACGAGTATTTTCATCGGTGAGGGCGATCTGTCGTAATTCACAAATTCCTTAATTTTCAGTGGAAATAATGATGAATTTTTCACGTACGATGATATGGCGAGCCATTGAAAGATGATATATTACCAGATTATCTACTTTTTGATAATTTTACCGTTTTACTTAAGTGAAAGCAGACTATTTTCAATCAATTAACAATCATACTGTAAATAATGTTAACAATAAATTTGGCTTTTGATATCTGTGGCCCTGTTCGATGGCGAGCACAATCTACTTCTTCTCTCTCAGCTCTTATAATCTTTATGATTCAACTAATTATTATTTTTATTTTATGAGTTTCTAATTAAGAACTGTATTGTGGTAAAATATTAACGATCATGTCATGGACAAAATTAAGAATTCATTTTTGAAACCGATTCTAAAATTTGAAGTTACATTCATTATTACTTTGATTATATTTGTTATATATTTCCTAGTGTTAGCCCGTAATCAAGTCTCCGAATAATATATGAAGCAGCAGAACCCGTTAAATTAGTAGTAAAGTCACTTTTTCTGCGTCAAATAAAATTTAATCAATTAAATTCTACTTTAAGTCACAATTCTGCACTTATATATCCTGTCTGTATTTCTTATGTCATGGACGTTGATTTGTATACAAAATTTACTTCTACCATTATAATATAAATATTTTATTTTGAGTTATATTTATCAAATTAATTTTCTTAAAACCATTTGATCTCGGAGTTTTTCTTGAGCAGTGAGAAGTAAAGACGGAGATTTTTTTTAATTAGTTACCATCACACACATTTAATTACAAATAATTTTTTCAATAAAACCACTTCTTGATTGTGGAGGAAAAAAATTTATGCTTATGTATTTATAGTAAGCGTCTTATAAGTGTATTATTATACCATTGAAAACTTCTTGAAATAAGTTGGTGAAAGACAAAATCAATATGCATTATTTTGTCATAAAGATCTCTGGCCAACTAGAGAAACATTACCAATTGAAATTTTTTAAAATTGTAAAACGCTTTCTTATCAAATAAGACAGAGGTCTGCAACCCGAAGCTCAGGAGCCACAAGTAGCTCTTTTTATGTAAAGTTGCGGTTCTATGATTCAATATGAAAAATTAATAATCATTATCAAAATCCTACAAAACGAGAAGATATATTTTTAAATACATAATTTTCAAGAACTTCTACTTTCATGATACTGCTACTCGCCTCCGTGACTTGGTATACAGGTGCCCGCTGGGTAACGAGAAATGAGTAGCAGTCTTTGGCCTTGTTGTGGCATAGGGTTCACAAACCCTCTTGTGCCCGCCATTGGAAAAAAAACTTTCATGATACTTAATTTTACAAACCGCTACGCTTAACATGACCATAACGAGATAAACTTGAGCTCTTGTTTTTGTCATAGGGCTGAAACTCTGTGACCATGTTTATCTTTCAATCAGTGAGTACCCATCCAAACCGTCATTGTTTTGAGCCTAGACAACATGTCTACACTCCAGACGTGTTGTCAGTCAGTCATCCTCAGTCAACTCTACATTGCATTATTTTAATCCCTTGCGGTCTTTGTTGTGTGTGTCTATTCGCTTCTTGTTTCAAGAGGAACATGTTTTAGAGGGAATTAAATTCTAAAAAAATATATATACGTGAATAAAATCTCTAACAGTGTGAGATTACTAATTTGAGGGTAGTTTTAACTAACTAATAATGGTAGTAAATTTGTTAGCCGTTTTAGATAGCCAAGTAAAATTTTTAAAAATAATTTTTTCAGCTCCTCAGCATAAAAAAGAACTGAAAAAGAAATGGAGAATTCAGTCAAGCTATCATGTTTGTGTAAAGTTGTTTGCATTCACATGCAACACAGATGATGATCTAGCTTGTCTCATTTACCAATAAAATCTAACACTCAATAAAAGTCAATTTGGAGAGACATTTCACTACAAAACATAACCAGTTTGCTGATAAATTCCAAATCAGTGAAACGAACAAAAAAACTACAAAAAAGCTTTAAAAAAACTCAATTTTATATTAAAAAAACTGAGCGCAATCTTCAAACAGTGTAACTTGCAATAGCAAGTTTTTCAGTATCATTAGAAATTTTGAAAAGAGAAAAACCATTCAGAAATGGAGAATACGTCAAAGATTGTTTTATACATGCATCTGAAGAATTGTTACGCGATTTTAAAAACAAATCAGAAATCAATAAAAAAAATCAAATATTTGCCATTATCTGTTAAAGCAGTTCAGAATGGAACTGCTGAAATTTCTTTAAAAATAACACACATACAAATACAAGAATCACATTTAATTAGTTGCCTTATCACTTGCTATAGATGAGGTATTGCCAAATAAAGGACTCGGCACAATTTGCCCATTTCGTCAGGTATATGTCGTCCCAAGGTACAGATGAACTGTTAGGATTGCTACCGCTCTCAGGACAAACTTGTGAAGGTATAGCAAATACGATGCAAAAATACCTGGAAGACAAATGAAATCAATGTAAATAAAATACTTTCTATAGTAACTGATGGACTCAGAAGTATGATAGGAATATATATAGGAGTAACATCACAATTCCTCGGAAAAAACCCCCACGAAATCCTAACATTTCACTGCATAATTCAAAAAGCGCTTTGTGCCCAAAAATTTCTGGCAGAAATAGTTGAGGTTATAAACTTTGTGTAATTAAAGAACAACATCTTAGTAAAAGCATTCAACCATTTTCCGTTTAAAGATTTCTTTGGCGAAATAGCCAGTTCTTTTTTACCTATTTCTGCATAATAATGTGTGATGATTTTCTAGAGGTAACGTATTGCAACTCTTTGCTTTGTATTTGATGGAAATAGAAATATTCCTCATTAAATTAGGATTTAACATCCCGAGTTGGAAGAAAACAAATATCTGCAAAAATTCAACTTTATATAGTAGATACTACAATGAAACTTAAGAAATTAAATTTAAAACTGCAAGGAAAGAGCAACTTAACCTATGCCTTGCTTGAAGAAATAGTTTGCTTCAAAAGAAAAATTACTTCCAGTAGCAGACATGAAGAGTCTTATAAATTACTTCATTTTAAAAATCTAAAGCCATATTACGATGCGGGAACAAAGCAACTACTGGCATAAATTATTTCAGCATAGCTTTAAAAACCATAAAGGATGAAAACACTGAGAAATTTCAACAATTCAAAACAAACTGAAATTCTTTAACTTTTCTTATAGTGAATCCACTCAACACAACTTCACTAGATCAACATTTAGCCATTTGGAGTTGATGCTGGAACATTTCAAATGTAATTGTTGAAATTAGAGAGTAGCATGTTCACAGAATTCACTAGCAAGTTGGAAGAGCTGGAGATTCAGAAAGGCATACACATCACGCAGCATAAGTGGACTCTAAAAGAAATTCCACTAGTTTGAGGCCCTGATATTCAACGGCCTTTATATCCTTCCAGAACGCTAAAGTGAGTTGAAGAAGTTGGCATATGGAGTGCGGACAATCTTCGGGTCATTATATTCATGCGATCAAGTGTTTTGTTGTTTGAATATAATAAAAAGTAAATTAAAAGAAGTCAACTAACAAATAAAAATCTAGGGTCGTGTTTGAAACTTAAAACTAGTTAAAAACTAGATCTAATTAAATTTTCAAAAGGTATGGAAAATCCCAATGCTCTCACTGACGTAATTCTCTATATTTGTGTTTTTATAATAATAAGTATTTTTCTGTATATTTAAAAACGCTTATTTTAAATCAAAATTCAAATATATATAAGCAAATACTATAATACTGAAACGAAAGTTCTTAGAGGCTCTTTAAAAACTGGGTTTTGTAAATTGTAACTTATGGCTATTTCGTTTCAATAATTTGCCGATCCATGAACAAAGTGATGTTTCTAAAACACTTCAGGTATAACGTAAAATTAGAAGTTGTGAAGAAGCTGTTTAACAGTTATGAATTTGCAATGATTTTACTGCTTAGAAGAGGCTGGAAACATTTGCTATCAATTCTGGACTACAAGCAAACTAATGTATTTTTTGAAGAAATTTTTGGAAGAATTGAAGAAATTGTGACTACTGGACTGCAAAGAAAAATTCACTTATAAATGTAATAAAGTACATACCACCATAACACGAAGCAGTAAAAGAGGAGAGGCAGTTGGGTCTGTTTGAGCGCAAGATCTTAAGAAGTATCTTCGGAGGTACAAAAGGAAACGGTGTCTGGTGTTGAAGATACAACACAGAAATGTACCGATTGATACAAGGAGCCAGACGTTGTACATCACATTGAAATAGAGGCCACCTTAATAGGATTGGGCATGTTATCAGAATGAAAGACAATAAAACCCTTAAGGAAATTTTCTTAGCAAAACCCATCCGTTCAAGAAGAAAAGGAAAACCATGGTGGATGTAGTCGAGGAAGATTGTAGGGTCCTCGGGAATAGAAATTGGGGGAGTTTGGCTGCCAGCAGAAGCGGCTGGAAGAAACTTGTTTAGAAGGCATTGGCACATCCTGGGCTGGTCACCATGAATAATGATGATGATTACACGAAGCAAGAACGCGTCTTATTCTGCAATGTGGTAGTTTTTTAGTTTTTCTTTATAAGAAGATATTTTTTATTCATTAACTGTGCTTTACGCTAGACGTGTGTTTATACCATTTGCTGTAATATTTACTACTCAAATGACAATATTTTAGAATAGGCGCTTGTTTTAATGAACTTTTAATTTGTGAATGTTCACGATTTTATGGAACTAGTTACTGGTCTGTAAAATGGTTTCAAGGACACAATTTCATATAAATCCCATTTACAAGTTAAAATTTTGAAACTCACATTTTTATGCATTTTTTTCTTTTCTACCATTTAATTTTTTTTATATGAGGAGAGAAACTTGGATCAATATTTTTCTAGTAGAATTGCAAATTTTTAGAACTGTGGATAACTAACTGCACTGTTGACATTGAAACCTAGGATTTTTTTAAGCAATTCGCGTAGAATTTTTCACTTCTAATTTAATATTTGTCTTACTGTCCATGCATTACAGTATATAATTAATATCTTCAAATATAAATATCTTAAAGTATTTTTAGAAGAAGTGATCATGTCTTGGTAACGTTTTATGAAACTCATTCTAGGCTCAATACACTAGTCAATATATGCTTGGAACGATGGTGCAAGAGAAATGATATCTAAGTCATCTTGACATGAAATCTGTGTTAGAGAAACCACTATAATTGAAGAAAGCTAAGAATATTTTCCTTTCGACCTGGGTGCGTATTCTGCTCATCAACATAAATAGAGAAACGATATTCGGCGAATCCGACAACCGTGACAGAATCAGTCAACTAATGATAGTCTCTACTCTTGTTTTCCAGCCATTGGAAAAGGGGCGATACTATTTCCACAATTAAGAGGAGTGTCAGGTACTTAGAATGTGTAAAGAATTCGACCAATCGGAGAACTGCATTTTAAAGAATATTGCTACTTACAACTCAAGTAATTCAGCGGAAAGTGGAAATTTAAATTATTCGCGCTCTATAAAATTTGTTTTAAATTTTCCAAATATCTTCTTTAAAATGACAACGCAAAGTTGCATCTGAAAATCAAATTGAAATTTTAGTCAGTTTTTCAGAGGAAAATCCTTAGAGGGTTTAGAATAAATTAACAGAAGGGCTCACTAATTCATATAGAAAAAGATTATGAAGCGAGCTAACCGTGAAATTAAATGGTGAAGATTCCTGTCAAAAAAAAGTACAGAAAACTAATTAGAGTAAGTTATCAAATTTTACTCTATTTAAATTGCATTTTGTAATAATTATAAAATAAATTCATGGAATAAATTTGAAATCTTAAACTTAATCTATGAATGAAACTGCATGTAGATATTTTTCAGTTGTAAATTTGTGAATTTGTTGCTCTTGACTTAATTTAGAAATTTATCGATTAATTTAGTTTAGCAGGTTCAAATGGTGATTAAATTATGCCAAATTTTTTTATTAATTAAACTGTTGATTTAATTTCATTGCATTTTAGAGTACCTTAGGAATTAGCTGTTTTTATGAATGTTCATTTGCACCAGAAATATGATGAGGCATTATAAAGTTCAATTCTGTCCCAATTATTATTTTTTTTAATAAGTGCGTTTTTAACTACAAATTTACTAAATCAAGGAATCTAATAATTTCTATTTGAAAATAATTTTGCATTGAAAAGCTGTCTTAATTTGTATATATTTAACAAAAAATAATGATTGTTAAAAACTTCAGGAAGGTACAAATTGACAAGTACTGACTGAAAATTTTATATCAAATTATATAACTGTAATTTTCATATCATTAACGCTTAATTTTATAAATTTATTTAGTAATATAAAAGATAGAGTGATGTCCTTTTTACATTTCTACAATAACATAGGTTTATGTTCTCAACATTTTATGGTATTACAGCTTGACAAAAAAAAGTTCAATTAATATTTAATTGATTGTATAAATATTCTGCACAATCATTAATTTTCGAATGTAAATATTTTTTCTAATCTATAAACTTCTAATGTATATGAAAATAAATTTTACGTAAATAAATAAATAAATAAATAAATAAATATATATATATATATATATATATATATATATATATATATATATATATATATATATATATATATATATATATATATATATATATATATATATATATATATATATATATATATATATATATAATCATTTGTGAATAAACTTACTTTGAGATATCATGTGTATATCATACTATAATTTAAAAAGCTTTTGTATTTTAATCTTTGAATTTAATTTTTATGTATTTTCTAAAGTAAAATACCATATATGATACTTTGTATGTGCATAAATAAAATTATAAAAATCTTATTAATATTTAATATTATATTTTAAATTCTTTTTGTTTCTGAGTGTCTATAACCTGAAAATTCAAATTTTTTATAGATAATTATTTGGTAGAACATTTTTTTATTATTTACTTTCAATAAGGTTGATATATATAGTGTGTGATTATTAAACAAAGAAATGTCAAAACGTAAATTGTTTTAATATTTGATGTAAAATATTTTCTAATTATTAACCTAAAATTCAAAAATATAAAATTAGTTGTTTGGTTAAAGAATGATTTTGTTTGTCAAATGAGAATAGTTCTTTTTGTTTCTGCTATTATTTTATTTAATTATGTTCGTTAATATTATTAATAGAATACAACCAAATACAATTACTTGGTAAACATAGTATTAGCAAAGGAATATTAATTGAAACCTTTGAATATAATTATCAACATTTTTAAAAAGTTGATACTGTGTGTATTCTAAAAATATATTATTCTTATTTTAGTTTGCCCTGATAAATTGGAAAAAAATCATTCCATTATTTTAATATCTTCTGACAATGAGATCACTAATGTACTTTGACATTGGAGTAGTTAAGATAATTCGGTACAAATTTCAATAATTAAATATTTGTTTTATTTAAAATAATCTATACAAACTTCATCTGGAAGAGGAAATAGATCTTCTCTATTCCTATAAATAGGCCGATGTCTTGAATTTATTCGATTACTAATTTCTTGTACTATACCCAAAGAAATTAACACTGCCATTATTAACTATTGATGGAAATCAGCACACTAACATCATTTGATAAGTCGCAACTACAAAAAGAGCGTGCGCTTGCCGATCAGCAAGGGCAGAATACGAAATATTGATAATTGATAGCTGCGCCACCTAACGGTCTATAGGGAAACTCCAAACGACTATCAGACAGGGCAGAATACGCATCCAGGTGTAAAGATCATCCACGAACTTCGACAAAGAAACCCGCTACTGGCTGAAATTTCATTTCAGGGCTATGTGAATATGGACTAAAATTTTATTTGTGCATAACAAGATATCGGATGATTAAAAGATTAAGAATAAAACAGTTGAGAATATGAAAACAAAAAAAAACTTTTTAAAAAAGATATAACCAAGAAAATTATGGAATATTTTCTTGCTTGATATTGTGAAAGTCTACGAAACAGGCAGATAAATAGCTAAGAAGATTGAAATACCTTTTAGAGGAAAAAAATGTTTCGAACATGAATAGTGATCGGAAAGGATTTTTTAAAAATGTAGTTTTGATGAGAAGCAAAAGAAAATAAAAGATTACTTTAATTTTTCATCAATCAAATGAAAATATAAATTATTTTGGGTATGAATTTTATTTTTTAGGTAGTTTATTTTTTACATAATACATATTAAATTTATTTTAAGAGTACTTTATTTATAAAAAAAGAGTTTGACGAAATAAATTAATTTTAAGATCTTTTATTTTCCATTTCACGAACTTTTGATTTTAAGTACTATTTTATTGTTTCCCAAGAGTTAGTAAAAACGAGCATCTACTGTAGAGGTGGTCATTAAAAACACCGCAATCGACCGGTGGATCGCCGAGACATTTTGGGGTCATCACATATGCAAATTTTATGACCCGTATAACTAAAATTATACTTGTTCAACCTCCAATCGTCAGTGAAGGTGATAGCGAGAGAGAATTAAAAATTTTAGGTTAAATTTAACCGTACGGTCACCCTTGGCGAAATTTTCAAAAAGGGAGACCGAACGACGAATTTTCGATCGAGAAAAACGGCGGGAAAAAAATGGCTGAAATAGTGACAAATATTTCATACATTGTTGATATCTAACAATATGCTGAACTAATTTTACAAAAATAACAAAAAACGCAGATTTATAGATTTCAAACATCAATGGTAAAATAATAAAGTTGATAAGTTAATTATCCATAAAATTTTTGGATTAAATTTTATATAAATGAATTTAAATCGGTAAATATTCATGAGTAATTAACGACAAATTGGGTTGCCAAGATGCTAGTTTGCCGAATTTCCAGTAAAAAAGTTCGCCAAATTTGACGCCAAAAAAAGCGCCAAGGGTGACAGTAAAGTAAATTTGATCCCATTATAAAATTACTGTGCATATTTACTGTTTTTCATGGAATTTTATTTATCCCAACATACAAATTAAATGCATCCCAATGACGTTTGCTCTCCTGTCAATGAAATGCTTATTTTGTCTCTTAAAAATCAAATTCAAATCACACTTACAAAGTTTGATTGAATTTTCAGAAATTACTTTTGTATCCAAGAAAAAAATTATCTAAATATCTGCTTACATTTGAGTGACAGGCGTATTGAAACAGAGTAACTTGCAGCACCAAGAAAATACACATTTTTTCCCCTCCAAGTATTATAATTTAGACGATTTAATCCTTAAAAAATTGAATAAAAGTAAAGTTCCACGATAGAAATCAAGGTTACTCAAAAGGTTGTCCATTTGCTAAAAATTTTCTAAGCGCTTAGATAGGATGTATTTCTACATACTTTTGACTTTGTGCTATAAGACTCTTCTACTTGTTTCTATGTGAAATTATAAAATAATATTTTAATTTTTTGAAATGGAGGTAAAGGTTATCATAGAAATAAGTCTTAAAATAACTGATTAATTATTTAAATTAGATTAATAAATGCGCTTTTTAAAAGAAATTGGAATGCTTTTTATAATAGTTTACTTTATTGTATGCATTGTAACACTAGTTGAAAATTCTACAAATCAGACAAGTTAGAAGTTTGTGGTGAAACACTTCTGCTCGGAAGTTGGCAACAGCAACTAGAAAAACTTTCTACATGAACATTGGCAACACCAATTTTCTCCGGAACAATACCGCATGGTGAGCAAGAGGGCAGTTTCACGTTTCCCCCGACGATGTGAACGGACTAGTTCACAGTTTGTTTCCCTCTCAGAGAATTTTGTATTTGCAACTCTCTTTAACATTTTCTTTAATAAAAAATAAAATGTAGTTCAATTTTTAATATATGGTGTGTTTTATTAAAAACTTGCAATTATTAAAAACTAATTAAAACAGCACCCCATATCTGGTGACCACTACGTGAACACGCTATTCTTCAAGCTCTACTAGGATTTGGAAGTAACTCCAGCGCCATGAGATGTCATGAGTAAATGTCAGTGCTGATTGGTAATCATTCATAACTTCTAGGATGCAGGTAGGATCTTTCTATAATTTTCTTAAACGTAGCGTTATGTGCTCTTTGGTTGTTCACTGGGGTCGGTTTCTTGGAAAATTGTGCATATATATTTTAACACAAAGTTTTTCTTATTTAAATTATTATTAGTACATATTTTTCCCCATGAGCTACACTCCGTTCACTACTCTACAATTTTAGCGATCCTTTCGCATCATGCTGTGTTTCTATTATTTAATTTAATGTACTGCATTATATGAATATTCATTGATTCTTTTATAATTCATAGCTAATATTTTTTGTGTTTATTGTATTTTTTATATATATCTTGGTATTGAAAACTATACGCACTTCCCTATTATTGATTTGTATACTTTGTAATTTTTTTCTGATAAATTTTGACCATGCCTTTATCTGATGATTTTTCCGTTACTCAAAACCCTCCCCCGAAGACACAGCTTCGCAGGTTGCACATGTTTCGGTAAAAATACCACCTTTCTGGAAAACTAACCCTTCCCTGTGGTTTATTAGGTTGGAATCGCAGTTTTTCCTGGCGAATATAACATCCGATCTAACAAAATTCAATCATGTTGTCTCCTGCTTAGATCCCGATATACTAAATTCGGTACACGACATTTTAGAGAGACCACCTACTACCGAGAAATACGATGCCTTAAAAAAACGCCTAATTTCTGTTCATTCCGAAAGTGAAACATCTAGAATTCGAACCTTATTGCAAGGAGTAGAAATCGGTGACCAAAGACCCTCCCAATTACTAAATCGCATGCGTTCATTAGCTGGGGATACCGTGGGTGAAGCGCTTTTACGCTCGTTATGGCTAACGAGACTGCCATATAACACGCAGACTATTTTAGCCGCTTTCAGCGAGGACGATTTGAATAAAATAGCCGCAGTTGCTGACAAAATAAGCGATCTAGCTATCCCTTCGTATGTAAATTCTATCACCCCTAACTCTCATGATGCTGTCACGGCTCGCTTGGAACTCCAAGTGGCGCAGTTAACTCAACGGGTTAGCAAATTAAGCACCGCCCTGGAACGCAGTTCCCGTAGCCCTAGGCGTAATTTCCGCCGATCATTCCAACGCAGCAGATCTCGCGATAGTTCCCGCTCTCGCACTAACCTCAGTCACTACAAGGAACGTACGAATGAGCTTTGTTTTTACCATGTCAATTTCGGTGATCAAGCGCGAAAGTGCCAAGCTCCATGCTCTTTTCGTCAGTCGGGAAACTAAACCGGCGATCGCTCACTGGCCAATCTAGCGACCGCCAAGTGAATCGTATTCTTCTGGCCGACCCGTCTTCAAAATTAAATTTCCTAATTGACACAGGAGCAGACATATCTGTTTTGCCTAAAAAATACGCTCCAAAAACCACACCCTCT
This sequence comes from Latrodectus hesperus, assembly GCA_037975125.1. Classification (NCBI taxonomy): domain Eukaryota; kingdom Metazoa; phylum Arthropoda; class Arachnida; order Araneae; family Theridiidae; genus Latrodectus; species Latrodectus hesperus. The sequence goes on from CM075861.1 coordinate 754,651, forward strand.
GAAAATTTAGCCTTATATGCAGCAAATGGCACTAAAATTTCTACATTTGGCAATAAACGCCTCATTGTTGATTTAAATCTCCGCCGAAAATTTTCGTGGTTATTCGTCATTGCTGACGTAAACCAACCAATTATAGGTGTTGATTTTCTTAAACATTTTGAATTACTTGTCGATGTCAAAAATAACCGTCTGATCGACTCTCGAACGTCTCTCTCATCAAACGGCATATCTTTCAATAATTTTTCCCTGGATTCCAACATATCCGTACTTATCGGTGATTCCAAATTTGAAAAACTACTCGCTGAGTATTCTGAGCTTACAAACCCTTCTTTAGTAACAAATGACATTAAAACTTATGAAATTTTTCATCACATTGAAACTAAGGGACCCCCTGTATTTTCCAGACCCCGCCGTTTGGCCCCAGAATTACTCAAAGCAGCGCGTTTAGAGTTCGAATACCTAATGTCTCAGGGAATTATTCGACCGTCCAAAAGCCCTTGGGTCAGTCCCCTCCACATGGTACGCAAATCTAACGGTGATTGGCGCCCTTGTGGCGACTACCGTCGCTTGAACGCTGTGACAACTCCTGACAGGTATCCTGTACCCCATATTCAGGATTGTACACAGGTTTTTTTCGGCAAAAATATTTTTTCTACCCTCGACCTGGCAAGAGCGTATCATCAGATTCCCGTCAATCCTGAGGACGTACCGAAAACTGCTGTAACCACCCCATTTGGTTTGTTCGAATATCTGAAAATGCCATTTGGACTTCGTAACGCCGGTCAAACTTTCCAAAGATTCATACATCAAGTGCTTCACGGATTGGATTTTTGCGTCCCCTACTTCGATGATCTCCTTATAGCATCGACAACCGAAGACGAACATATTAAACACCTTCGCATCATTTTTGATAGACTCCGCGAATACGGACTAAAATTGAACCCCTCTAAATGTGTTCTTGGAAAAACATCAGTCTCATTTCTTGGTTGCTTAATAACTCCCACTGGTGTAAGCCCTCTTCCCGAAAAGTCAGCAGTAATCTCTAATTTTCCTAAGCCTGAAACACTGTCTGAACTTAAAAGATTTTTAGCTATGCTAAACTTTTATCGTCGTTTCTTGCCTATGGCCGCAGCTACTCAAGCCCCACTCCATTCACTTCTAAAACACTCTAAAAAGAATGACAAACGCCCTGTTCTTTGGACAGAGGAAACAACTGCCGCGTTTGAAAAATGCAAAAGTGATTTAATGAATTCAGTCACCCTTGGTTTCCATTCCCCTGATCAGCAGCTATCATTAATGGTAGATGCTTCCGATATCGCCATAGGAGCAGTATTGCATTCCCAAAGTTCCAAAGGCTTACAACCTTTAGCTTTTTACTCCAAGAAACTGACGCCAGCTGAAACCAAATACAGCACATATGATAGAGAATTATTGGCTATCTATTCTGCTGTAAAACATTTTCAGCACAACCTTGAGGGACAAACATTTTCTATATTTACTGATCATCGTCCACTTACATTTTTGTTTAAAAAAATTCAAATTCTGCATCTCCTAGACAAATTCGGCATATGAATTTTATCGCTCAATTTAGCACTGACATTCAACACGTTTCTGGATCAAACAACCCAGTTGCCGACGCCTTATCGAGAATTTTTGCCATTAATAGTAATAACGCCATCGATTTCGCACGTTTAGCTGAAATCCAGGAAAATGATGCAGAACTCACTCAATTACTGTCAACTTCAGGTAGTTCCTTAAAGCTACAGAAGATGGAACTGTCCCCAGGACTTAAATTATTTTGTGATGTAACCAACGATCGAATCCGTCCTTTTGTTCCCTTTCCTCTCCGAAAAACTCTGTTTGACTCCCTCCATGGACTTTCCCACCCAGGAGTACGAGCGACTAAAAGACTGATTCTCTCTCGTTTCGTCTGGCCTTCAATTTCAAAAGACTGTGTTGCATGGACTCGCGCATGCATTGATTGCCAGAAGTCAAAAGTTTCCAGACACAACCATAGCCCTTTGCAAGCCTTTTCTGTTCCCTTACAACGCTTTCAACATGTGCACCTGGACATTGTCGGACCTTTACCCCCATCGGAAGGATATTCTTATCTTTTAACAATGATGGACAGATTCTCTCGCTGGCCGGAAGCAATTCCGATACGGGACATTTCCGCAGAAACCATCGCCCGAACTTTTGTTACTCATTGGATCGCAAGATTTGGAGTACCTACCACCATAACAACTGATCAAGGTCGTCAGTTCCAGTCGAACTTATTCATGAATCTCAACAAAATCTTTGGCATTCACCGAATTCGCACAACTCCATACAACCCTGCCGGGAACGGATTGATCGAGAGGTTTCACCGATCATTAAAACAATCGTTAATGTGCCACAATGACGTCCAGTGGACATCAAGCCTGCCCATTACATTGCTGGGTCTTCGATCAGCCTACAAGGAAGACCTTGGTGGTACCTGTGCAGAGATGCTTTACGGAACAACAATTCGGCTGCCTGCTGATTTCTTTCAGACAACAAGTGTCTCTACTTCCATGGATCCAGCTTCCTTCTTACAAAAGCTGTGCGAGTCTATGAGAAATGTTGCACCAGTGCCCACTTCAGCTCATATCAACCCCAAGTATTTCGTGCACCCAGCTTTGGATTCGTGCACTCATGTGTTTGTGAGGCAGGATGCAGTAAAACCTCCGTTGACTCGTCCATATGATGGTCCTTATCGAGTGCTTAAACGGCTTAATAAAACTTACACTCTCCTCATTAAAGGAAAAGAAGCCGTTATCAATGTCGACCGTCTTAAACCAGCATTTTTGGTGCCTGGGCCCCCTGAATCTTTAGTTCCTGTTCCCATTGCTACCCAAGTTCCACCGAACTCTCCGAAAGCGATGCCTGTTCCTGCGATTCAAGACTCTGCTGTAAACGAAGAACTCCCTGTGCAAACTACGCGATCCGGCAGAAGAGTTCGTTTCAGCCCACGATATCTCTAACTCCTCGTGCCTTAGGCACTTGGGGGGGAGTAATGTGGTGAAACACTTCTGCTCGGAAGTTGGCAACAGCAACTAGAAAAACTTTCTACATGAACATTGGCAACACCAATTTTCTCCGGAACAATACCGCATGGTGAGCAAGAGGGCAGTTTCACGTTTCTCCCCCGACGATGTGAACGGACGAGTTCACAGTTTGTTTCCCTCTCAGAGAATTTTGTATTTGCAACTCTCTTTAACATTTTCTTTAATTAAAAATAAAATTTAGTTCAATTTTTAATATGTGGTGTGTTTTATTAAAAACTTGCAATTATTAAAAACTAATTTAAACAGCACCCCATAAGTTATTAACAGCCAATATCATAATTTTAGGCAAAATGTACTCTTAGATTTAATGACATGTGAAGCATAACAATTTGGAAATTTTAAAGAATTACAATAAAAGAAGTTTTGAAAACATATACAAAATAAGGTAAGATTATTTACAAAATAAGAACGAAACTCAAATCTAGCTGATAAGGCCAGCTACACTGCTGGACAATTACTAAGGACGGATAACACTATCATCCATAGCAACCACAAAATGAAAGGATGCAAAATGTGGAAAATTAGAAAAGGTTTTGATTTTTAGGTTTTGACGCATGTGGACAGTTGTTGTTTCAATTCAAAGTTTTACAGGAAAGATTTAATAGACGAACTTGAAATTTTTGGCATGTCTTCCCGACATCACTTAGATGATTTTATGCGTGGCCGAATTATTGGAAAGATCGAAGAAGGGCGAAAAATAACAGATGTTGACTAGGGAGTTTGACATCGCTCACAGCATTGTTTCACGGCTGTGGAAGTCATTTAAAACTACTAGAATGTGTAGTAGGTGGCACGGGGGAGGTCGTGTTAGAAGTACGACGCCTGCAGAAGACAGATATAGCGTCCTATCAGCAAAAAGGAACAGGCGCACCACAGCTCAGCAAGTGGCAAATCAGTTTCTTGCTGCCTCAGGAAAGCAGATCTCCCGAAAAACTGTTGCCAGACGTTTGAGGGGAGGAGGACTATACGCCTGCCGACCTGTTGTGTGTGTCCTATTGACCAGACAGCACCGTACTGACCGTTTGCAATGGTGTCGTGAGAATCGGAATTGGACTGAACAGGACTGGGCATGCGTACTATTCTCAGATGAGAGTAGGTTCAATCTGTCATTGGATTGTAGACGCCAACTGACCTGGCTGAGAGTGGTACTGCTTATCGTCCAGAAAATATCCAGGAAAGGGACCAATATCCGACATGCAGTGTCATGGTGTGGGCCGGTATCATGATCAATGATCGCATGTCCCTACATGTGGTTGCGAATGGGACTATGACGGGCCAACGATATATTAATGAAGTTCTACTTTCTCATGTTCGTCTTTTCCGTGGTGCTGTCGGTGATAAATTTGTTTCTATGGACGACAACGCAACATGTCATCGAACACTCGCTGTTCAGGATTGTCTAGACTGCGAGGGTATTCAACGCCTCGTATGGCAATCAGGTTCTCCAGATCTAAGCCCCATTAAAAATGTGTGGGATGCTTTGGGGAGGCAAGTTGCTGGTCGAAACTATCCTCCGACAAACAAGAACATCCTCATCCGTGCAATCCCAGAGGAATGGGATAAATTGCCTCAACAGCTGCTGGATAATGTTGTACAAAGTATGATACGACGTGTGGAATGTTGCATCACACTCCACGGTGGACATATCCCGTACTGATACCTTTCTTCAAGGTGCCTCTGATTTTTAGATGCATTGTTCCATTTTTTCGTATGCAGCATCAAATGAACATTTTTTTTCTTTCAGATGTTTCACAGCTTTTGTACTTTCCAGAACAATAAATATTCTTTATTCTAATTTCTGAACAGTGTGGCATATATATTTTATGCTACTAGGCCTCAATACTCGCTTAATGTTATGCTACATTGCAATTTGTGATCTGTCCTTAGCAATTGTCCAGCAGTGTAGATTTGGAAGCACATACATAGTAATTAGACAAGGTAAATTGATAACAATAGTTATTTCCAGCTCTTTTCAATCAAAAATATCTTAAGGTATCAGAAATTAGAAAAACTAGTATAATAAGAGACAAATTTAAAATTGGTGATATTGAGTACAAGCAAATGATAATTTAGAAAATTCACCAAAATTACTATAATACTATAATCCATCACATCTTATCTTCTTAATTATTCCTAATTTTACTTTTGCCTACAGCAACATACATGTCTGCGAAAACTTATTTTGACATTCAAGCATAGAAACAACATTTCTTTTTTTGATGTGGTGGGTGATACACAGAATTTTGATTCATTTGTTATTCTGTCAATCTAATAAAAAGTTGGATCGCTATTATATTTTAGTGGATCATATTTATTTATAATTATAAAGCGAATAGCATTTACATTTAATTTTCTTATTAACATATAATTAAAAATTATCAAGCCTAGCTCAAAGAACATGATGAAATAGGCATTAATTTTTGAAACTTTTTAACTGATTTTTGAAGGAATATTTGGATAATCTTTGAAATTTGGTTTTTTCAGAAGCTTCACAATTGCATCGATATTAAGAATAAATAGCTTTCTATTCCCTTTTATATGTAATTGTGTTTTATATTATACTCTTATACCACAGAATGGGGCTGTGGTTAGGGCATAAGCCTTTCGTCCGGTAGGGTGGGGCCTCATTCCCAATGCCGCCAAAGACCCACAGAGCATATGCGATATACGTGCTCGTTAACTCTGGGGAATCGAAAATCCTGTGGTCGATTGTTGAGCAGTTACCATGGATGTAATGGTCCGGAGAACATTTCCTCCCCTTCAATGTCAAAATTGAGGTAATAAACCCTCTGGTGGTGCAATCTATGAAGGAGTTTATAGCAAAGTCGTACTTTCACCTTTGTGGTACTCTGGTTAAATGTAAGAAGAACCCTACTGACTTAAATTCGCATAGCGAGCTTGGCTTGTCCAAGTATCATAAGTAACAACAAATACCCCAGAACACAAAACCCCATGAATCATTCATTTATATATAATAGTATATCATGTTATATCCCAAAATTTTATTCAATAAAACTTATTTCTGTTTTAGTAATATTAAGTAAATTGAGAAATAAATGAGAGACCAATGACATTAATAATCGAACAGAATACTCCTATTTAACCAAAATAACCGCTGATGGGATATATAGTACTATAGTCAGTTTTTGTGGGCCTTATCTTCGATGAAAAACGTGTATTTAGCTTTAAGGTATACGACTACGTTCGACCAAACTTTTTCTTAAAAATTAGTTTTCTTTTATCTTGTTTTTAGATAAATTATGATGTAAAAACATAAAACTAATCAAAATTTTAATTATATATAGTATACTTTTTTGTGACATTGATTATTTTCTGGCAAATTTTAGTGAAATTTCAACGAAATGGCAAACACTCTACAGAAAATTGTAATGCATTCAACCATAATTTAATTTGGGTCTAAGGTTTATGTGACAATGTTCTTAGAAATGAAGCAAAACCTACGAAAAATATCAAGCAATAAAGAAAATCTGGTTAAAAGTTAACGATTTGATGATTTTGTGAAAAAATAATTGTGAAAAAATCGCTAATAAAGTGAGAGTTATTCTTATGATAGAGACGAAGTTGCCACTTCATTTCGAAGGTGAAAGCTAAATAAAGGCCTTATACTTATGGCTATCAAATAGCACATAATAATTAAATAATTTTTTAAAAAATAGTAAAAAAATCAAAATACCACTTTCTTTTACTATTTCTGGTTTCAGTTTCCATAAAGATGTATTTTAAAATTCTTGTTGTTTAATTTTTATTTGACATACAGTAAAACGGAAAAATGTGAAATTACATTTGATTAGGAATGAAATATTTACGATAAGCATTTTTGCAAAAAAGGAAATAAGTTAATTGTAATATGACACAGCTATACTTTTAAAAAATGTAAGAAATATTAGTTAAATATTAAAAAAAAAAAATAAAAACTACAACATCAGAATATAGAAAAAAATTCCGATGTCGGAGATTTCTTTTCTCTATTTCCAGCAGTTATTAAAAGCTGACAGCTTTAGAGGGTGGAAAGAATCAAATGACTTCATATTATCAGCGAAAAGAATTCCAGAAAGGAATGCTACACCGTTCAAATTATTTACTTTACAATGAGTTCAAATGATAATAAACTACAATTTAAATTACTTCCAAATACAGTAATTAGTTTCAAAATGACTCTATAAGAGATATTCCTCAATTCAGAGTTCAGAGAATGTTCACAAATTCAGAATTACAGACTATATTGTTGTCAACTAATTAAGATGGCTTGATTAGTTTGTTGTTAAATGGACATTTTTTGCACACGAGAGATTAGACTACTGCCTAGAGTTTAAAATGGATTATGAATCAATGTAAACATCAAAACTCGAAGTGGGAATCAAACCATTAACTTTAGCCAATTCAAAATATAATACATGTGTATTACATATACTACACATTATATTAAGATTTGATGACATGCTAAAGAATAAAAAAATATAGTTTTTACTTTAACTAAATCAAGATAGATTCTAATATTTTATAAATAATTTGATTTATAAAATGTTAACAATCTTTTTCCCAAATAAAAGTTTTCATTTCTAAAATCTTTCCTTCTGTTACACCGATTTTAAAAACTTCACGAGTCAGAAATGTGTTTAAGATTTAGTTTTATAATAATAATAACCAATCAATGGAAAAGGTGATTTTACATTATATTAAAAATGAGTTTTATGAGTGAAAATATTTAAGGTGAATGAAAAGTTAAGAGTTCTTATCATACTCAAATATCTATAAAAAAAATGTCGTTATCAATTTAACTACATAGGTTTGTTGAGCCATACATTTGAATTATGAAATGGTCATGTTTTCATTGCAATTACAAATCTGATGCTATTATATTCAATTTTTTAAAAAAAATATATAAATTGAGAGAGATAGAAACAATTAATGAAAACTACTTTTATAAATCATTTTAAAAACATGAATGCAAACGAGAACTTCCTTCATATAACAAAAAATATCCGAGAAAGATTTTAATATTCTTATAAAATTAAACAAGCAATTGCAAACTGTGACTATTTTTTCAACGATTGACAACCAGGAAACTAAATATACATATCAGTTTTATTACAGTATAAATACAATAAACATTTTACAATACTACAATAATTGCTTATTTATGAGTGATATTTAAAAATGTAACATTTAAAAATATCAAAATTCAACACATGTTTTTAAGTTACAAAACTACTGAAAATAGTATCACTTAATGAAATGTTTTTATACACGTGAACAAGATGATATCAAATGAAAAAGACAATGCAATAGTAATATGAACTGAATGAAGACTTGCACTGCGACTGCACTGAGAATCAATGGGTATAAATTCAGTTTTGGAGAGAAGCCACTGAAATCCTCTTTCCCTAGATTGTTTCTTCAATTCAACACCAATGGTATTTCGAGACTTCATATTAAACCAATTTAACCACTCTTTCTGTAAAATAAATATTACAATCATATTAAAGTAAAAATATTTAATTATATTCAATACATCTAATTCACATTCAGTTTGAGATAAACCCCACAGAAGTTACAAACACATAAAATTGTTGTTTTTGTCCTGAAAAAGAAAAAGCTTTAAATAAAACAAAATTTTTGAGACAGCTTGACAAATCCTTAGACGCCAATGCTTAACGACTATGAATAACACAAATGTTTTGTGTGTGGTTCATCTCATAAAATATCTCATTATGTTTTCATTCACAAGTGGTAGAGTTTTGCTCAATTCCTTCCCTATATCAACTTCTTGATGTTGATATAGTAAGACAATTGTAGATAATCTAGAAATACTTGCTTGAAGGGTGATGGTACCATAGTGCTAGTGTTGTTGCAAATATCAAGAATGTTTAAGGAAACAATACAAATGATCATTGTTTTTTACAGGTACTAAATTCAAAATGTAAAAAATGAAGTGCTATTAAAAGAGTAATGAAAAAAGAATATTAAAACTAAAGTTTCTTACTTTTGAAATGTAATCCATGAAAAAGTTTTGTAAATACCAGGGGAAAAATATGAAAATCATTAACATAATATCCAGAATTTGCAAGTACAATGCTTAAATAATTAAAAGTGGTTTAGCACATGTTATTTGGTAGTCATTCTGTTTTGAAAATATGTTCAACAAATTCATACAAAAGTAATTTATACTAATTAAATAATTGACAAAATGTATTCCATATGAAAAGAATAAAGTTATGAAATGTTTTTATTGGTTTATACATGTTAGAAAATAACATAACAATAAAATAATACACAATGCAATGGAAGTAGGAATAATTGTTGTATATATATATATATATATATATATATATATATATATATATATATATATATATATATATATATATATATATTGTGTGTGTGTGTGTGTGTGTGTGTGTGTGGTGTGTGGTGATTAGTTGGCTGTGTGGGTCTGTGTGTGTGCGTTATGGTAAAAGTGATTAATCTGGTGATTATTCATGATTCCCACTAAATTTGATAAATGAGATAAATTAATGAATATATTCATCTTTTACCACTAAATGTAGATAATTCCTAACTTGACATGGGGAATGTGAAAAATTCCGATTATTTTTTAGAAAAATGTCTCTGAATAAGATGAAATTCAGGCTTTAATAGATATAATTTAATAATGTTGATCATAAAATCAATTGCAAAATACGAGATGATTCAAATGTAAAAATTAATGATCCATTACTAAATGACTATTCACTTGCAATTCATTTGGTGATTTAGAATGAGAATGATGAAGTGATAGATTTTAACTAGGCAAGAACAAGTAAGAAAATTAAAAAAAAGTGCTACAGAAAGTAATGAATTGCAGGCAAAAAGTACATTGAAAGGTTTAAATTTTTTTCTGGTATACAATTGCATTTCTAAGTGTCATAACAGTCTAATGTTTTTAAATAAGTAAGCATAAAAATAAAAGTAAATAAATACTTTTTTAGAACATAACTTTGGTTTGTTTTGACATGGAAGTTTTTTTTTTTTTTTTTTTTAAATAAATACTAATAATCTAAATTGTTTTATTTTTCCAGGTCTTTTAATCAATCATTAAAACATAAAAATTATCTATAATTACTACATAATATTTAACTTAAAATTCAGTTTTGTTTAGATAAAAATAAAGTATTTACTGAAATAATAATCTACACTTTTACTTTCAGTGATTTTAATCATTTGTATTTTATTTAAATTTTTAAACTGAAAGATTATTTTAAGTTATATTCTAAGCCATTATGATGCTTTTCAAACTCTTAAGTACAAAATAATTAATAATGCTTGAAAATATCTAATTTTTTCGAATTAAAATATCATTTTTCTACAAAATAACCAGAATTTATCATATTCCCCATTATGAGTTGGGGTTATATATATTTACCAATAAAAGTGATAATACCAAGTTTATGGGGAATTTTGTATAATTACCAATATATCACATTTAAAGTAACACGTAAAAAAGATAATTAAATATCCTCTATTCTACATTCATATAGATAGTTTTCATGTATTTAGCATTAGATACAAATAAAGCTTTTGTTAATTTTGATAAATATTTTTGGTCATATTATAGTTAATAACAGCAAACCTTTGCTTAAATTGCATTTATACAAAGGTTATACCTTATTATTTAACCAAAGGTTATACTTTATACTTAAATTGCATTTATATTATCAATTTATATGTTATCTTTGAAGAGCTATTTCCAGACAGGATTTATAATCTTCATGATGTATTATATGCATACAAATCAGTATTTTCAAAGGTTTCAGTCAAATTTTCAAGCGATTAGATAAATTTTAAAGATATTTTTACTTCAATGATTGAAGTTGCCTTAAGTTTTATGATTCTCAAGTGCTATTAAGGCTATTTTACCTTTTTATATAATAATTTCACAATTCTTTTTTTAAATTTTACTTTATCAAATAAACGATTTTCTTATATATTACAATATGAAATATAAAAACAAGGTAATTTTAATTAATTTCATTCGCGGTTTCTTCATATGAAATGAGAAGTTAACTACTATATACTTTCCTCATTTATTGCTAAGAAACAAACACATATGATAATTTGCTGAAATATTTGCTTGTATAGGTCAGTCCACATATTTATTTATTTATAAAAAAGATTTCAAATGATTTTTAATTTTCCAATAAGGCAGATTTATAGCAATTCCAAAAATGTTTTATTTTTTAGACTAAAATAAATTGCACACTTACCAAAAATATGAAAAGAAAATTTGGATTTTTTTTAAAATTTAAGTGAAAAAGAATGCCAGTGCTATCATTTGCAGTTAAATTGTGTATATTTTCAAACAGTATTCCTATCAAATTAGGCTTAAAAAAGCATAATGTTATATTTTAGTTGGATCAGTATTTGCATTTCTGCATAGGCATGCAATTTAAAAATAAAAAAATAACATTAAAATAAAATAAAAATAAAAAGTAAAATTTAACTTGCACAAGAAAGCAAGTAGCAACATGCTTGATGAAAAACTATAATGCACCTTTAAATGAATGTCGTTATACAAAATGTTTATAATGAGAAAAATATTTGAGTGACATTTTATCAAATGAAATAATCATAGTTAGAAAATTAAAGGATAAATTGAAAAAATTAAAAATGCATAACAATTTTCTTTTTATAATTCCTTACACAAATAATTTACTTTTTCTGATTATTCTTCAATATTTTGGATTTTCTAATTTTGATTGTAACATATTTTGAAGAGTAAAAGTTTTCCTTCAGAGTTCGTATTTCATATGATTTATAATTTTTTGAGTATCTAATTATGAATGTTTTCTGAACACAGATTACTTGAGCTGTTATTTCATTCCTGTTTTTGAAATGCTTGGAAAGCCACTTCTAAAACATTTGGATAATAACTGGTTTATTTTTTTTAATTTTTAAATAAAAGGAGTGACAATTTTTTTCATTGTATGTTGCAATTGAAACTAATTATAATTAATTTCCTTTAAAATTTATTGCAGAAGTTTATATACAGTTCTTTAGCATTGAAAAACACTCAGTTTTAAAGTACAATGAGAATATTATTCTTACAATGGATACAAAGTTCTTAAATTTAATTTAAATCTTGCTTTATATGCTTTTAACAGTAGTTTTGTAAACAATACAATAGACTGAATATAAGCAGAATCTTTCATAATATATATCAATGTAGAAAATGATTGAATTCGTTTTTAACACAGAAAAATTCTTACCTGCTTTTTCGAGAGAAGTTTCAAATCAATTAACTTTGGTTCAAAAGGAACAAATGACACAGGCTCAAATGTATAATAGTTTTGATTATTAAACTGGTACTAAAAAGAAATTTAAAAATTAATTTCAATATTACTTTTAATTTATCATTATATAATTAAAACAAAAATTTTATTTATTTATTTCCAAATGTTTTATATTATTCGATAACTACAAGTAAAAAAAATAACGAAACTATTTGAAATTTGTAAAAACTGACACCATTTAAAAGTTTTTAAGCTAAATTTAATGGAAAACATAAAAATAATTTAAAATTAAAAAAAATATCGAGCATTTATAAAAATAACTCTTTGGATATTTTTAAATATAGGAATCCTAATTATTAAATGTAGTACATTTATTTTATTTTAGTTATATCATTTTTCCATCCATGCATACTCATTATCATTTCATGGAAAAAAATCACTCATTTTTCGTGAAAAAGTATTTTAGAAAAAAAATTATCATTTAAAAAAAGCATTCAGAAGACTTTTTATGGAAAAAAAGAATGCATAATGATCCAGTATGACTTGTCTAATTTAAATCTAAGATATTTTGTTCTGAAGTTATCTGAAAGATATTCAATCATAATCTCATTGTGTTTGCTTCAGATGTTGAGAACAGCATAACATGCAATTTGATAGAATATTCCCAAATAATGCATTACTGAATATAAATTGTTTAAGCTTATCTTTAAGTGTAAATAACTATATTTTTTAAAGTTAAATTTGATGTTTTTTCAAAAACACTAAATATTATTTATTCAAAAATAAATTTTGGAAATTTATTTTTGAGATGATTTATGAAAGGATATATCATACTTTTTAAAAAATAATATAATAAATTATCATATGAGTATTTACTCAAGCAAAATTTAGGACTGAAAATTTAACAGATTCGCAATTTTCCTTAAGTCTGTAAACGAATTTGTAATTTCCTCAGCCATTTCTTCAATTTTTTTTGATTTTAAAATTCTCTAGCTTCATTTTTGACAGGTATATAATGTACACAAATTCTTAGTAAATATAACTGTATGTATACTTTCATTTCAATTGCTCTTAAATTGCTCCTAGCAGTATTGGGTCTGTTTATCTCTGTCAAATGGCAATTAGTTCTCTACTAGAAGAGGGACGTCAAATTGTGCTGCAATGGATACCCAGCCACTGTGGTATTGCGGGAAATGACGCAGCTGACAAATTGGCAAAGGCTGGCTCAGATCTACAACAGCCTTCTCCAGCTTTGGAGTACCATACTGTTAAAAGGCTTATTAAATCAAATATAGCCTCCTATCGTAGAAATGTTTACAAGATGCGCACAAAAGGGAAAGCATGGGCTTCCTTATTAACAAAGCCTATTTTGTGCTACCTCCACAGAGCTGTAGGAGTGACTAATTTTCGTCTTAAAACTGGGCATGATTATCTGCAAAAACACTTTCACTGCTTGGGTTTGAAGGACTCTCTGATATGCCCTTTTTGTGGACTAGAGGACATGACTGGTGACCACCTTTACACTTGCCCTGGATTTTCGGATGTCGCAGTTAGAAATTCTGCGGAAGATGACTTTTCATTCACCTCAAGATTGTATTAGGCTGCCTGACAGAGACTGATGGTTGAAAAACCAAGGTTGGGCATAGGATTAAAAAAAACTTCATTTCTAATTAAGAATACAAATCAATTAATTTCATAAAATTATATCATTTCAATAATTTTATATAAAAATTCAAAAAATAAATATCAATTTTACTTTTACACTATCAGTTGTTTTTTAATTTTCAAAATAAAGATTTAAGATATTTTTAAAAGGAAATCAGAAAATGGTATAAAACTCTTGTTTGTCCATGTTACTTACATACAAAGGAATTTAATCCATAGAGAAGTAATTAATTTGATATACATAAATAATTAAAAAGTTTGGTCATAAGAATAATTGCTTTTCAAAAAGTTTGCAGAAATATTGGTAGGCTTTTAGGTCCTGAGTTAAAAAGTTAAATTATTTAAGTATTTTAAACTTAAAAAATGAATAATTAATTCTTCAAATACGTGAATCTTGTTCGATTAATTTCAAATTCTAAAATTTTGAATCTTCAGGAAAAATTGGAGGAGTTGATACAAATGTTTTTACGCCATATTTGGAAACAATTTAAAAACAAGGTATTAGTAATAGAGATGTCATAATACGAAACCTCAAAGTTATCATTAAAACAATTGTTAAAGTCTAAAGTTAAAAGTTTAATTTCATTTAAAAATGTATCTATAAAATTAAGCTTCATAAATTTATTAAAATTGTTGGAGTAGAAAATAAAAAAATACATTGTTTGATATATATATATATATATATATATATATATATATATATATATATATATATATATATATATATATATATATATATATAATGGATATTTTTAAAAACTTAGATTAATTATTTTTTGATAAAAGCAACTGTGCAGTTTGACTAAGAATTATGTAAAAAGTTTGAAAACTCAAAAGTGATTTAATCCAAAATATTTGTAATTTATAAAAACTATGAAATAAATTTGGACGAAATATAACACTTTTGATAATCAATATAATAATTTAAATAATCTAATATAATAAAAATATAACATTTAAATACTAAAATACATAAATAAATATAATAATCCTGTTTTTTGACAGTAACTCTATATTAATACTTACACGAGTATGTGCGTTAACAACCATCATCATAGTTTCTAATCGTATACCAAACTTTCCTACTTCATAATATCCAGGTTCTAATAAAAAAATTTAAAAATACATACAAAATAATTCAATGCAGAATAAAATGATAATAAATAGAGTATATAAAAAAAAGAATTTAAAGAATTAATGTCAGCAGATCATTTTCAATGTTTATATTTGGTTTTTCTTAAGAACATCATGTTTAATCACAATTAACAATAATCTTATGTTTAATAAAGTAATTATGTTAATTACTAAAACAATAATATTAACTAATTATAAAAACAGTATTAATTAAAATTAAACAATTATGAATTTTAAAATTAGTTTTCATTTCTTCATCAAGGGAGATAAATCAATCTATTTCGATAAATTAAAAAGGGTCATGTAAGATAACATAAAAATAATAATGGAATAAACATATTTCCAAAAATTTAAGTTTTGAGCAATAAATAGCCAAGTTGTTTCTTATAGATTAAGATGAAAAAAATTTTTTATAGTGAATATGTAATGCATGTTTACTGCACAAATTTTTTGTTGCTTTATAGAGAAAACAGTCACAGCATTATGATAAATATTCTATGACAAATGAACTAAACAATTCTACAGCAAATGAAACATTTGAAGACATTGATACATTTTCTATCAAATTATATTTAAATAAAATTCTTGATCAGTGAACTCCACCTTAAAAGTTACTTAAATATTTTAACAAAGTTAAGATTTTATTGTTTTCATAAGTTAAAGTAATTTTATGAAGTTTTTGAATTATTTGGCACACTTTATTTGCAAAAATAAAGTATTATATTCTTCAAGAATTTTATTTATACTTTACTGTTAAGGTAGTGACACATTTATTATTTTTTTAACTTAAAATTTTCATATTTGAATAACATTTATTGGACTGGGGAGCAGATGCCAATACTTTGAAGCTTATGTATACTTCACATATAAGACCCATTCTGGAATATGGAAAACAATTTATTCATATGCTTTAGAGTCAAGTTTAAATAAATAAAAAGAATTCAAATTAGTGCTGCACAAATCATTACTGGATTGAAACTTAATTAACCAGATTGAATTGCTCTTTTTTGAGTCTGACTTACAACCATTGCAGTTTAGCATTGCTTTTTGAGGGAAGTAGAGGCCAACAGACATGTATTTCATGTTTCGCCAGAGGTCATCTAAGGGGCCTCAAACATGTGCAGGTCAAAAGACTTTTAGTCTGTGAACCTACTTGAATTTTGACTTGGAAGAGGTTTTTTTAAAGCCTCTTATGTTGTTGGATTTCCTAGCTGTTTATGGACTTGTGGAGTATGTCTAGTATTGGAATTTGTCCATCTGGGATTAGTAACAACAACAACACATATTTTTAAAGCAACACTAATTAAATATTAACTTAATAAGAATTATACACTTATTATTTGCTTTTCAATAAAAAAATCATCTTATAATGAAATGTTTTCTTTGATGAAGTATTAAATGTGTATAAATTTTTTGTAATAACTAAAATTTTTTAAATTACTTAATTTCTTACATCCATGCTATTATTTCTGTGTATCTATGCATATTATTTGTAAATATATAATTTATATCTATATAATTCTTACAAAAATTTCAAGTCAGAAAATTTCTTTTACCATCAGACAAAAACATTCCAGGTTTAAGAGGAAGCCCTTCACTTTTTCTCATCTTACCAATGTATATAGGACCTAAATAAAAAAATTATAAAAACTAAAAAATAATAGACTTTTTGTTAACATATAAAAACATTTTTGAAAAATACATTTTAACTAATAAAATGAATTTCAAATTATGTTTATTTATTATGATTACAAGAATATCTGCAATCTTTTAAATAAATATTCAGTGAAAGAAATTTTCATTTCTAAGTTTAATCAAAACAATTTATTCCCATAGATTTTAAAATAATAATGTGTTGAAAACTGTGACATAATGATAGAAAGCAATGAGTAAAAAATATAAGAAATTAAATTGGGTAATTCTGATAAAATAACTAGATCAATAATACTAAATTTTAGTTATGATAAATGTTATGGCATGATTCCTTTTAATCACAGCCTTTCTCACAAGTCTTTATAAAATACATTTAATATCACTTTTCCTAAAAATTTTGTCACTGAAACATGTTAAAGACAGTCTAAATAGAGGTCGTTTTAATTAGTCACTTTGCATTTTATTTTCCCTACATTTCACCCAATATTCATAGCTATGAAAAACTCATTAGTTTGCCTTTGATTTTAAGTCAAGTATCAAATCATAGCAAAGTAAAATACAATTTCTGATAGCATTTGTGAAGATGAATGTCTTCCTCTTTTGTCTTGAAGGAGTTCTATTTAAAAAAATTATCAATTTCATTTGATTTACTTCAATTATTTTGCTGGCAGGCTAAACATTCTTTTTTTTACAAACATATTTTTTTGTCATAATTTTGAAGGAAGATAATAGTTTAGATGTCAATCTCATTGTGTGAGGAAATGAAGATGCTCTTATAATGTTGAGCTGAGTATAGTCATTGATAAAATCTGAAGATAAGCAAGTCATTTTAAATATGTAATAAGAGTAATTTATATATTATTAGTAATTTCAAACTAGTAGAAACAGAAAAATTAAAAAAGATAACTGAAATAATACCTTCATGCACACTAAGGAAATACCCGATACCATGACCAGTACTGTGAAGGTAATCCAATCCTATGCTATGAAGTGGTCGTCTTGCTAAAAAGTCTAAATCTATACCTAAGGAATAATAATAATTATGATTAAAGAAAAATTGATAAAATACATTACATGGCAAAATTATTTGAAACTAAATGATGAAAAACACATTTACCTCTAGTTCCTTCTGGGAAAACTGCAGTTATTAAGTCAATAGCTCCCATAAGAACTCTAGTGTAAGCATTCTAAAAAATAAATTTAAAGCCAAATATTAAGGATTTTTTTTTAAATTCACACATTTAAGAAAAATTTTTTTAAATCAAAAGTATTAGGAGTACGGATACTATGATATATTTTGATTTTAAACTATATAAAATACTGGGAGTATTTTGTCCAGTTATAAAATTATTAAATAGGTTACTATATTTAAAAAGGCTTTTACTATAGGCATTCACTTAATACATTTTTATGATTCAAATCAATCTATTTAATAGAAATGTGTAATTTTTGGATCTTTAAATAAATAATTATTATAATTAACAGAGTTGTTCATTATATTTGTAGTTATATTATTTAAATAGATAATTTCAAAAGTTTATATAGTTTTGGTTTGAATTAAATATATATCAAAATTATAGTTGCTTTTTTCTGTAACTTTTTTCCACTGAGCAAGAATAAAATTTAAGTATTTTAATGTCAAAATTTATTTAAGATTAATATTAGAGGGAGGTTTACATATTTCACATTAAAATTAATTAAAATAGTAATAGTAAAAATACCATAAATTTTGTATTTTTGAAATATATATATCTATATTAACATTTTTTTTTAAATATGATAAGCAGTTTTACTCTTAATTTTAAAAATTGACCCCCTACACTTTATTTGTTTTCCAAAACTTCAGAAACTAAAATGTATAGAAAAATGAAAATGTTTGCTTTTAAATATATTGTTGCAAAAGGAATCAAAATTGTTATATTTTTAATAATTCATTAGATAAGAATCATAATGAAACTAAAAACATACTTAGACAAAAAGATTATTGAAATATTTTTTAAGCCTTTAAATTTGAAAATATATAGTGCTCATACAGCATAAAACCATTGCACCAATATATTAATAAACAATTATTTTTACTCTCATGTATTAAATGTGCTCACTTGTAGGTATATTTGCATATTTATAGGCATTTATATTCAAATATGCATTCAGAATTAATCAACATACAGCATTAACAATCATTTTTTAAAAATGATGAGAACATAGCATATGATTCAAAATGCTTCTTTTATAATTCACAAAAAATATCTTGTATATAAATTAAATGAGTCTAAAAATACAGGGTGCTGCAAGCTAACTTCCTTATTTTGAATTGTAATAACACAAAAAGTAATAAAGATAATGAGGTTGACGTGGTCTCGTTTCAAAGAGAAGAATATAAAGTTGTGTGACATTTTGGTTCAGTCACCATCATGCATATTAAAGTAATGAACACAGTGCAGTTGTCGTAGAGGCCTATTTTTCTGATTGTCTCATTTCAATGTGAAACGAATTGGAGTGGATATCGCATTCTCCCAATTTGGTCCTTTGTAATTTTTATGGGGGTATTTAAAGTCACATGCCTAAACAGACTGCCCACAAACCTTGAAAGAACTGAAAAGAAACATTTTGAGATATTGACAAACATACCTCTAATATGCAGGAGAGAGTGATGAGAAAATTAGAATTTGGTTCGCCCTAATTCTTATGTATCGCTTATGGTGGGGACCACTTTCCCAATATGATATTTAAAGCTAAACTAAAACATTAAATATGTAATTTTAGTATGCGAAAATAAGTAAAAATATTTTTAATACTTTTTCCATTATTGCAATACAAAATAAGGAAAATATCTTGCTGCACCCTGTACAATATAATTTATATGCATATTTTATATGAACACAGTTTATGTTAACTATGATTTATAAAGAATACATGTTCTATATTTCTGATTAACTATATAAAGTATAAATATATTTGATGTGCAACTTTTAAAAGCATTTTTTAAAATGCTTTTCCAATGTTCTGTTGCTGAAGAAATTCTAATACATATTTTGGAAATAGAGTTCTCAGCTGTTGTTTACTGATAAAAGAAATGCAAATTATAATCACTAAAATGTTACTCAATGGTTCTATGTTCATATTAAATAACTTGATTGACAAAGCACTCTTCATTCTACTCAAACCCCATCTGATAGAATCAACATGTACATATTAGAAAAGAATCCTCATAGGTAAGCAATTTCCTCAAAAAATAGATAATGTTAGCACTTTCAATTGCATTTGGTGAGTCAAATATATTATCAAACTTCATCTTGTAATTTTTTCCTTAAAATTAGTAATAATTCTGCAGAAATATTAATGACTAAAATTTAATTCACTACCAAACCATTTCCAAGCTTTCCATTAAAATAAGGCAATACGAATGATTCAATGATACAAGCATAATCATTGAATAATGTACCTTCAAAAAATAATATTTGACACACATCGTATTGAATTTGAAACAAATTTGATAATCAAAACATTTTTATGAAATATCTTAGATTTAAATTAATGACACATAAAGTTGAAATCATTATTAAGCAAAATTTTTTTGCCTAATTAGTTTCTAATAGAAACTACTAATAGAGAAATTTATAGGTAGGTAAATTCTTCAATCTATTGTGCTTCAATCACTGCTTTGAGTGCAATGAAATAATTTAACTTCTCAAAATGTCTTCAATTCATTTCATTTTTGTACAACTGTGGTTGACTTATTTTCATGACAATCATGAGTTTTACATAAATAAACATAAATTGATAGTTGTAATTGCAGACATAGAACATATTAGAGTAATAATTTAGTCAAATATTAATATCTTAAGATACAAAGTATATTATTTATTGTTTAAAAACATATATGATAGTAGATTTATATTGTAACTGTGAAAATTTAATAAAATAAAACGATAACAATTACAATCCTCAGATAATAAAAATTCAAATTAATAGCTATTTCTATTATACTGATAACTACACTGCTAGACAATTGCTAAGGACAGATCACAAATTGCAATGTAGCATAACATTAAGCGAGACATGAGGCCTAGTAGCATAAAATATAGTTGTCACACTGTTCAGACATTAGAATAAAGAATATTTATTGTTCTGGAAAGTACAAAAACTGTGAAACACCTGAAAGAAAAAAAAATGTTCATTTGATGCTGTATACGGAAAAATGGAATAATGCATCTAAAAGTCAGCAGGCACCTTGAAGAAAGGTATTAGTATGGGATATATTCACCGTGGAGTGTGATGCAACATTCCACACGTTGTATCATACTTTGCACAACATTATCCAGCAGCTGTTGAGGCAATTCATCCCATTCCTCTGGAAATGCACGGATGAGGGTGTTCTTGCTTGTCGGAGGATAGTTTCGACCAGCAACTTGCCTTCCCAAAGCATCCCACACATTTACAGTGGGGTTTAGATCTGGAGAACATGATGGCCATACGAGGCATTGAATACCCTCGCTGTCTAGACAATCCTGAACAGCGAGTGTTCGATAAAATGTTGCGTTGTCGTCCAAAAAAACAAATTTATCATCGACAGCACCACGGAAAAGATGAACATGAAGAAGTAGAACTTCATATATGTATCGTTGCCCGTCATAGTAACATTCACAACCACATGTAGGGGTGTGCGGCCATTGATCATGATGCCGGTCCACACCATGACACTGCATATCGGATATCGATCTCTTTCCTGGATATTTTCTGGACGATAAGCTGTACCACTCTCGCGCCAGATCAGTTGGCGTTTACAATCCGATGACAGACTGAACCTACTCTCATCTGAGAATAGTACACATGCCCAGTCCTGTTCAGTCCAACTGCGATGCTCACGACACCATTGCAAAGGGGCAGTATGGTGCTGTCTGGTCAATGGGACAAACACAACAGGTCTACGGGCGTATAGTCCTCCTCCCCTCAAACGTCTGGCAACAGTTTTTCGGGAGATTTGCTTTCCTGAGGCAGCAAGAAACTAATTTGCCGCCTGCTGAGCTGTGGTGCGCCTGTTCCTTTTTGCTGATAGGACGATATATCTGTCTTCAGCAGGCATCGCACTTCTAACACGACCTTCCTCATGCCACCTACTACACATTCCAGTAGTTTTAAATGACTTCCACAGCCGTGAAACAACGCTGTGAGCTATGTCGAACTCGCTGGCAACATCTGTTATTTTTCGCCCTTCTTCAATCTTTCCAATAATTTGGCCACACATAATATCATCTAAGTGATGTCAGGAAGACATGCCAAAAATTTCAAGTTCGTCTATTAAATCTTTCCTGCAAAATTTTGACTTGAAACAACAACTGTCCACACGCGTCAAAACTTTTAAAGCTCTTATGAACGCTATCACGTGATGAACAGACGTGGAAAAAAAATTTGCATACCCATACTTCTTCTTACTATATCCCACACTTATTCTAATTTTCCACATTTTGCTTCCTCTCATTTTGTGGTTGCTATGGATGAGTGTTATCCGTCCTTAGCAATTGTCCAGCAGTGTACATGTATTGGTACAATTTTAGACAATCAACATATTTTTAATTATTTATTAAAATTTTAAATTTTTTTTGATTAATATAAATGATAGCAAATCGTTCACCTAGTCATAAATATTAAGCTTTTTAAAATTCAAAAATTTAATTTTTGAAAATCTTTTAATATTTTAAATTAAATAAAAAATAAAGACTATTTTACAAGCAATTTTTACACATTTCATTAATGAAAAAATTTTAAATATAAATTTTGAGTTAAGGTTCTTAAAATATCTCTAATTTTAATTTATTACATAACATCTGTATATAATATTTTAATATGTAGTTATTATTTTTAAATATAAATAAAACCAAATCATTTAAACCATATGTATAATACATATAAAGTTTTACATATTAGATAACTAGAAAAGTTATGTTGTTTTTAGATAAATCAAATTGAAAATGCCAGTATGAACTCACATTAATTAGCATAAAGCTCATTTTGCTATTTTCATACATAAGACTTGCTTGCAAAGAAATTTAGCAATGGCTATAAATAAGAAAGTTATTAGAGCATATTTGCTATGAATGCAAATTGGGCACAAATTCTGCAGAGACATGCAAAAAAAAAAAAAAAAAAATACGCATGCCGTTTGGAGACAGAGTGATAACTAAACAAACTACACAAAAGTAACATTCACAAATTTCATTCTGGTGATGAATTGTTTAAAGATACACTAAGTCTTAAATGATGATGATTTAAAAAGTGTTACCAAAAAGACTACTTATCAAATGTGTCAAGAGCTTGCAATTAAGTTTGACATATCACTTTATGCTCACTTACACAAACTGGGAAAGAAGTGGAGACTAAGTAAATAACTCTCATGAAATTACTGAATGTAATAATCTTCAATAGCTATATATCTGTTCATCCCTTCTTTCCTGAACTTCTTTTCAGAAAAATTAACTGTTTCTAGATTATCTGCTGATATATGATAAAAAAAAATGGATCCAGTATACCTGCCACAGACTTTCATATTCGTGGACAGATCAAATTTCAGAAACTGAAAATATTTTATTCGATTCCCAAAGCTGTTGCTGTGACTATGGTGGACATTAGATGGTATTTTAAGCCCTGAGTTCCTTCCATGTGGCCAGGCCATTAATACTTCTATTTACAACAACTGGAAAGAAGAGTCTTTACCTCAGAAACAGCCAGAACTGATGAATAGAAAAAAATGTTCAGTTCTTATAGATCAATGAAAGGCTGCACACCACAAATGTAAGACAACAATATTCCTGAGCTTCCATCACAGTATTAGAAAGTTGTCACATGTAACGGTGCTTATTTCAATGAATAAAATATGTTTTGTTACACCATTACCATGCAGTGACAAAACTTTTTGGGTTACCTGTATTTTTGGTATGATACATTTCCAATTAATAATTAGGATATTATTCATATTTGAGAGAAATGCATCAAAATATAAAAATTAGTAACAAGAATTGCATTGGTGTTGTAATCGTGTGCGATTTCATGATAAATTTATTATTCACCAATTCTAAACTTATTATTTATAATCTAATAATTTCAATAAGTATAACTTATGCAATTAATATATTATTTTGATAAGTATAATCATTAAAGATATTGGAATATATTTACCACTTCTTGTTCACTTGGTTCTCCAAAATGAAAAGTTCGAGTAATATCAGTAGTTCCATCCCTAATGTACATAAATAAATATATTAAAATCTTTCAAGGCAAATCGACAGAGTGAAATTTAAAGTTTTGTTAAATATATATAAAGCAAATGTTAAAAGCAAATTTCTAATTTTTTAAAATTTTTTTTCACAGTAAAAGAGTTGCTGAAAATATGTATATTTTTATTTGCATCTATAGTCTGCTACTGCATATCATACATTTAAGAAGACTTGAACAGAAAATTAGATAATTTTATCATTTACTTTTCCTTCTTATGTTTATTAATTTGAGTTGTGTATCAAATACTAGGACAAACTCCATAATTCAAAAACAATTTGTAGTATAATTTTAATTAATAGATTAGATGTTATGCCTAATTTTTAAAATATTCAAAATGAAAAAGTTAAGCAACATTTGAAATGATTTTCAAATAAAAAATTAGTTCATTAAATTAACATAATTTTAAATTCATAATGACCTGAAAATTCATTTTCTGTAATGAGCAAAAAGCAATAAACATGAAATTTATGATTACATAAATTTTGTTTTTTCCATAACTAGTCACAAGCAAATATTTTTTTATTACAAGTCGCACATTTAATAGAAATTTTGATCACAATTTTCAGACATAATTTTATCTTCAATTATATATTTAACACAAATTTTTAAAAAATTATGTTTTAATGAAAAGAATTTTAAGATGTTAAAATTTACTTGACAAATGAAACTGTTTGAAGTTATTACTAACTAGCAAAATTCAGGAACAAAAACCTCCCAGAAGGAAAAATTAACCTTTTTTAAGAGGAAAAATCTGTAAACAGTGAAACTTAACATTAAAGCTATATTTTTTATTTCTCATAACCTTAAAAACGATTCAGATAACTTTGTAAACTTAACACATTATTTGGAGAAAGTTATAATAATCGTTGTGTAAATATCTAATGTTTAATTCATTACATAGAATAAAATGCTACTCAAATTAAAAAATAAAAGTATCCTGTAAGAGTTAAGGATGAAAATAAATATGAAACTTTTAAAAGTTGTGTAAAAATTAAACTATTTATTTAGTTTACATACCAATTTGACATTTACATTTTTTACTGCAAATGTAAATTAATTCTCCTGATAATGATGTAATGATTTTGTGATTTAAAAATAGTTTACTTCTTTACTTTAAGACAAGAATTTTAATAAGCTTATCCTAAACAATTTAATTACTATTTTATTAATGTTCATTTTTAGATAGTTTTCTAAATATTTAACAGAAATTATAAGCTTATTTCAATGAAAATCCTATAGAAAATTTGACTTAAAAATTTTCTAATCAAAATTTTAAATATGATGTAAAAATAAAAAATAAAATAAAGTAATTTTTAACATAGTTAATGTTCTTGTATAATTAATGTTATCTTATTTAAAGAAAGAAAACTGAAATTTTTTAACTATACATTTTAATTTTATAAGTTTCATGTTTGCTAAATTTCGAAAGATTTCTAAATCTTGTAAGGTTTAAGAAAATATTCCAACTCAAAATTTATTTTCAAAGTATGCTTTTTATAAATTAAGCGTTTATTATTGAAAACAGAAAATTTAGAAAACACATTCATAAAATTCAAGCACATAAATAAAAGTTTATCTAAAAATATTCCTATATCACTTATAGATAAAAATTTATACAGCTTGTTTTCTCTGAGAATATTTTATACCTGTATATATAATTTTATTAAAAATAACTACCCTGTTTATTTTATAATGAGATGTATAAGTAGAAAAAAATACTTACAAATATTGTCCACCAGTATCTACAAGATACATTTGTTTAGTAGAAATGTATTTGTTAGTCAATACTTTAGGTGAATAATGTATTATTGCAGCATTTGATCCAAAAGCTGAAATAGTCTCAAAACTTTCACCTTGATTTAGTGCTTGTTCCCTAAAGTAATGAAAAAACAACTCGAAAAATATATAAAAAACAAAAAACTACAAAATAAAATATAGTTTGCCCTGTTTAACAATACAAATCATTTAGAGAACATTTTTTTTTAATTTGACAAAACCCAAACTTTAAATATGAATACATTAATTACTTAATTTTTTTATCAGTTCATTAAATTTAATTTTCTTCAAAACAAGCAAACCTTTTTTTGAAATAATTTAAAATATCAATTTTTCAATAATGTTAAATTCATTCTTTTAACTAAATATTTTAAAACTAATTTTTTTTAACTAACTAAACTTCTTAACAATAGCAGCAGAGTGTATAAGGCAAATTATAGGTTTGGTTTGTTTGTCGCTCAACGGTCATTTTTTGCACACGAGGGCTAATTAGACCGGGACTTACGGCTTAAAGTGGATTCCGAACCACTACAAACATCCATGCCCAAGGTGGGATTCGAACCCACGAACTGTTGAACCGAAGGCAAGAGCGCTAACCATTCGGCTGCCAGCTCGGCAAGGCAAATTATACAAAGCGCAACAAAAACTCAGAGAAAAACTTATAATAAAATAAAACTCCATAAAAAGTGAATTTTTAAAAGTATTTTCACAACAATAAAATTACGAAAATGTGCAATATATCTAAGTAATTATAAAAAAAAACTATCAAATGAATCCCTTTCCTATTACTACAGATTAATTCAATTTCTATTTTAATGTTATGGTAGATTTCCAATGTTATGATATTTCATAAATAAACTCAAAGATTATTAATATATAGATACTTTATGATAAATTAACAAAAAATGTTTCATATGAGACTGGATTCTAAAAAGTATTCAAAAAATGAACTATCTAGTTTGTTTTAACTGAACATTTAACATGCTTTTACGAAGTAAAATGAGTACTTGCCGTCTATATTTAGACAATGCTTTAGCTGCTTTTATTTCATCCCAATGCTTTCCTGATTTCACTTGTTTTTCTAACATAGCAATGAAGTCAACAATGGCAATTGAATCTTTCAACTATTTTAAAGAAATAATAATAGTGAATACAGAAAAGTTACATTAATAATAGATATTATTATTGATGTTCAAAACATAGTAAATTACATAAATGAGCAATAATGGAAAAAAAAAAGAATTTGTAGGTAAGATTAAGTATTAAAATAAAATAAGCAAATTTTAATTTTACAAACAAATTTCCTTTATTTTTTAAATATTATACATTCTTGAGCAGGTTCATATGAAAGAATTTTATTTCCATAAAGTTAATTACATATTAAAAATACTAACATTTAAGTCATATAATAATAAAAAATTCAAGTTCTTGAAAAGTAATTCAAAATATATTAGGAGGATATTTATAGGATTATATTTATAATACTATTCTTTCATAAAAATAGAAAGAATAGTATTATAAATATAATCCTAAATAAAACTATACGGCTTCTTATATACATAATTAGGAAAGTTACTGTTTAAATTTAATTGATGAAAGGTGACAATTATTCTCACAGAGAATTTTATAATTGATGGAATTATAAGATCAATTACATTTAGCACTTTAAAATCACATTTAATTATTTTTAGAAGTAGATTAGAGTACATTAGTTTTATTTGCATCTATTATCTTTTTGAAATGGACAAAACATTTCAAAATGAAGTAATGGTAACTTATTTTTCTTTTACAATTTCAACATTGTATAAAACAAATATAATATGATTCTTTATATTTCAAAACAATTATTATTTAGAAAATTTTACTTCGCGTAACCATTAATTTATTTAAAATAAAAAAAAAAGTACTAGGTTGAAAAAGATTAAAACTATTTACTGAATCTCAAAATCTAAATTATGAGGGATTGATTATTTTTAATAAGTTTTTTCACCTAAGGCATGGCAATTGTTATTAATTGCACATATACATCAAACAAATATTAAGGAATACAAGTAAAAATTCTTAGTTATGTTACGTTTGTGAGAAAATTAAAATGGGTTTACAGTTCATTGATTAGAAACCAGATTCAAATGAAAGATTAAATTCTGTTCTGGTTAAACTTGATAAGACAGCATTAAATATATTTGCAAAAAAAAAAAAAAAAAAAAAAAAAAATACAAATTTTATAAATATATAAGTTTTAGAAATAAAAAGTAGAGTTTATCTCATTATTTAAGAAAAATATGTAAAAATTATGCATAGAAGAAAAGATTAAAAAAATCAAAAGTATCATAAAATCGAATGTTAAACAAGAAATATTTTCCATACATTATAAATCCATATGAATAGAAATTAGAATAAATGTAGTATTATACTTGTGTAAAAATTGTTGAAGAAACCAATTTTAAATGGAACTCTTTTTCACAATGTTTTTAAGTGATCAGAAAAATTTAGAGTCTGTTATAAAAAATAATAAATACATATTCTCAAAAAGTAAATGCATTCATGGAAATAACATTATTTGGAACATTTAAAACAAGTAAAAATATTTCAATTTTGAATAACTATGGAATGCAACAATATGATTCACAAGAGTTTATCATTTATCATATTAAATTTTAATAATTTCAAATCAAACACTCAATGCTTTTAGAGCTCATAATAAATCTATATTGTAAAATTGTACAGGATATAAAAATATTTTTGATACAAATAACATATTATGAAATATTGTTATACAGACTTTATATCTGCTGCCCTATACATTATACTTGATACTACAGTTCAAGAGTTACTTATGTAAAGCACATTTATTCATAAATAAATTTCTATGAAAATTTTACAGAATATAAAATTTATTTAATAATAATTTTATATGAAATAATAACAATAAGTAAAATTTCTAACCCTGTGATAACAAACACATTTCAATAAAAAGAAGGTTTTTAATTTTTATTAACATTTTTTCAGTTAGTTTCATTTTCACATTGTGTGTTTTGAATTCCATTACAAAACAATTTTGAGAAGTTAGAGTTTACTATTGTATACTTCAACGATTATTTATTTATAAATGTTAGTAATTTCAGGCTTCATTTTATATTTAGAAATATATATTGGCTGTAATTTTACAGTAAATGACCAAATGAATATTTTTTATTCTTATAATTAGAGTGAACTTTTTGGAATTCATAGGTTTAGCAACATATTTGTATATATTTTCTTTACAAATTATTCATTCCTCAACACATATTTCTTAACGGAAAAATGAATGACAAATTATATCCTCAACTTTTATATTTATATTTTCAAGATAAAAATTAAAGATATAATTAAATTTTAACTAAATTTATAGAAAGGAGATTCTGTAAAATGTAATAAAACATGTTGAAATTAAAATGTAACGATAAAGAAACAAAACAGGTTGCAAAAAATTAATCTTAGTGACATTAGAAGCATATTTTATGTAATTCAAAAAGACATAAGTCCTAAATAGGATAAACAAGTCTTTATTTTTTCTGCATTTATTATAGATTACTTGACAATTTTCTTAAATATACATTTTAAAAACATTTAAAGTAAATAAGATTTTAAGATTATATTTTCTTGGAATTTTATCAATTAAATGGAGAAAAGCAATTTGGTCCTATTATTTGTCATTCTACAGCAAACTGTATATATGTTGGAGCATATATAGACTCATAAATACATATTTTTAGTATTTTAATTTATTTAATTTAATAAAATGAACATATAAAATAAAGACTTAACTGAAAATTAAAAATTCCTGTGTAAAATTGCCTAATATTTTTTAACAGGATTCATACTGATTCTAAACAAATTCCAGAAATTTTAAGTTTTCAGGAATCAATAAATTTTTCCAGAAGATGCTGACAGTCACACATTGAATATTACTCCAACAATTTCTTTTGATAAAATACAAAGGCGAGTCAAATGAAAGTGAGCCAATGCGAATATATGACAAACAGAGTATTTTATTTAAAAGTAGTCTCCATGAACATTAAGACATTTATCCCATTGACAAATGAGCCGCATGATCCCCGTCTCATAAAACTCTTTGGGCTGTCGATTCAAAAAGTCTGTAACCGACTCCTTCACGGCATCGTCCGACACGAATCTGGTACCCTTTAGATGTTTTTTCAGTTTTCCGAAATGTGAAAGTCGCATGGTGACAAATCTGGACTGTATGGAGGATGTTGCAGCGTGTCCCACTTGAACTTTGCCAGTTGTGTCTTAACCACATCAGCGACGTGGGGACGAGCATTGTCGTGTAGCAAGATCACACCATTCGTCAATCTTCCAGGTCGTTTGTTCTTGATTGCGACACGCAGCCGATCCAGCGTTGTACAATATCGCGAACTATTGATAGTCTCTCCACGTTTAGCAAATTCAATCAGTAATGGCCCCTGACGATCGAAAAATAGTCAATAGCACCTTTCCCGAGGAAATGACAGCCTTTGCTTTCTTCGGGGGTGGTGAATTCAAATGTTTCCACTGTAAGCTTTGCTGGCGTGTTTCAGGTTCGTAGTGGTGGCACCATATTTCGTCTCCGGTCACAATTGCAGACAAGAAGTTGCCACCTTCATTCTGATACCGGATGAGATGAGTCAAAGCAGCGCCGAACCTCTCCGTCTTCTGGCGGTCGTTCAAAATCTTGGGCATCCATTGAGCACACAAAAGCCGATAACCGAGATGATCATGAATTATGGTGTGAACCGAACCGTGATTGATTTTCACACGCTCTGCCAGTTCATCGATGCTTATCCTCCGATCTTGTCTAATCAGCTCATCAACCTGTGCAATTGTGTCGGGGGTGATTGCAAGGTGGCTTTGGCCCGGTCTTGGATCGTCTTTGCAACTTTCACGTCCTTCTCTGAACCGTTTGCTCCAACGCTTCACAGTGGCCAATGCGACGCAATGTTCACCGTACACAGCAGTCATACGACGACTATTTTCATGTTGGTAAACACCTTCAGCTGTCAAAAACCTGACCACACCACGCTGTTCCTCTTTTGGAGCGTCCATTGTGTCACGCTACCGTCCTCAACCCAGTGTAAGACTGCCTTAAAGAACTTTAACCTCACACTTTCGCGCCACTTTCGTAAATGAAGGCTGTCTCTACGCACATGCACCGCAGATGATGGACCGAAACATTCTTGCTGAGGAGGGGTTGGCTCACTTTCATTTGACTCGCCCTTGTATATTTGTGATTATATACGTGTAATATTTTTCCTTTATATTTTTGAATGATAACAGGGATACCTAATTGTAAAATCTAATATGAATATTTTTTATTCAATTTAATTAAAGCTAAACGATTATTTTAAATAATTTAATAAATTTATATCTATACAATAGAAATGATTTAATTTAAATAAAATTTTTACATTAAATATTGTATTATTTTCAGAGTCCTTAAATTTTTACATGGTTTTTTTTTTCTGTTAATTTAATGTCATCTTAAAAGATGTATAAATATAATTTTTTTAAATGAATATTTTTAAAATATGGAAAAAATATGCAAAAGTCGAAACTTTATTCTAACTTTATTCTTACTTTATTTATTCTAACTTTATTAATCGAAACTTTATTCTTAAATAAAGTTTCGATTTAAATTATTTTGTTTTCTAATCATTCTATTAGATAAAAATTAATTTTTTTACCAGTTTATTCAAGAACACTTTTATTACTTCTCGATACACAAACTTCAGACTTGTCAGTTAATGTAATTATTTAATAGCTTGTCAATTTTAATATATTATCAATATTAATTTGTATTTCTCTGAAGTTCCTCGATGCACACATATTTAATTTTATAATTAATGTTAATCTGTTTTTTCAACATAATCTATGTTAGATTCTATATATTTATTTATATCACCCTATACAGATTCCTTTTAGATCTAAAGTTCAATAATGTGATTGAACTTTTCCACTGCTATTTGCTGTCATTTTCCTTTTTTAGTTCATCAAAATATCATGGACACTTTAGGCTGTGACCAGCACTAGAACTATGTATATTTTAGATGAATACTACCTAAATGACTGACATTTTATATTTTGATATAACAAGATAAATTTATATTGAGACAAGCTTAGTCACAATTGATTAATTTTTTTAAAATTTCCCACCATCAAGTTTCTAGCTGCCATCCTATTCATTTAAGAATTTAAATGGACTGTATCTTAAAAAAAAACATTAAAGAAAGAATAAAGAAAGATCAGAGGCAGGCCCATCTGTCACCTTCTGCTGTAATAATTACTCTCTTCCAAAATAATGCAAATAATTCCCTAACTTGGGGTAAGTGAGAGCTCCATCTATATTATAACATAGGTATCAACATATTTCCCCAGGTTGAAATATCAATTTCAAAACAATATTGTTTTGAATAAGTTTTTTAATATAATAAGTTTTTTTTAAATAGAAAACCTACATTTAACAAAAATTTGATTACAAGAAAATCGAAAAAGCAAATTGTTTATTTCTTACAAGCAAAAATAATTAGGTGTATCAAGTAGTAAATTAAAATAAAAGGATATTTTTAAGAATCAAAATAGTCTTTAATAAAATTTTAATAGCACATAGATTGTACTCAAGTCCTTAAGATTTACATTCATCCATGATGATATGAAATTCTTTGAAGATCGAATCATATTTTGATCTTTTAATTTGCATAAAACATAATTACAGTAAAGCTTTTGTTCAGGTATGAAATAAATATATTACATCTAATAACAAATACATGGAAACTATATTTTAAAAAAAAGCTTACACAAATTTAAGTAAATTCTTTATACCAAGTAAAAAATATGGGTATTCCTTTTAAAAGATAGATAAATTTATATACATATATATAAGCAAAAATATGATGCTTAGCACAAATAAAAGAAAATCAATACAGGGCTCCCTCATCACTTCATGTTTCATGTTTTGTGGCTTCAGTGGTTCGCGGGATTTTCCAATACATTCATCGAAAAATAAAAAATGAAAAAGTACAACCATGTTGGTAGTCACATTGTGGAAAGAAGCGTTGTTTCATGTTGATGCGCAAGAGAGAAGTATCCTTGAATACCAAAAAAGAGAGGAGTTGACTCAGAGTACACACCACAGGCTTTTATAAAGGTGCTTGATTGCTTTCCAGTGTGACATCGACCCATGAAACTACGGTGAGGCTGGCTCACATCATAAGGAATGAAGGATTTGTCGACATGACAAAAGAAGACATCAGCACCCTTATTGATTCTTACTCGAACCCACTGAGCTATGAAGACCTCCTTGAGATGACAAAGTCTGTAAGTAAGGAAGATCACAGAGGAAGACAAAGAAGAAACTGAAAAGCAAGGTCTACCCAGGAGAATCTGCAACAATTATTCAACATGGCAAGAGCGATGCTACAAGACATTGACTACTATATGGTTTGAGCTGTAGAGTACAGCAATTGCGTAGACAGGGTTATGTCCTTGTCCAGAGGAATTTTGAAGGAAAAGAAAAAAAAACAATGACAACAACTACCCATACCATGTTTCTTTACAAGGTAAAATTCCCAGCTCTACTTTCAGCACCTCCAGCAGAAGAGTCTCCGAGTGAGCTTAAAGCTTCTATGAGTCAAGTGAAAGCTTCTCCTCCACCACTAACACAAGACTCTTCGCCTCTCTCAGAAAACAATGTAAATTAATGTTTATTATTATATAAGGTTTTATAATTAACCTTATTAATTAGCACTGACATATTTAAGTAAATACATATACTGTTGTAATTTTTGTTTTAAATGTATAAAGTATAAATACTGTTTATATATTTAACACATTTGTGTACTCGCATGCATGAATATTCCTTGGGCCAAATCCTACTTTGCGGTTTTTCAGCTTTAGTAGAAATTTCTGGTCCCCATTAACTACAAAAAATGATGGATGACTGTACAACAAAAATATTATTCATATTTATTTAAGAAGGCAAAGCGCAATTTCTAAATATTATTTTCAATTTTTTTATATATATTTGGATACATATGAAAACTACTAAATATTAATAATTAAATTTTCTAAGTTGCTAGGTCACAGCACACTCTTTTTCAGTGAGTTTAATAAATAAAATAATTTCTGAATTAGTATTAGATATAGTAGAGGGATTATGCTCTAGAATCTAGATCAGTTGTCATAGGGAAGTACAGTTATATTTAATTAATCATTATATCAATGATTCAATTAAAATTATATATAATGTTATATTTTGGTACAAGTTAAATGCAAGCCATTTACTGAAAGTTTTAATGACAAAGTTAATGGCATTACTGTCAGATAAAATTTTAAAATTTAATGAGTATATCAAATATTTTGTTTCTTTAGATTTTAATTTTGTAAGATTATTTTATTTTATAAGATTTACCATGCTGTAAATTAAAAAATTTAATTAATCTAATCTTCAGTAGTCAACTTTTCAGGCATATGAGGCATGCTATTGCAGGCTAATTTGGATATCCCTCGCTAAATGTTTATCAAATTTTAAGTTTAACTAAAAGATTAGATTTTAAATATTCAATACCATTTTTCAATTTTAACATTAATTTATTGCTTTAATAAAATTGAATTTATCACTTAAAAACTTTATCTTTTTAATTAAATATCATAAAAGATAGGAAATTTATAAATATCTACTTGTTAAGTTTTCCATTTTTGTTATTTTAGAAATTTTGTTTTCTAATAATATTCTGTAACTCCAATCAATTACGTATCCATTCTTTTAAATTTTAGGAATACTTAATTTGATAAAATAAAATGTAACTATTTTCAAATTGGGTATTTAACAATTTTTGATAAATAATATTTTTGAATAAAAAAATTTGATGAAACTTCAAGTATTGAAATGGCCCAGTAAGTTTTCAATTCTATTCAGCACTTTCAGAATTATAAAAATATAGGTTTACTTTAAATAGATTTTTTACTAATCATTATTAACCGAAATCAATTGTTCACTAATCATAACATTCATAATCAAACTAAATTAAAAGTGGATGGAAGTGTATTTTAAGTTGAAAACAGCCAGTTTTATCAAGTATTGTCAATTTCTTAAAGAAATATATTATAAGTAAAAACTGCTTTCTTCTTGTATTTCAAGTTTAAGTATATATGCAGCATATATCTCTTGACCATTAGAGAATTACATTCAAAAAATTGGAGAGGCTTTTATTATTAATTTGACAATAAGATAAATCCATATTTTACTGCACATACAATAACAAAATAGTTTAACCCCATAACACACTAGTAAATTATAACCGTAATCAATTTAATCACATTATACATTCTATGTGTATGCGAAACTTCTTCACATATGGATTTGAACATCTGGGTCAACATTTGATAAAAAATGGATGCCACAGAATATTCCAGTTAAACAATTGTTGAATTTTGCCTCAGCAACTGGTCTCTTTAAATAAGAGCTTTCTTACAATATTTTTCTTTTGTTTAGTATACCACACTATTGGTGTCATTGCTAGGTTCTCTTGGTACTACTATTCCTTAAGTCTAAATCTAATGATATTAGTTTGTAAACATACACCCTCTGTTTATCGATTAAAGTTTTGATTACAATATGCTGTGACATTCCAGCTTATATTGTGTGGGAACATCTAAAATTAATAAAAAATGTATTGAAAATTTCAAATATTAAAGGAAAGCTTAAAAAATATTAACAAACAAAAAATAAAATTTAAAAACGAAAAAAAATTCCGAAAATTATTCACTTTTTGCAAGAATTAAATCAAGATTCTAGGAGTTTCTAAGATTCTGGAAAGAATATTCAATTTCCATAAGTTTCAAGAGATTTCCAGAAGCTGTATGAACCTTATTTCAAAATACATTATTTTTACTAAATTGAAGCATAAATATCAAAATTTTTGTTCATATTCTGTATTTAAAGATACAGAAATAAACTACAATTAAATTCCTAATTTTGCCTCCTTTGAAATATTAGTTTTCTACATAAAAATATTTTTGAAAATGTATTAAAAATAGACATACTATTTAAGCATAATTTAATCATTGATAATATGGTATATTATGGAAATAAAATTCAAATTTTTTTTATTTAAAAGAATATATCACAGAAGATGACAAAGAATAAACCGTGCAAATTTCTACATACTGCAGCTGATTTCATTCCAGAAATTTCAGTGGGATTTTTAATAACTTTGAGTTTTGCCACTGGTGATGATTCATAATCTATAACTCTTTTTTCCTATTAAATAAAAAAGAATAATAAAAATACATGAAATTATAAATGATTTATTTGTCAGAATAAAAGCCTATTAAATTAAGTTATAATAAATAATTTTTGTTAGTTATATGAACACTTT
Organism: Latrodectus hesperus; assembly: GCA_037975125.1. Lineage (NCBI taxonomy): Eukaryota > Metazoa > Arthropoda > Arachnida > Araneae > Theridiidae > Latrodectus > Latrodectus hesperus. The sequence goes on from CM075861.1 coordinate 790,942, forward strand.
AACATTATGGATACATAAATGTTAATTTTTTAACACAATCATTAAGTACTTCTGTAATCAAGGCAACTACATGGATATTTCTTTCAAACCCATAATAATCAAATAAATATTCTTTGTATTGTAAAGAAATAACATACTAATACAAAAACAATTTAGAATGTTATACTAAAGGATGATAGAGGTATAATAAAAATTAAAGTTAAGAAAAAACAGTTAATAGAATGAAATAAAAATAAAATCAGCAAATTGTGTTAGCTTCGTTTATTTAAAATATTATTTTTGTTTCTTGATATTTTTGAGATACTTACAAAAGTACCATTATAAAGTCAAAAACTGCTACACCATTAATTTGTAAACATTGTATTTTATTGATAAAAGACAAGCACACATTTTATGCAAAATTCTTGTATTGCTAAAAATGTGTTTTGTTTATTCTAAAAAAGATAGTTTTGTTTAGTAATAAAACATAAATATTTTTAAAAACATAGTTTGTCTACAAAATTGTACACATAAGTCGAAGTATATTTATAAATGGAAAGTAATGCTAAATTAAAAACTTATTAAATTAGAATTTTAGGATTGAGCAGACAAACTCTAAAAATAAAAGAATTGTTCATTATTTCTTTTCATTAACAGAAAAAATTAATGTTTTTTTCAAAATATTTAAAATATGGTATAAAGCATATTGTTAAATTATTTTAGTTTGATTTCTTATTTTATCACCGAGGTTTAAGTTCAGAATGTGACAGCAACAGAAAAGAATTAATTTTCAATCACCTCTGGTATTAAATTCACAATAGCATAACTTGAAGTATATGATATTAGAATTTTCGGAGTTATAGTGATTAATTCTTTTATGTCTGTGAATGCTTGACTGTAATCTTCAACCTAGGAATAATAAAATAAAACATAATTTTATTAGTAAAGGGAACAAAGCATAAATAGATAAATTATGGAAGAAATTGTCAACATATAAATTTAAAGACAATTTTAAGAAAAAAAAACATATTAATCTATATCATACGCAAATTAAAATATACTTCATGAGTTTGTGCAAGAGTAATAATATTTTTAATTACTGATAAACAGTTTTATTCACAAGATTATTTAGTTGAATTGCACACAAATAAAATTAATTTATTTCTGTCTGAGTCAGTTTCAAAACTAAAATAAAAACCATTTCTACCAACAATTCTTTTCATCAGAAAACTATCAAGGAGTACACAACATTACAATATATAGTAAATCAAAAAAAAAATTAAAAGAATTTTTTTATAAATCAAACAGTGCTGAGATAATTTAAATAACATTAAGGAAACTTAAAATAAAATCTAATTGATTTCCTTCAAAGTAGACAAATTTTGTTATTCCTGAATACAATATGTATACAATATGAAAATAATTAAAGTATAACTATTAAATACATACTTGAACACATAGAGATTCATTATTGTTTTTGGGACATAGATGTCTTTGTACTTCAGGCGAGATTTTAAGCAATTTAACATAGAGTCTAAAAAATTTTTATATAAATGTTATTTTTACCTGACTAAACATTAAACAATTAAAATTGCATATTTTAAAAATTTAAAACAATCGATACTTACTTATTATGTGTAGAAGAAATGAAAGCATATGCTTTAAAAACTGGAGTGTAAGGGACATCTTGTCCCCTTAAATTTAATAACCCTACAAATAAGAAAATACTTATAAAAACTAATATATATATATAATTTAATAAACATTTTCGCTAACTTTGTTATTCCTTTTAAATGAAACCCAGTGATTTATTGGCAAAGCTTTGCTCTCCCAAGGCACAGCCTGAGATTTGAGCCTCAAGCTGGGCCCGGTAGACTCGGGTTTTCATCCCTTCAGTATGTTAATAAACTGAGTAGGAAAGTGTGTCACCCTTCTCATTCATCTGTATTGATTTCTAAAGCTGAAGTTCATTCAAAGGTATTAATAAATATGTGAATGTGAGGTGCAGGGAATAATTTACTAGAAGGTCCTGCCAATAAACCAAACCTTCAATGTTGCCTTCAACTGTCAACAGTTACATAGATTGTATCCAATTTTGGAAGAACAGCAGCCAGATCTTATTAATTGTCACAGTGTTATCCTTCATCATTATCATGCTTGGCCACATGTTACTGTCATAACTTTCCAAAAGATAAAGGAATTTAGTTGGGAGTTTAACCCCAACATTCCTATTCCCCTGACTTAGCACCAACTGATTATCACCTATTTCATGTGTTGAACAATTCCTTCAGTCGGAAAATGTTTAATGATTTTGCTTGGTAAACTGCCATACAATTATTCCTGACCTAAAGCCGTCAGAATTTTAACATTGTGGGATTAATCTCCTATCAGAAAGATGGCAAGAGGACATAGATAGCAATCGGAATAATGAAAAATCATAGGTAATATATATTTTGCACTTATTTATTCTTCTTTATGGGTAGAAGTTTTGAGCTCATCCAATAAAAAGTCAAGTACAGATATTTGAAAAAAACATTAAAATCTTAAAAATAAATTCACAGCATGACCACATAAAAATATTTTTAATAAGATAGCAAAATTACTCTCAATTTTTCACAGCAATAGAACACAGTTTATGAAGATCTTTTTAAGGAGTATTTAAGAAATTTTAAAGATACAGTAAGATTTTTCTGAATTTAAAAATGCATTTTCTGTTCTAGATGTATTGCATTTAAAAATTATAATTTCTAATTTTCATATCACCACACTTTGTGTAAAATTTCTCAATCTGTTTTAAGTTTAATAGAACTTTTAAAAAGATTATTCAAACTAAAATAGTATCAGACTAAGAAATATTGAACTATCAAACAAAATTATTAGCAATTTTTTAAATAAAGCAATGAAAAATGATTGTAAATTCTTTCATTTAAACACATAAATTTACTTTTTGCAAACTAAGATGTTTCTAAAAATGAGTCTAATGGTTGGATAATCTTTTTTTTTTTACATTTATTTGCAGAAAATAACATTTTTATTTAGTAATGATATTTATATTTTGATTACTAATTTATTATTCATTCAAAAAATTTTTTAACAGTTAATTATTAAAATGACAGCTTCTGCAACAGACAAAAGGTCTATTAGTTACCTTAAAGCTTCATATATTTAATATTATGAACAGTCCAGATCAAAATGACTACCATTAATCCAAAAAAAAAATATTTTTGATATTAAATTCCTAATACAAATAATTAAATTTAGTAGAAAAATTTTCAAGATTTTTAGATAATAACATTAAATATAAAATATATGTAAAAAAATAAAAAAAAAAAAAAAAAAAAACACACAGTCAGCTATTTATATTTCACATAAAATAAAAAACAAAAATCTATATAGATAAAACATTTTAAGCAATAATTAATATGAAAACAAAATATGAATAATTTATAATATATTCATTATTGTATACAATACAATCTTAAGCAAAGTATGTAGCATTGCATAAAACATAGAAAAAAAACCATACATTTTTAAAAAAAATGTAATCTATTATACAAAAATTATCTTTGTTGAAATTATTATATAATAATGATTTGTATTTAAAGCATATTTTTGTAAGAAATTTATTTCAATTTTTAATAATTAGCAATATATTTGATTATCCTTCAGTATTTTTTATTTTTCACAAAACCTATTATATTTATTTATTTATTGCACATTTGGATTTATTCAGATTTATTTCACTTGTTAAGATAAAAAATATCTAAAGTTCTAATTACATATAGAGACTAACTTGAGAAATTCATTTTATAATACACCAGGAGAGAAATCACTGAATAGGAAACAGTAGTAAAGGTTTCTTGAATGTTTTGAAGACAAATTTAATATTTTACATATATAAAATTAAAAACAGGTAATATAATTTGCTAACTTTAGATCTGTTAAAAAAATCTTTTAAGAATAAAGGACTTCTCAGGATGCCAGCATTTTCTTTAAATATTATAATTCAAATATAATAAACTAAGAAATATAATAATTTAAATCTTTTTGAACTTAAAAAAATTAAAAGTTTAAAACTTACAAGCTATTTCATCTAAAGCAGATAAAATTATTCCATCTGTTCCTTTTTTTCTCAAAATTTCATATAATTCATTCAATTTTTCTGCGACAGGTTTACCTGCATAAAAATACTTTATAAAGAAATGGTAAATAAAAACTAAATAATTTTAATTAAATATTTCTTATTATATTTTGCACCAGAAACAGATTTTTATCTTAAACTGTGTCAGATTAAAATAGATTTATTGAAGAACACAGAACTTTAAATTAAATTGATTTGGTTTCTTTGTTGCTCAACAATCGTTTTGCTGAACGCAAGAACTAATTAGAACTGGAGCTATTGCTTAAAATGATTCTGAACTACTACACAAACATCCAAGCTTAAAATGGGAATCAATGCACAAACTAATGAAGGGAAGGCAAAAGTATTAACCATTAGACAGCCAGTACAGTTAAATATAAATTAGTATAAATGATAATATCATAAATGAGTAAATAGTACAAATTAATCTTAACATTTTACCTATTCACAAACAATATTAAAAATATTTCGCTATTTTAATATTATCAATGAGTAATGACAAATTTTATCAAGACTGCAAATAAAGTCATTGTTTCATCGAAATTATAAAAAAGGAATGAAAAGGAATTTAAGTGTACATAATTTTACAAATAGCAATTGTTTATATAGTTAAACAATATAATAAACTATTAAATACAGTTCATAAAAATTACACATTAAAAAAATTTCTCAATTTCAAGATTTATCACACAGTTTGAATTTTTCGGTCTCATTAATTGTAAAAATGACCAACACTGCTCATTTCTTCAACATAAAATTTTTTTAACAATGGCGAAATTTTAAAAGATTTTAGAAGCCATGTTAAAGTCCAAAGGATTCTGAATCCCAGGGCATAATTAATGAATGTAAGTTATCAAAGTGAATCAGGGATAATCAGCCAGATATTTATGGAAAATTCAAATAATTGATTACAAAATAAGAGTAACAATTAATAAAATGACTACCACAATACATCAACAATCATTTTTCTCATGAATCATTGAGAAGAACAACAGATTCTTCTCATGAATCAGTTAAATTCATTAGATTTATTAATAAAGAATAATTTAAATTTCATATTTTCAATGAATGAACATAAATTTCTAGAAATGTGACAATATTTCTACATTTCTAGAAGTTTATAAATAATATAATTATATCAACTATATCAAAACAATATACAATAAATCTGGAAAATTTTGTTAAGAGAATACTAGTGACTGATTTGAAAGTATTTCTGATAATGAAAAATATAAACTTTATAAATTTTTGTGTTTCAGAAGTTAATATGTAATTTTTGATAACTGCAAAATGTGTATATATATTGTTTAAAATATAACAAAAATAATGGATTATCAAAAACCGAACAGAGAATTTTAATACTTAATCTCATCTGAAATCTATTAAACTCAAATCTATTATTTGTAATTAAAATGCAAATAAATATTAACATAAACAATTATATACCTTTGATAAGATCCATCATTTAAATAAATTACTAAAATTCTATCTGAATAATTTAAAAGTGAAATTATAATAGCAAAAAGGAAAAATTATATTTGAATTATATACTAATTTCATAAACTACTATTGAGCTATTACATATAAATTTAAATACATAATCCAAACTTCATACTTATTCTGTTATGTATGTTAGAGTAAATTTAAATAAATTCATCGGAGAACCTGTGAGTATTTTATTTTTATTATTAGTATTTTATTATTATACAATTTTATATAGCAATTAGGGATATAAACCTGGAACCAGGGGGTATGCGTACTCCTCTGGGGCTTGAGCTAGCCACCAGGCGCGTAGGCAGGTGGTGGATAGCCGAAAGTCCTGTAGGAATAACAGGATAGCCTCGAATATTGAATAAGAGGCCGCGAACCAGCTCCCGTAAACCCTGGTGTTATGCGTTCCGTGCCTAGGGCTAATTGGCACCGCGGTATTGGTGTCTTAACGGAGCCTCTAGTTGCCTGGCGAACTTCTAGAGTAATTTGCCTTGCCCAGTAACTCAGGCAATGCTGGGTGGACTTATATTACCTGAGCTTTTTAATTGTTATCTTGTGGCTGAAAAGACACAAGTAATAACAAACCTTTCTGCATTTGCAGGTGAAGCCTCTGAAGTAGACCTTCCTGAAAAAGACAAGGGAACTCAGAGGCAATCTTGTAAAGGGGCAGTTATCAATTCTTCGCTTGAGGTAGAAATGACCTCTAAACCATCTTCTTCTGGTGAAAGTCGGGAAGCTATCTCTAGCATGTCTGACTTTCTGACCAGATGGAACTGTTTCAGCAAGACCTTATCTGCTGGAAATGTCATGCGCAAGGGGAAACGGCAGAGCATATCATTTATGAATGTGAGGCTCTTGCCCTCCCTAGATTAACTTCTTTAGGCATCATCTATACTAGAGAGTTATACCTAGACTCCATTAAAGGGTTATCGGACTTTATTAATAAAGTGGGTGACCCGAGCAAATGGAACTAGGAAGCATTGGGTTTGGAGTTAATGGTACAAAATGCTGATAAAAGCAGAGGTGCCCAATGACATACAAACCCAATTCTAAGAAGAAGAAGAAGAAGTAGGGATATAAAAGTACAAAAAATATTAATTTCATCAATAATAAGTGTAATCAAATTGCACTTATTTGAAGGATTAATATAAAAAAGTAAAGTAAAAATTAATTTACTAAGTATTTCTGTTCAAAATATTTATTTTTATATTACTCTTTAATCTTTTAATATTCATTTGTTCCTAATTTAAAAATATTCCCTTGAGCCATTTTTACTCTCTAAACTTACTACAATTAAAAGCAGTCAAAGTTAGTATATTTTAAATTAAAGAAGTATTTATATATTATGTCAAATTATGAAAATTTTCATAATTAAAAAAAGCTACTATACTTAAAATTCAAATTTAAGTAAACTGTAACTAATAAAAATTTTTCAACATATCAACTATTTCGATTTTACACAATAGATTTGTTTGATACATTTTTAAATTATAGAAGAGCAATAAAGAAAATAGTTTTAACATTTGTAATTAATATATAGTAACATTTCAAACTACCTAATAAACATGAACTTTTTTGAATCAAGTTAAAAGGAAGCAAATTTTTTGGCTTAATTTTTATCACACATATATCTCAATGTGATTAAATAGCATAATAAAAAGAAGCAAATTTAAAAATATGTAAATTCATTACTTAAGTTATAATTACATTTGTTGTAAAGTTATAATTATATTTACTAGGAGTTTTTATAAGCATATTTTTATTACAAAGATTTCCACAATCAGATTATTTTTACTTTAATATATCATTTTATTCAAAAATATATAATTTGTGAATTTTAAATTTTTTACAAGACAACCACTGAACTGCAAAATTTAAACAAACCATCTCAAAACTTTTATCTAATGAAAATAATTTGTGTGTTACTTTCTTTTAAATATTTAGCAATTAGCTCATGTATAAGTACTGAATAAAATTAATGAACAATTTTATAACGATTTTGAATTATGGAAATTTAAAATGCAACACATAATTTGGTCTTAATTTTGTATTTTTCTTACAAGTAAAAAATTTTTTTTTCACTTTTAATTACTACACAAAAATAAATAAAATAAAAATATTTGGCCTATTTTTGAATTAAAAATGTATTAATTTATGTTGATTTTTTATTATCATTTTGCATTCATACACTATTATATATCACAGCAATGATATATCATTTTGCATACATTAATAAATATTGCTATTACCAGCATACTTTATATCATGCACTGAAATATGAGCAACAGATTCCAATGGCCGCCCTTGTGGGATGTCCCAGATATCATCAATGAGATTACTATTGTCCTCAGATAAAGTAATATTAGCCTTCATAAATTCATTCTGCAAACGTAACCACTGAAAAAAATTGTATTTGATAAGATGCCTGAATTTATATCCAGCAAATATTTCAGTACTATTTATTAAATAAAGGCTTTGTTTGTATTTTCCTAAAATCTAAATTCATAAATTTGGAAAAAAGAAGAATTTGAATATTACCTTTGATGTTAACTCTTAAAAGAAAATAAACAAGAATATGAATAATATAATTTATTATATAACAAATAAATATAAATAGAAAATACTTTTTATGTAGTTTCAAAATCATTAATTATATACAAAGAATTAAATATTAGTCATATATAATGATCATACTGATAATTTAAAAATGCATGCCATAATTTATATTTCTTTTTAATATTAAGATAATAAAATTCAATCCCAGGATAAGATATTTTATAAATGCCATAAAATCACTTATGATAGAAGTTTAAAGGAAATATCTCTTTCAGGCAAAGTATATTAAAAATGTCATTTAAGATGTTAAATAAGACATGTAATTTTAAATGATATGTAATAAGTAACACACTGTTGATTACTCAATTTGATATTTTGATTTCTATGCAGTTATACATTCACTTAATCAGTTAAGTTTGATATGGAATTTAAAACACACATAACTGCAATGTTATAAATACTAATAATTTAAACAGTATAACAAATAAGTAGCAAATAACTTTAAATTCTTTGCATGTTGTTACTTTTATACTCATGAACAGTAAAAATCATCATTATATTTTCATCATTGTTATTATTCTCAACTAAAGAGATAAAAAACATTAGAAAATTAAATTTTAAAAATATACTAGAAAGATAAATAATTGAATAAAATATATCATATTGAAATATTTCAATAAAAACTTCTCAGAAAAAAACTAGATACATTATTTATTTTTAAAACTTTAAAGTTAAATTTTTATGAATAACTTAATCAGTAACAATTAGTCTTTAAAAAATATGCTACAAATAATTTGATAAAGGAAAACATGAATTAGTGTGACAGATGAGATTTAAACCAAATTTATCAAAAACCACTGTAACACTAATTAAGCAAGTACACAATTATTTGAGAAAACTAAAATAATATGGGAGAATCAAAATAAATAAATAAATAAAATAAATTTTCCATTTTTTTGGATAAATAATGAAATTTAGAGAAAAATGTAAAAAGAGTAATGCTAAAGCTCAGAATTTTGTACATTCAATATGTACTCGTATTCTAAATAATGTGTAAAAACAGATGAAAACTTATGCATATTGTGCGACTGATCCATATATATCCTAAATTCCATCCTATGAAATTCCATACTACATATTTGTTTTCAGAAACAATACATAAGTATTTTTTTAACCTGCAAGTAAATTATCGGTTCATATTATTTTGAACATGAACTATAAGGCAATAAATCAAAGCATAGCTCCAAGGCACAAGAAAGTTGATATTATGGTTAAAGGTTATCACACTCTGAGCAATATGTGGATTACAAACAACTTGTTAAAATAAATTACAAGAATGAAAGGCTAGAAAGATGATATGTCTTCACATTACCATCAAAATCTATAGACGGCAGATTCTCCTTTTAATATGGTTTTAGTCCAATTTAGTAAGCACTTCTCAGCTTGGATAGCATTATTTGCTTCCCAATTCTAGTCACTTTTATACCCAATTTTCATTGCATTCTTGGTAAATTTATTTTAATTTGAAAAATTTCTTTAATACAGCAGTTTTATAAGCACTAGTATAATATTAATTTAAATTGTACATGATTTACATAAAAGTTATAAGACATACACATATATGAAAAAAAAAAAAAAAAAAAAACACCTCATAGTATGGAATAAGTTTAGCATCAGCACCAACACATTTCCCAGGTTCTAAATTTTGCATTATCCAGTCATGAATTGATGGAGTTCCTTTTTCATTTCTTTTCATAAGAATCCAGTTGCAGTCTAATTCTTTTTCTGCTTGGGTAAAATATCTCCCATCTGTCCAAAGAGCAGCAGACTTTTCAAGAATTACAGCAGTTCCTAAATAGATAATTTATGATTTAATTAAAAAAAAATTTTAAACTTATTTCAAATTTTACCATCATTTAATTTTACCTGCTGATCCAGTAAATCCTGTTATGAACTCTCGTCTTTTATCATACTCAGCTACAAATTCACTCTACCAAAAAAATGAGAAGCATTTACCATTATTTTATTTTTACAATAAGAATATTATGTGGTGAGCTAATGATTGTAATTATCCATCTATTAATATATCTTATTAATGAAACAGCAATAAACGTATTTTTTAAATCTATGGGGGTTAAGACAGTACAGTTAATTAAACGAAAGATTGTGAAAAAGAGCAAGTTATTGTTTTTTCCCATATTTATTAAAAAAAGAAAAATTAAGATTATTTTCTATCCACAGAGTACAGTTTCTGGAATTGGAATAATAGTTTTATGATAAATTTTATCAAAAAGGGTACATACCTAAAGCAATAAGAATTTTAAATTTTCATCGACTTGTAACTATTTAACAAATATTTTTATATTTGAAAAGAGAAACATGCAACCCATTTGTGGAAGACAAATTTTTGAGACATCAACAAATGAAGTACTTGGAAATAGTTTCTCTATTTACTAATATCTACTGAAAGGGGAAAGTAATTTGAAATAATTTTTATGATTAAAATGTCTACAGAAAGTTATTAGTATAAGAATTAAATAAAATTTTATGTTCTTTAACAATTTAAGTAATAAATTACAATACAATAAAATACTGCATGATAACATAAATAAATTAATAGTGATATCCTTTCAGCATGTTTACAAATCCTTCAAGATATAAAAAAGTAACGCATACAATAAATTTTAATTTTAAGCTATAAAGCAATCTATTAGAAAAAATATTAGAACTATATTATACAGAGTACATTGATAAAAGAAATACAATTCCAATTTCTATAGAATATTTGCAGTAGTTTTGTGTCATTTAACTTTGTTGTATTTTTCTAAACGATATTTTTCACAATGGAAATAATAAAAAGTAAATTCTAAAAGTAATATTTTATAAATGCACATTACTATATATTTAAAGAAACCATATTAAAAAATTAAAAATTATTCTTTGAATATTTAAAGTATAATAATTTTTAGATTTTTAGCATTTTCAAAACAAATAAGATTGCTACTTTAAAAAAACAACAACATGCTTGCCAACCAAATGAAATTTGCCGATTTTAAATTAAAAGTGAATATTTATTGATAAATCTGTCCAATTTATCTAAATTGTTAGATCTGAATACTTTAAAATTGTCTTAGATGAGATATAATTTTAAAAGTAACATAGTTTCTTTAATAAGTTAATGATAGGTTTTTTTTTTAAGTTTTATTTCACAACTAAAGGTACAAGATTCAAACTTGAACTAGTCAAAAACGGTTGCATAGATAAGATGCATATATTAAAACATTTTAAAGGCATTTATTTCACATATTTCTTCATTTATGTGAAGTCAGTTTAGAAATGACAACTCAAGGTGAGAAACTTGTTATTTAAACTTAGGAATTATTTGTTATCTAATATGTCTTTGAATATACCAAACATCATCACTATTTAATAAAGCACTACACATTTCCAAGATATTATAAATTCACAAAATAAAAGTATTGAACTGGAAGAAAATAAAATCGAAATTTTCAGAAGATCATTCATTTACATGTTCAAAATGCTTTGAGAATTTTTTTAAACCTTAAAAAAGAACAAGTCAAATATATATAATGGGAAATCATACTACAATACATTTTTGCTAAAAAGCTTGCAAATGATTACCAAACATATACTGATAGTATGTCAACAAAAAACAGAGTCATCTTATTAAGATCATAGCAAAGTATCCAGAAGAGGAACATTTTGAGAAACTCTAATATAATTATTTGACCACTGTCAATTCTGTGATAGATAAATCCTATTCACAGCATGTCTAAAAATAGCGTAATCCTTTGACCTTCCTTCTAATATACAGCTTGTTTTCCAAATACACAAATATTACAGGAGATGGAAATTAGTTATGGAGCTACAAACTCAATATATTATACCATTACAATTTGTGATAAATCTGAGTACCAGTATTGAGAACAATATTTTAAAAGATAGCATAAATAGAGAATAAAATTAAGTACAGGAAAAACATTAATCAAATGTTATGCTCATACATTATTGAAATTTTGTAGAAGAAAATATGCACATACATAAATCAATTTTACTTTAAAATAATTATAGAATTGCCAATTGAGTGTTTTAAAAATAAAATAGTCAATTGGTAATTCCATAATTATTGGCATATTGGAACTAAAACATTTTTACCCATATTATCTTTTCTATTAGAGATATATTAATATGTTAACATGTTGACATAATATAGCAGAATATTATTTCAGGATATTGAAAACATTTAATATATATATATATATATATATATATATATATATATATATATATATATATATATATAAAATAAGGTAATATAGATGAAAATGCATTTAAAAATGTGTATGATATACTGTGATTATATTTAAAAATAAAATTATAATATTTCATTAATTGCACAAACTGTAGTTATCCTTTATTCTAGTTACCATCCCTATAACCTAAAATGATTAAAAGCTTAAATTATATTAAAAATAGGGAAAATGAAATAATTTGAAGGAAATCAGACAATATATCACATTACTAGGCATAATAAGATCAGCATTCTGATTATTGTGATGAACATTTCTTAATTTGAAATATAAAACCAGATTTCCAGTAAGAAAGTTATAACTCAATAGATAGAAATATCAATACATTTTTTGAAAAGTTGAATGTTTTACAATTTGAGAAAAAAAAATACAATAAAATATTCAATGAAAATTTATAACTTTAGTTTTAAGAAAAATAAGTTATTGAAATCCTTCTTACATAAACATCATTAAAATATTAAATCACTGAAGTAAAATAATAAAAATGTAATAAAAAGTATAGAAAAAAAATTCTAATAAAATAACATTTTCATAAGATAAAAAAGTAGGTATTCATTTATGCTATTAAAAATAATTAATCTAACTTTTTGTTGGTTTTATTACAAACTGTAACCAATTGATAAAGGAAAATAACTGACTTCAGCCAATAATGTGCAGAACACGATTAATAAAAATATAAATATCAAGGAAAAAATAAAACAACAAAATAATAATTAACAAAATAATACAACAAAAAAATAATAGTTTGTTTCCTTTTATAGTTGCAATTAAGTTAATATCAAATAAGCAGAAGATTGCTATTCAATATTTAAGCAAATTACACTCTTAATAAAGCTGTTAGATATTTAATTATAACAACTTCTCTAAAAATATATAGTTTTATTAAATAATGAGATAAACAAAATAAACATGGTGTATATACAATAATCATATATAATAAATAAACTTTATTTTGCAGTCTATAGAGTATAAGCTTTATAAAACATGATTTTGAAATTTTTTTGGACTATAAGCACACAATCCATTTAATAAATTGAAATTTTTTACTTGATGTTCATCCATTGATGGTACAATATAAGCATCATATCCACTATCTTTCATCCGTAGCCGCAAGCGTCGTAGCCTATCAGTTGTATTTTTCCTGCTTCGAAAAAAGTCCTATAAAAACTATGAAATTAATAAAATTCTTTTCTCTAATTATACTATAATGATTTATGTACATTATTTCATTCACTTCAATCAAATTATTACATTTGTTGCATGTACAATTTATTCAAAATACTTTTCTTGCAACAATGTTTCAGCAAAAATTTAATGAATATTAATTAATTATTAACATGTAGTTTGTCCATTAATAATAGATAAAACAGATACGTTAAAGTCAGAGAGCAACTGAAATTATGTGCTTAAATAGAGTGAACAAACATAAATTTGCAAAAAAATTCAACTTTAAGCCTTTAAAAATATAAACTTATTTGCATTGATAAAAAAGGATTGTTTGAAATAACAGACAAATTTTGCAATTTTAGTGAAAAAAAATTTTTTTTTCAAATTTAAACCATAATTTGTTGTTATATAATTTTTGATATGATATAAACACCAATTTTAAATTTAAATTTGTAATAAATATAAAATTAAATAAAATTCACATAGAAACATTAAAACATAATTAAAATTATATAAAAGTATAAAACACAACATTATGCAAATGATATCAAATGTTTATCTTTTATGTCCAGTGACCAACATGTAATTTCTAACATCATATTATTGTGTTTATGATTGTCAAATTTGTATTAATTATATAAGTGGAAAATTTCTTAATATGAACAAAAGGTATGAATTACTTTAAAAATAATTATATCAATAAATTATGCACCACCTTGAACCCTTTTAACATGATTAATACTAATAATACAGTACAAATACATTAGAATTTCAGTTATTTGACACACAATTAGGACTAGACCCCATACGGATAATAAAAAATTCGGTTAGTTTGATTTTTTCAAAAAAATATATAATAACAATAATAAGTAAAAAAATAATTCATTTAATTAGTTGGAAAAGGGGGCAAAAAACGTATATTTAAAAAAAATGTAAAGGAAAGGTAACATCCTTGCATATTAAAGTATTTAAAAGTGCTGTACATTAATATGTATGTATGTACAGTGTTGTACATGAAAGTCATTGCTAACTGAACATTTCGGCCAGAGTAAACTGTTTCAGTTTTTAACCATTTTCACAGGCAGTTAAGTCACATATCCACTTGACAGTGAGAATTTTCTTGTGATCATACTTGGGTTAATGCTCTATCCACTTCACAGCAGTTTCAAAACTGACAAATGTGTCACTAGCTGATGGTTTCTGCTTTAATTTGTACTTTAAAGACATCTTCTTCCTCGACACTTTCAATAAGTTGACTATCGTTTGCAATTTGAAATCCACTGTCTAACTCATAATCTATTCTCCTATATCTTCAATAAAAACTTCTGAACATCCAGGAATTTTCAAGAGAATATTTTCGAGTTCCTCAAGTGACATATCATTCTAATCTTCTCTTTCTCAAACTTTCGCTTTTCATAAGTCTTTTCCATATTTCCCATCTCTTCTTCAGTCCAACTATTTTTCTGAAATTCTAAAAGTGATACAGATAAATGGAATTCGGATATCGGGAATTTCACTGCATTAATTAAAAATAGCTATTAACTCCAATAAGTATAGTTTATCAACTTTTGCCTAAATCACACATATTTGCAGCAATTCTTCCATTGTGTATGTGTGAGTGCATAAAATTCTACAAAAAGATACTTTCGAATGAAAACATATTAGAAGATTTCTTTTAGCTACATGCAATTAAAGATCCTTTTGAGGGATTTCAAAGTAAAAAATATTCATATATTTTAGGGTCAAAATTCTCATTATGTTTATCAAAATTGAAACTTTGAAAAATTATTTATCAAATCCAAAGAAAAGGATGTAGAAAAATTAATCTTAGTAAAATTCAAGAAAATACTTAAAAAAGCATGTATATGAAACCACAAAATGAGAAATTTGCATGTTATGATAATAAGCGCAGGAAACTTTATAAATATATAAAGAGAGATCACATACATGCAATCAGATTTTGTAATAATATTGGAAGTTGACCATTGTGAAAACGATAAAACTATTTTCATTCTTATGAGCCACTTATTAGTCATACTAAAATCAGTAAGTTTAAAAGTAATGGGTATGTAAAATATAAATAACTTTTTCTCCCCAAATCTTTAAAAGTATCCGACTTTTTCAGTATTAGTTTTTAAAGTAATCTGAAGTTATATTTTCTAAGTATAGTAATTAGATTTCATCATTAAAAAGATTGAGCTTATTGTACTTAAAATATTACACCTGAACATTCATGTTATGAAAGCCTAAAAATTATTTTCACTTCCCTTGATTTTGTTGCCCTTTCAACTCACTGATAAGCAGCTAATTAATGATCTTAACATAAGTATAATACAAAACTTAAAATTTAAATCTTAACAGCATTCTGTTTACTCCATGCTACACAAACTATACTTAAAAATGTTAGGTATACTAAAAAATTATGAGTATTCTCTTTTATTTTCAAATTTATAGTCTGTAGATAACTTTTTTTTCCTATTATAAGATAATTTTATGATGACCAAAAAATTATTTTTGCATAGTAATCTACAGAATTGTAAATCTGTTTCATAATACTTATAAAAATTTGTGTAAAAATTATTACAAAAAGAAAAAAATCTATTATATAATTTTTACACTACTAAAATTTATCTTAACAAATAAATTTAAGGTATAGTATTCTACAATTTCTTCAAGAATTCAAACAAAAATTCAGAAAATGAAAACACATTTGAATTTTAAATCTGAATAAAAGCACACATAACTTTTAGCAATTTTTAAATAATCAATTACAATAAAATCATTCTTTTATTTAGAAGTAATAAGTATAAAAAATATTTTACAATATAGAGAATTATTGACAAAGTGTAAAACGTTATTTTACTTAAATTAAAATTTTCCTTTTATCAATTAAAAATAAAAAATCCTCTTTTACAATAAAATTTTTAAGTAATTTTATTTAAAGGCTGGATGAAACTGCTAAAATATAATGTTACATCTTTGAAATACTATAAAAAATAAATTATTCTAATTAAAATCTAACACGTATCTTTTTAAATTAGTTGCTTCAAAATATGATTAATTAGCAATGACACCATTTATGTATTTACTCAATATAAAGTTAATAGCATAGCTGCATAATAACTATGAAAAAAATTGCAGATAACTTTCACCTTAGTTTAATATTGATAAATATATAAATGTACTTCAAATATTTCAAAAACAACTATATTCAAATGAAAAGGACAGTAAGATATCTAGAGATAATACCTGAAATGAAATGTATAAATATTAAAGCTAACACAATACAAATCCTCTGCATAATCATTATATAGAAAGCCCGGTAGTTTAGTGATATCATTTCCCACTTCCCAGACACAAGTTTGATCCTTGAGCTGGGCAAAGTTGACTCAGCCTTTCATCCCTTCAGTGGGTCGATAAACTGAGTACAAAGCATGAGTGAGAACTAAACACTGGGGGTTTTGCATTAGACTGACCACTTAATCGGGATATATACTTCATACTCCATTGCCGCTTGGTCAAGAAAACAGAGATGGGTAATGTAGGCCTTGACCCACATGGGTTGTTGTGCTTTAGAGTGAGTTTAGTTTAGTTTAATCGTTATATAGGAAGCAAAAAAGAAAATAATTTGAAAGACAGAAATTAAAATGTATTAAGTCTGAGACTTTATTAACAAGAGCTAAAACATGAAATTTCAAGGAAAGCAATAAATACTACATGAAGTTAAAAAGAAACATAAAATTATGATATGTATGTTGTGTTAATTGCTAGTTTATTTAGTGAATATGATTTAGATATTCAAAAATATCTATTTCTTCTATGGAATATAATTTCTGAAATAAATATAAAATTTATTATTAAAATATACACATTCACTTATAATAAAAAATTAATAAATGTTAAATAATATTTTTTCTATTATCAATAGGGTGTTACAGTAAACAATGGCACAGTAAGATTATAAACATTGAAGAGACTGTAAAATAATTATGAGCAACAAAGATTTCATAAAAATATAAAACTAAAAACATTCTTTTATTTGGATGCAATAATGACTAATGATTTAAAAACAATTCAAACTAATTAAAAATCAGCAGTTCCCTAAACAAACTTATATTGTTTATCAAAAAAAGATTACTATCATTGGAATTTATCGAGTGTATTGATACAATAATCAAAAATATTAAAGAAAAGGAATTATTTTAAATAATTTGGAATCAAGGAACAAATATTCTCAATGCAAAGTTGATAAAACTCGATAATGAGACATAGAAATATATTTTCTTAATTGCTAAGTTAAGAAAATATATTAATATACATACACAAAAACTTTAATATGATTTATTACTAAGTTGTCACTTTATAATGAAATCCTATAAGAAGACTGAAAAATTAAACCCTGTAATATTTTTATGTCAGGTAATGAAAGTAATAACACAATTAAAGACATGACAGATCTTATAAGTTAACCTAACTGACACTTCTAATACATTTCAGATTGATTCCTTCAGGTTGTTATTAATGTTACACAAGTGACCAGAAAAAAATTATGTTTTCTAAATTTTGGTATATTCATGCCAAACATTGTAAAAAATGATAATCTGAAATGGTACATTAAATGTTATATCAATAACCAAGAAATAGTTTTTTAAAAAAATTTCCACTAATTAATTTTATTAAATACTATTTTGGATTATTTTCTTTTAGCACAAAATGGTATTTTGATGCTCATTTTAATGATGCATATAAAAATAATAGAAATAGCATGTTTAAAAATGTCTCAATAAAAGTGACATTTTTAAATATGATTTGTAAACATCAAAATACAATAATAGCTACAAGTTTTTTTTTTATAAATAGAAAAGTATAGTCTGATAGTATGTGGCAGTTTTATTCAAGTTCTGCAAGTCTTGAAAAAATAAAGTGACCTCTCAGGATTTTAAAGAGGCTAAATTGAAGGAGCCCATCTAAATAAAGCAAGTGTGATAAAAAAAAATCCCAACCTTTAATTATTTCCAAAAGTACATTGTCTAAAGTCATGACAGCATTCACACAACAAGACAAGCTTAATAAAGCAAAATAGTTGTTTGAAAGAAAAGTTTAGGGAAACAACCTGATGGATATTGAAGTGAATTATAATTTCTAATAAAAATTATCAGAGTTCAGTCAGCATCTAGATTCTTCAGTGTCAAAGATTACAGTTAAAAGGTACTTTCATAAACTGAACATTTACAGTACAGCAGAAATTCCCATGGCACTTGTCAGATGTTAATGCCAAATATCTACATTGGTGTCAAACTCATAAAATATGGTTGATTAATAATAGGAGAAAGTAATATGATCTGATGAATCATCTTTCACAATTTTCTTTCAAACAGGATGGCTGGTTGTACATTAAGTGACACCTGCTTAAGTGTATGACCATAATTGTCTCCTTCCAACTGTCAATAATAGAGGTGGATCTGTCATGATATAGGCAACTGTGTTGTGATTTTTTTTTATTGGATCAATCATAATAAGGAAGAATCATTAAGGAGAAATACAAAGAAAGTTTAGCTGACCAGATCCTTCTTATGAGGAAAACCTTGTTTCCTGTAATACATGGAATTTGGAATTTTCTAGAATGATTACGTACCTATCTGTGCATCTGGACTAAACTAATCATGGTTTCATGAACACAAGGATGAAAATAAACTTGAAAATCATACAAGGATAAAAATCTTAGCTTGTATAATCATGGAACTTCAATATTATTGAACCATTATAGTATATTTTAGAATGTTCAACATGGAATTGATATCTCCAGCAGCATGTTTCTCAGAATTTTTACAATATCTTTATGATAAATGGTGCATAAACACTACTCGGCACTTGTATGAATTGAGTCCTAAGAAAATCCAAGTTGTATTACATGTCATAGTAGTCCTACATATATACACAGTGGTGCAGGCGAGCCCCGGACTGTACCTTTGGGCTAACAGGTTTGGAATACTTGCCCATCACCAGGTGCCTCTTTATTTTAAACCGCAGTCAAGTGACATGGTCACACCTGAGCTGGCACCCTCCTCTCTACACCAGCGGAAAGATTTTGGATGTCACATATTAACATGGACAAGCCCCCAGATATTTGATACAAATATTTGACTAAAAATTAAAATATAGACAGAAAAATCAAATACTGCATCAGATTAAAGTCTTTTTCAGTTATTTTTTGTAAACATTTTTGCAAAAAGACATACCTCAAATTTCAAAATCAATCAATGTCAATTATTTGCAAATTTTATAATCAGTCATTAATCAAATCAATTATTTGTGAAATTTGATAATTTATTTTAATAGAAACTTCAGGAACTATTTTCTTAACAGGCATGAATAGGAATACGGCTTTATATAATTATGTTAATTTCTTTACAACATAATTAAATTTTAACAACTTACTTTTTTATTTAGACAAGTTTTTCCAACCATAAATTTCTAATGTTTTAATACTTAGAAAATTATTTGACTCTATTTTGATACAACATGATGGACAGTCTAACAAAGGCCATATTAAAGCATTTCAAAACAAACTTTACCAATTTTTCTCATTGTAAAATAAATTTTATGTGAACTTAATTATCATACTAATAATAATTACTAAACTTTCATTTGCATTAATAGTTACAACTGCCAGGATTTTGCAATACATTCAACATAATTCTGTATTCTACAAATTACAAAATGTTATGACATTACTAAGCATTTGCTTTCAATTAAAAATATTTTTCCCCTTTTCAAATTTATATTTCTGTTCTTTAAGTTAAAAAAAAATTAAAATAATATATCAAATTAACACTTGATAGGAGATATTCTTAAAAATGTGAAAAAGACAATTTTAAGTCTAACAGAATTTCTAGATTAATAAGTTAGGTAAGCAAAATAGAAATTAGCTTAAGAACAGAAGGAATAAGAATTATTAAGTAGAATGGCTCTTGAAGAACTTGTTCAAACCAGTGATATTGAAATTTTCTTTTTCATACTTTGATATATACAATTTTTTCACTATTTGTGTCATTATTTTTTCAATATTATTAAAATATTTGATTTTACTAATCATAATACTCATATTTTGTCATTTATATATCATCACATAATGTGCAGAAATAAAATATATTTATAGAATTTTATACATATTTATGTTGTAATGTAATAAATTGATGTTATTGTTAAAAAGTATATTTTCAATATTAAGATTATTTTTATTATTAAAATTTTGTAGCAGTTTTTTTAAATAAAAAGATAATGACTTTTCCATTTAAGTTTTAAAAAATCAAATGATATTTTAGAAATCTAATTTTAAAATATAACAACATTCTAAAAAGATTAAAAAATATTGGTCATGATGAAAATGGTTCAATAAACAAGAATGATCTTTAATTTAATAAGAATGAATTAAAAATTGAGAAATTAATTTTCGTTGTTAATGCAAGAAATAGACAAGCTAAATTCAATAGTTGAATGTGCCATTGATTTTGCAATGTTCTTTATTTATTACAAAATTTCATTAAACATTAAAATCATTTAAAAATCATAAACATATGAGTGTTTTAGTTTTATAGAATTGAATCTAACATGAAGAGTTAACACTTATTAAGCAGAAAAAAAAATGTAAGCTTACAAGATCTTTCAAAAAGTTGGACAAGATGGAATTTAAAATTTATTTGAAAGTTAAGTTTAGTTCTCTGAAAAACTGTGTGTTTGCTGCAACCTATTCTACATTACATATTTCATTGAATTGATAGTCTAATTTTGAAAAAATATGCATATTTTTATTATTAGCATTATGATATAATAACAATTCTCTATAAACTATTCTCTATTTTCTTAAATGATAAATTTGAATGTTTATTGATAAGCAAAATTATTTAAATAAGAAATTTCAATTCAAGCTATACTTCAGGAAAAATGAAAATTTGGGAAGGAGGACAGTAAAAAAACAAGATTCACGCAGCATATAATCTTTATTTTCAAATGATATTTACAGCCAAAAGTTTCATAAAAGGTTAAAAAATGAGACAACAGTAATCACATATATGTATGCAAATGATGAGTTAGATAACTATAATTAAGAAAAAACATAATATTAAACAGTGTTTCAAAGAAAATTAAAATGCAGTTTATTTAAATACTTTTTTATACCACTGAGTAGGTGTGATACTAGCTGAGTGGTAAATTTGTGCCACTGAGTGGTAAATTTTTAAGAATTATATAAAATAATAAGGTTTATTTTATATAATTCTTAAAAATTTACCACTGAAATTCACAATAAAAATCATGGTTTAGAAAGCCATACTTGACTATCTTCTGGATAAAAAATTTTAAAGTTCAATATTTTTATAGTATTGGCTCAGGAATCAAAAAGCATAAACATCATTCATTTTTTTAAAAAAAAATTGAAAAAGCTATTCTATTGCTTACTTGAGAAAAATAGGGAAATTTATTATAAATATATGTTTTATTATATTATCTAAACGTGAAGTAATCACTGTAATACAAAATTTTGTGAAACTGTGTGATAAGAAAACAAAGCAAATTTATCCCTACCATGGAGCACAAATTACAAAATTTATGTAAAAATTAAATGTATGCATATAAAATATTTGATGAATTACCAAAAGCTGTTTTAAAAATATCGCTAAAAATATTAATAAAATGTATACAAATGCAAGTGAATTTCTTCATAATTACAGTTATTTCTCTACTGTAAACTCAAATTCAAAAGCTTGGCACAACAATTACAAAGTTAGTTTATTATAAATATCAGTACTTTTCCATTTCGCCGGCAAAAATTAAGTCGCCAATTGGCGACAACACACAGTATACACATAAAAATTTTTAAATAATGTTGTTTTACATAAAATTTTTTAAACTTATTTATTTAATTGTTTTTCTTGTGTTCACGCTATGCGTGGAATGATGGGTTCCAGAGCCTCAATTTATTTACTTATTATATTAGATTACAATTTATTGGGTGATGCATATTTCAAAATCTTATTTTTTTTTAAATATTTTTTATGTGAATTTGTTATGATTATTATTTTTTAAGATACATTTTTAAAATCCAATTTTTTCTAGAGAGATTTTATGAAATTATTAAATTTGTATATATAGCAACATAGCATAAAATTATGAAATGGGGAAAAAAAAAGAGTCGAAATAAAGTCGTTGACAGTAAAAGGCCGTCACATGATTTGGAAACGTAGCAGTAAAAGGTTACCAGCAAAGATATTCCTTCTAGCGCCAGTTGTATCATTTTTGGCGACTTTATCGCCGGCGAAATGGAAAAGTACCTAAATATCATTACTATAAAGCAAAGAGGTAAAGCATACTTTATCATCACCTTTAATAATATGATTATTTAAATCATTTTTATTTATTATTTTTCTTGGTCTTTTATTTTTGTGTGCTCTAAGTTTAATAAAAATATTTTATATTATCTGACAATAAAATGAATTTGTCTACAACTATAAAAAATTGAACGACAACATTCATTGTCCTTTTGATTATAAAAAGAATTATATAAAACATTTAGAAAGCTTGTTTTAAAAATAAACATTTATAAAAAAACCTATTATTTTAATGTTACGTTATATATAATATGGAGAATCGAGCAAAAATACAAATGCAACATTTTATGCTAAAATGCTAATTCATGAATGGCAAGATTTTGTCAATTTAAATTAATAGTAGTCAATCTGATTCCTAACAATCACTAGTGGGTAATTTAAACTTTTCAGGTAATAAAAATCTTGTCTGATGTTAAAATTGTCATATAATCATATGAAATGAATTTTGAAATACTAGTCCTAATATTAAGTACAAAGTAATTAATTACCTTTGTCTCAAATTGACAAAATAAATTAATATGTATTTATGCATGCATAGTGAGTATTAGAAAAATGTATACACTTTTTGACTTAGAAAATTTATTTTCCTAACTATACAGTTTAAAGTTCTTGGAAAATAAAGCTACAATTAAACTTAAACAAGTAATATATATTTTTTAACGTCACTTACTACTTAGGTCAACAAAGAATATTAATACAATTCCATTATATCCTCACAATCGATCATAGAAGCGATTGCTAAGCAGTTTCCATTAGAAATAATTTTTGGTCTTTAAAAATTTTCTTTCAATAAATGATAATTATTCAGTTTATAAAATGTTTGTGCTATTTTTTAGTAGCTTCTAAAAATTTAAAACCTTTTAAAACAATTCACGACGAAAATATTTACGACAGTAATTTCAATTTTCTCTTTCCCATTACGATTATCATCTTTTGAAGGTATAAAGGAAGTATACCAGAAAAATTTTATTGCCATTATATTTATAGTCAATTTTGACTTACGTCAACACAGAAAAATATTTTTTTCTTCCATATAAAACTAAAATTAATTAAATTTAAGAAAAGAATTAATATTAATTAAATGAATTAATATGAGTAATACATTTTGATTGCTGTCATAAAAAATAAATAATATATTAAAAAATTAAAAACATATTTAATACTCAAAATATAAAAGAATAAATTTTCATATGAATATAATAAAAACAATACTAGTTTTTTAATGGTTAAGAATAAATAATTTTAAGTTGTGAATAAAAAAAATTATAGGAATTATTATTATAAATTTTTTTTTTAACCATAATGTTTGTTTTAGCATTAAGAAATAAAATGAAATGCAACACTATAATTTAATTCTGCTTAGTAGTAATCACATTAACTTCTTAAAAATACTTATCATGACATCACAAACTTTTTCCAAACTAGTTAAAAAGTTATAGTATATATACTTCTTATGATAGTCTCAAGCTTTATTTGACATTTGTCATGTTAAAAATCCATCCTTGGATAAAACTTGAAGCAATTATGTTTCCAAACTAATCAGAGTCATCACTACTATCACAGCCAAATTCTTCACTAGTCAAACCTAATGTGTGACGCTGAAATGCAGCAGCTGAAGCTATTGCAGCTGCAAAAGATTCATTTTTTACACCTGAAATACATGGTTTATTTGAAGTGTGGTCTAGAAGAGAATCTAACTTGCTTTTAAATTCTTTAGTTTCAAGGTCTGATACTTTACTTTTCATTATTTTGAGAACATTATCATTAATCTCATTGGAACAAAGTTCATCACTTGTTTTGTTTTCTATTTTTTGCTCTAAAATGGTATTAACCTGAGATTCCTCAGGATCATTAAGAGATTCCAATAAATTTTTGTCTTTTCGCTTTTTTGCTAAAGCAATTTGTTCGCGAACTTGATGTTCATCAGCTTTAATAACAAGCACATTTTTCAACTCTTTTAAAAGATATGAATTTTTCTGAAAATCTTCTTGATGATAGAATTTTTCTTCACAATCCTCATTTTCAGGATAATTTTGAGATATTACATCTTCAAATACTTCATCTTGGATTTTGTTCTCAATGTCACACCTTTCAACAGCAGAAAAGGATATATCAAGTTTCTTTTCTTCAATTTCAGGAATTTTAGAATCAAGAGATGTATTTTCTTTGGGATTTAAGCATTCACTGAAAAGTTGATTACATTTATTTAAATACTCTTCATAACCAGACACTTCACTTTTGACAGCATTAAGCATGTAGCTCACTTGTTTAATAATAGATTCATCTTTTAAAATGTTTGCATTTACATCATTTGAGCTTAAGAAATCTTCAATTTCAAGTACTCTCCAAAGAGCAGATTTTAAATGTAAGCTCATATTATGAATTGCCACTGAAACACCAGATGTTTCTGAAGCATGGGGTGGACTTGCTTTATTATTCTTTACATTTGTAGCTTCAAAACATCTATAATATTTATATTTAATTTCAATAATGTTCACTGATTGTTTAACTTTATGAAACAAATTAGATAAACTATTCAGTCTCTTAAAAGATTCAAACACATGAAATGAATAATTCTTTTTAAGTTTATTTTCAGCATACATTGTTGATGCAGAATATAAGCACTTAAAGAATTCTGACACTTGGATTTCCATTAGATGAAACATTGCTTTCAATGCAGAAATTGATAAGTTTTCTGTTACTTTCATCAGTTCTTCACAGTCAGATTCTGAGTTTATATCATATTTGAACATGCAACCAAACTCATAAATATCTAATTTTGCAAGGTAATCATCAGTAAAATCAATATCAATATCTTTAGATATCTGATTAATTAAAGTACTTGTTGATAGTCGATATTCCATAAATAAGTCTTTTATCCAAATAAAAATTTGCTTTCTAAGTTCAAGGTACTGTCTGCGTACAGAAACAAATGGTAACCTTTGTGATAACTCAATGCGTTCAGCTGAAGGACAAACAGATGCTGACGTAAAACCTCGAGCAACTAACTCTGCTTCCTGAATCAATCGAATGCTCTTTTTGAGTTTCAAATATATAATTTTCATGTCACACATAAGATTTTTTAGACGAAAATACAACAAAAAACATAGCAACAGTTCAAACAAATTATATAACATAAGCAAGATATTTGCAAATAAAATGTATGGGAAGAAATTATGTACGTGAAGTAGAATTGCACTATAAATATTTTCACCAAAGTTCAAAAATTCAAAGCTGAACTGTACAAAAAATATTAAGAAGGATGAAAATATAACTGTGATCATTCTAAACAGCAACACCCATGAATGAGTATAAATTTGTTCAGATTTCCAAAGATTCACAAATGCTTTATCATTTTCAGTAAAAATAATGTCAGCATCATCCCTTTCCAATACATTACTAACCAAAGAGTTTTCAAAAATGAAAACGTGACATAAGAATAGGGAATAAAAACAATTAATTATATTAAGTGTTAAATTTTTGAGAAATATTTTTGTTTCCAAAAAATAATTTAAATTCTTCCTATGTATGGTAATATTTTGATTTGATTCAGGAACAACAGATTGGTTATAAATCTTGTTTTCAATTCTATTCAAATTATCACTTAAATTAAAATGCATTCCATAATTACTAGATTGGTCATCCTTGTTTTTATGGGTCAAATTATTAGCATCAAGCAGGTTAAAATCTTTCATATAATCGGCAAGAGGAGAATTAGGAAGAATAACATCTTCATCATCAAACTCTTGCAAATCAAAAATGTCATCACAGCTAACTTCAGTACTTAAGTTTTCTTTATTTGTTTGTATATCAACACTATCATTAATTTTGCACTTTTCAGTTTCTCCATTCTTATGTACACTAATACTTGTTTGGTAATTTTTTGTTGAATTAATTAGATCCATGATCATCAAAACTCACATTCATGTGTAATTTAATAACAGATTAGAGTCTGGCAAACAGCTGATTAATTCCTTAGAGAGCACTTAAATCTGAAAAAAATTCATAAAGAATACCTACAAATACTATTTCATGTTATTAATAAAAAAATGTAAGCACAAACTGAAGCATAAAATATATAAATATGTTAAATCCCATAAACTTTTATTGTTATTAATTTGAGTTTTTCATTAGAGCATGTGCTAAATGTAAGTGTTAAAAATAGTAAGGATCTTAAACTTATTTTTTTGGTATTAGAATTATACGTAGAACCTCTGAATTGAAGCTTTCCACACTAATCCCTGCACCGCCGAAAATACAAACTAAGCAAACGGATTGTTTTGCTATCCCTCCGGTGATTATACTTTTGCCAACTTTAAGAATTTGAATCTTGACTTAAAAGTTGAAATTATTTATTTGTGTTTAGAAGTATAAAAAGGAATATTGATCACAGAAAAATGATCATTAAAATACAAATATTGAAGCATTTAAGCAAATTGCACAGTGAAAAAAAAAGGATTCTTTATTATATACGTTTTACATTTAATATCTAGTTTATTTCTTCGTGATGACTTCACATATGAGGGTTAATTTGACATTTTAAAGTTGAGGCTTAATTTTATTTTTGAATAATTTTTGTGCTAATTTAAACTTTTTGAAATTTTATTTTATTAATAAGATTATTCATATTATTATTATTATTATAGCATAAAATCTGCATTTTTTCAGAAGCTAACAGATTCTTTCATGCTTTTTTTGCTTAGCTTATTTGTCACTCTAGAATCACATTTGTAAAGGATGGCTTATTCGATAAGGACCAATATTTAAAATAGATTCCAAGACATAAACATCCTTGCCTGAGGTGGGGTACGAACGAACGAAATGAGGAACTGAAAAGCAGTGAGTCTATATTATCTGTGACTATTGTCACAGATAATATTAATTAAAGAATTTATATAGTTTTTAGGATAATTAGATGACGTTAGGTGCAGTTTTAATTACAATATCCATGAATGCAGTCTATACTATAATGTGGGAGTAGGAATAAAGTCGATTTCAACCGAACAATGAATCACCAGGACATCTTGAAGTGATCGTCTTTATTAAACTCTAAAATGTATTTATTAAAAAATCTTTAATGGAATACTGATGCCATTTAGACTGGAGTACAAGATGACTCTTAATAACTTAACTGCCGCTTTAGAGGAAGGAGGGATAACCAAGATTCAAGAAATAGAAAAATGTTTTTCAGCACATACTTACAAAAGGGGAGAATAAACATTGATGATCAGACTGTTCCCCACTTTCACGTGTTTGAGTTTTCATTTGGCCGCCATATCGTGGGACTTGGTAGCGAATATGTAGAGCAATTAGGCACATTAAAGATTCGTCAGTTCATGTATGTTCACTACACTGAATACATCTATAATCGCTATTTCAAATATTCAACTTGACAATTTTGTATCAATAGTGTTTTTGTAGTAAAAGTAGCAATCTACGTGAATATTAGTTAAAAAGAAGAAGCATTAACAATATTAACCCTAAATAATAATTTAAAAAAATCAAGATTCTGACCGTGCTTTCAAATATACATAGAGAAAAAAATTTCCAATTTATAAAGTTGTTTTGATGATCACACTGATGAGGTTCCATAACTGACTGGCATAAAAATAAAGTTTCTTTTCGAATAAGAAAATTAAAATATTAATTTTCTTAAATTCTGATTACACTAAATGGTGAGTATACTCATTGAAGTCATTTTTGAGCTGCAAAAATACCAAATATAAAGTGTTAAAAGGCAATTAATCCAACGGTAACT
Organism: Latrodectus hesperus; assembly: GCA_037975125.1. Classification (NCBI taxonomy): domain Eukaryota; kingdom Metazoa; phylum Arthropoda; class Arachnida; order Araneae; family Theridiidae; genus Latrodectus; species Latrodectus hesperus. The sequence goes on from CM075861.1 coordinate 819,751, forward strand.
CTAACTAGAACTTTATAAGTCCTAGTTCAAATAGAAATCAACCATCATTTTTAATCACTAAACATTAATTTGATTCTGAACTTTGCATAACAGAATCTTGAATATTGAGGATTTTCATGACCAAAACTTTGTTTGAATTGATAGATAACATTAAATATGTAATTAATATTATGTTCACAAGATTCAGATTTTTAAATTTCTTTTGTAAAAAGAAACTAATAGAACATTGTAGTTTTCTTTTTATGTGTTTCACGTCACAAATATATTTTAAGAACTTAAAATTGTACAAAGTATATAATGCATACATGATTCAAGGTATCCGTTGTTTTGTGATGTTAGTTGATAACTCTTTGCTGATTTGTTCTACAAATTTCATATAAAATTCCATTGTTTGTGAAAATTGATATTTTCATACGAGTTTGCTCAAATAATTATAAGCCCATTAAAGAGCTTGACAAAGTCGCTTTTATTTAGTTATTTGCACAAAAAGGTAATTTGATTAAAAACTGGCGTAATTTCCAAATAAGCAAAAATTTACAAGCAAAAAAGTGGAAGAAAAAGTGTTCTGATCCTAACCTATATTTTTTCTTCCCAAAAAATGTTTTCCAGTTTCCAGCAGAACTTGTTGAAAGCATTTTCATGGTTATTGGTCTCCGGGCTCGAACTTCCTGTCGTACCTAGGGTAGTATTTCCGCTCTGTAAATAAAGGTCCCTGCCTATCGGCCCTCCCTATTTTGGCATTCCACATCTTTTTCATCGGCACGGAAAAAAGGAGGAAAGAAAAAAAGAGAGAAATTCGACCCTAAAAAGCGTTGAACTTAAAATAATTCCCGATTGCTTCTTTGTGGACAGTAAAAAAGAATCAAATTAATATAAAAGCTAGGCACGAAATCAAGTCCACAAATATTTGTCCTCCAGACCAAGGATCTCATTAACAAGCCGCCACTTTCCCTTTGCTTATACCTGCATCGCACGGGGCCAACACCCCCTAGAATACATGTATTCTAGAGGGTGTTGACGGAGCTGTTTCAGGGAACCAGTCCACTGTGTGTCTCTGGATGTTTAGTTATGTTTATCAGAGATAAGTCTATTAATGATGGCGTTTGCTGGATGGATTTAGCTTTTTTTATTGACATAACAAGCCATCTTTATGAATCAAAATTAGATTTGTAGCTTTAAAAAATTAATTTAATTTAATATCTTATCAGTTCATGAAGTATAAAAAAAATTCAAAATTATTTATGATAAGCTGTTTAAAATGCTTTAAATACTGAGAAATATGATAAAATCTTATTTGAGAAGTTTTTAAGAATTTATTAAACTAGAAAGAGAACCAATTGCTGTATTTATGTGTTACCTATAAGTTAATTTTGATGTGGAAGAATAACTGATATACAAAATTTAAAATTCTCTTTAGTTTATCTTTTTAAGGAATACGAAGTCTTTTTCTTCCAAAATGACATCATTTTAAAAACACGCTAATCAGAAGCTATGAATAAAGTTTGGAATCAGATGGAGGAAGTAATGTATCGTAATTATTTATTTTTTATTTCATTAACATAGTTCATTAACTATCCAGTTACGCGCATCTGCATTTTCAAAGATAAATGTAAATATTAATATTTACATTTATGAATATCAAAAAAAATTATTAAAAAACGTTAATAATTATTAAAATTTTTTTAGTTTGCCACACCTACCTGGGTAGACCCCAACATTGAAAAATTACGAAGTTCCCCATACCGTGAGGAAATGCACATTCTCTTGCTCTGATGTATAGTGAGTGTTGAAACGCAATATTTCAGAATTATTTAGAAAGAATGTTATTACTAGCTAAGTGAGTGATAGATTATGTGTTGCTTTCATATATTCAACCATTTGCATATTTTGCTTTTTCTAGCTGTAACTTTCTTAACGATTAGCATTTATATGAAGTATAACTCGTTTCATTCAAAAAAGTTTTCCACATGTGTTTATTTTATCAGAACAGTCTTATATAATGATAATTGTACAGACATAGGAAAAACAACTTTAAGTAAAATAGACTCACATTTATCTGAGAACTTGTTGAAGTTTTTTATTAATCACACAAGAATGATAAAAAAATATTCTATTAATGTAATAAAAATAATAAAAAAGTAACAAAGCAACTTGCTTAAGCTAACAGAAGCTCACAGTGAAAATTTATATTAGATAAATAAAATATTCAAATTTATATTTCATTGAATGTGTTTTAATTGTTGTTACATTGAACATGGATATTACGAATTGTTTAAACTGAAGAAATATATGCTATAAAAATTAAATCCGGCTTATATTAATTTTTTTTTTGGATACGAAATAACTTTTTTTTTCTAATTTTTTGGAATAATTTCCAATTAACGCTAATAAATTTCTAATAAGATATAGGAAACTGATATTTCACATTATAAATTTTAATATTTTGGAAACTATTGCTATTTCTAGTGTATATATCAACATAAATTAAATACTTGACAATGCATAGCCTAATAATAGAAAGGAATGTCAAAAGATTGTAAATTAAATATTTTAAAATTTGCACAATCTACCAAGTTTTACTTCTGGTAAAACTTTCCAGAGGCAGTCAATTGCTTTACATGCCTTGAAAAATTTCCGAGAGCCCAAAATAAATGGGCATTTAGAATTTAAAAAGGAACATTTCTTTCCGCTTTATTCAATAGAGGAAAACAAACTTAAAATCTTCTACACTGAAGAAAGTAATCTTTCTATTGGGTCACAGTGAGCTATGTTCTGAACAATTGATACTGTATATAATGGACAGCTTAATAGCCAAATAGTATTGTAAGGATTTTTTTAAAACAAATAGCTTACATTACCTTCCTGATGGATATATTCAATTATGGGAATTCATATGTCACACTAGAAGAAACATTAAAAACTCTGATACGACCTGTCTAAAGGTATGCGAGTAGAAGGAAGTACAACAATCACCTAATATTTTTATAATGATTAAGCTCTGTTGAGAGAAGATACCAGTAATCTCTAGAAATATGTTCACACCGACAGATCTACGATTAAGCGAAGTAATTAATCTGACTTCTAAAATGCTTGAAAATAATTATGCAAATCAACAACGTAAAATAAGGAAATTTCAACTCACCTGAACAGTGTCACAAGATTCTCTGACTGAAATTTCCGGTGATCTCTTTTGTATTTCTCTTTTTGGGCCATTGCGCTCGCCACCATTTCCTTCAGATTGATGCGAGTTCAATGTTTGCGACCAGGGCACTAAAGGAATACAAACTTCAGATTAGAAATGTGGTTTATCACACCTTTTTTCATAAGTTTAATAAAAATATAAAAAAGGATTTATATTAAATGATTTAACGAAGTCACTCTCAATTAATTCCTATATGGTTCAAATGAAACACAAAAATCATGCTCTTGTTCCTTGACCAGAAGTATTTATTCCGTTTTAGAGTTAAAAACGATTTCAAGAATACCCTTATTAAGAGAAGTGTAACTGTATATATATAATGTTATTGTTGGCTTGTATCAGCTAGGCTGGCAATATGAGGTGCGCGGCTCCACTTTTCCAACTGAATCGTAATTTGGTGTGGAGTTCGACTTCTTCAGTACACACCTGCCATAGTTACCCGTTTATAGGGTAGGCTACCATTCACAACCTATTGATACAAGGAAAGGACAATGACAAGAGAGAGAGAAAGTACATCCATGCCAGAACCGGGATTCGAATCCAGGACCTCCCTATCCGCAGTCAAGCATGTTGATCAACACACACACACACTCATATATATATATATATATATATATATATATATATATATATATACTGTTACAAAACAAAAAGTAAGTAGATATGATTTTTTTCCTTATTATTGAATCATATGTTGTTGCACCTGCTTGCTTCCCCCTAAATATCCCTCAGTTGGGCTCTACCAGTTAAATAGAAGCAGTCGGGTGGCGTTTTCGTTATTTTGAAACAGGGACCAAGCAGAAGACCCTCAATACGTGGCTTGCTACCCCGAGAAGTATCATTTCACTAGCAGAGCTTTGCGAGCACACCCAGTTTTAACTAGCCCCAGCCACCTTTAGCGAAAACGATGGATCTTCAGTCAGCCGGGATTCGAACTCACTACCTTCCGATAATGAGAACGACTTCCTAACCAACCAGGCCACAGCGTCCTTTACACATATGGTGCAGGCACGCCCCTGACTGTATCTTAAGGTGAAAGGGTTAAGAATATTCGTCTATTACCAATGGTTTTATGACTTTGAAACACATTCAGAAGACGAGGTCACTCCTGAGCAAAAGACATCTTCTTCATCCACGATAGATCAGCAAAAGGAATTTGAATGCTACTATGCTTGAGTTGCAACAGCAAAATGTTTACAGTCCAAAATTTTCTTCTTGTTAAATTCTTGGTCTAGATAAAAGATTGTAATCGCTAGAAAAGATCTGAAAATTCTTCGCATTATAAGCTCTAAATTAACTCAGAAAGAAGCCCCGTTCTACATTTATAAAGTTCTTACTAAAATTGATTTAGCTATTCTTGAGGTGCAACAGCGATGAAGATATGAGAGTGTGGCAGAAGACGAGAAGTCCGATTCTTCAAAAAGGAATTCTTCACTTCCTATTTCTATCGTAATTGTTTTCTAATTTGGGTCACAAAAATAGTTATTACTAGGTTACTGAAAGTTCACACACACACAACTCATGACTAAATTAATTCTGAGTCCAGATTGTTAAAAAAATTATTGATGACTTATTTCACAATTTTTGAGTATTAATAACAATTTGACGGGTAGAAGATCGATTCTTATAAAAGGAATTCTTCGCCTATACTTCGGATACCTCATCATAGCTGTTTCTCACATGAGATAAGCCGATTGATGACGGAGTGGTTAGAGTACATAACTTCGAAGCAGTAGGTACAGGGTTCGAGGACTGTTTCGGGCATGGAAGTTCCTTTCTCTCCCTCAATCTGTGTGTGTGTAATTCCTTAAGGCTTCACTTTTGGGGCGACCGACTGGGTCAACCCAATGTATAAGATGACATCACATTCGCCTCTTGTAGCCCTGAGTAGGTATATCCCAAGTGCAGCAGGACATTAGAATATATATGGGATTTAAAGCGCCACCAGAGGGCCATTCACATGTTTGCCGCCGGATATGCAGAGAGAAGATAGAGAGAACGACGATCTGATGGATGGGAAAAGACGCGATGACGTGAAGACGCGAATGGATATTGGACTAATTACGGATTATAACTAAAATGTTAGATTGTTGTTTAATATTCATTTGTAAATATGTAAATAGCCTTTTCATTATTTTGTCCAAAACCATAATTAAATCATTTAAACAATAATGTGTTAATTCCTGACAATAAACAGAACTCTACTACTATATAGCTTTTATGTAGCCTCCACTTTGTTAATCGCATCTTTACCTCAAAAAAATCGTCAAAGAATCAAGGGGTACCTGATTGTACAGTGTCAAAATATTGGTAAAAATGTTGTTGTTGCTTATGACACTTGGACAAGCCAAGCTCGCTATGCCTTTGGCTGTGCGAATTAAGTCAATAGAGAGCGTCTTTCGTTTGGATCAGAGCACCACGAAGGTGAAAGTACGACTTTGCTTTTTTTAAGGTGCCTCGTCATTTTGAACCACGGTCAGGTGACGAGGCCACATCTGAGCTGGCACCCTCCTCTCCACATCCCCGCCACACCATTAGAAGGACTTTGGACGTCACAGATTAACGTGGACACGTCCCCAACCCACGGAGCTCTAGCAACCCAGTGTAGGTGAGTACGCCGTGGTCACCCTCCCAACCACTGCCCGCGGCAAATGATGCTTCACTTGCTGAGCTTTCGGGAAGCAGCGTTATTAAAAAAATGTACAATGTCAAAAAGTTTTTTTTTTTTTTTTTTTTTACATAATCTGTTTTGATGTTGTACACATTACTTAAAAATTTTCAAAAGATATTCTTTTTCTCAAAATAAAATAGAAATTTTGTTTAGAACAATGAAAAGCTAACATACTTAAGGAACAAAAACATCCAATTTTTAATCGACATTTTATGCAAAAAAGAGACACTTTTACATTTATTTAATGAATAAATGTTTGGAAAAACAAATACTTGTATCTTTCACACTGAAATGAGGGAGAAAAAAATATAAGATTTTTAAATGAACATTTTCTTAAAAAAATTAATAGATTCTTTTTAATAAAATAATTTATTTTATTTATGAAATTTTTAAATAAGAAATTAAATTATCAAATAATTCCTTTTTAGTTATCAAACAGATAGTTCCTTTTTAGTTAATCAAATTTTTTTTCCATTTACATAATTATTAAAAAAAATTTTTTTGCTCAAATATAACGGTTTATATTTCAAAATCAATTATAAATTTTTTACTTAAATCAATAATTCTTATTTAGTTGATATTTGATTATTACAATTCAGATAACATTAAATAGTTATTAAAATTTCCTTTTTAAAATTTTTTTTCTAATTTGACATTAATTTTTCTGAAGATTTACAGTTTTGTTATAATAGTTTAATAAAAAAAATTGTAAAAATTTTCGGAAAATTTTTTTGTGAGTTTTTCAACTTTATAAATTTCTCCATCTTTTTGTTTTTCAAGGTCCATTATATTTTCTTACTACGTTACTTGTAAAAATCTTTTAAAAAGACATAGTTAGGATATATTTTTGACTATCTGGAATCGTGATCTGTCACTTTTCTAATAATTGACGTTTGATTTTTCTTATTTTTTTTTTAATTTTTACAGAATGTATTGAATTTTCTTTTTTGAAAGGGTGCTGTGAAAAGATGCTCGTTTAGTGAACTATTAAAATATTAATATTCTTTATGCACATGCAAATAAAATTTATATAAAATGAAAGTTATTTATATCAAATTATTACTGGATATTTTAACGAGACGATTCCAACAGAGATTATTATTCTTAATTGCATTTGCATTTTTAACTCCGTTTATTACATTTTAATTATGTTTTTAAGTTTCTTGAATAAGTTTCGAATCATTAAGATTGTTACGGGAATAGTTTTATCTTAACTTTATCAATAAAACAGGCGAAACTAAAGGAAATTTTAATGTTAAATGTAATTACTTCTCAATGACATGTCTGGAGATAAATAACGCCTTTCATCATGTTCGAGGACGGAGGAAGTGATTTCACATGGAAACACTAGAAATAGAGAGTTCTCAAAATAAACTCTTCTTCCCAGACCAACAAATCATGTCTTTTAATACAGCAAATAAAATAAGCTATGTTTCGAAAAACGTCTGAAAGGAGAAACGGTGTTGAAAGTCAATCCGCATTGACTATTCGTGTTTGTTCAAAGTTATATTTGGCAAATATCTGCAAATGCTTCACCAAAAGCACTGATGTATTTTTTTCAATATGCACACACACAGCTGGATGGAAAGAAATGAATGCACTGTTAACAGCTGAGTAAATGATAGAGTTTAACAAATAATGAACGGCAAGGCAAATAGATATAGATCTGCAAATGTTTCCGGCAAAACTATTTTTATTATGTCCAAGGCTGGAAAGAGGACTCAGGGCAGATATTATCGACGCTCTGAGACAATTTCTGTTTTCGCAAGATTCATTTTTATCCTTTCAATTAAAATATAACAAATAGCTTCAGACCAAATGTGCACGTGCATTTATCTGAAGGCGGGGGTGGCCTGGTTAGTTATGGCGTCGGTCTCAATACAGGAAGGTAGTGAGTTCGAATCCTGGCTGACTGGAGATCCGTCGTGTTCGCTAAAGGCGACTGGGGCAAATTAAAACTGAGTGTGGTGTCATTGTCCTCCAAGTGAAATGATACTTCTAGTGAAAACAGGCCAAGTATTGAGGGTCTTCTGCTTAATCCCTGCTTTTAAATCACGATTACTCTGCTTGGCTGCTACTATTTAACTGGTAGAGCCCAACTTAGGGTTAGGCGTAAGAAACCATACTGGTGTAACAACAACAGCATTTATCTGAATTGGTTGGGACGTTCTCATTATCAGAAGGTAGTGCTTTAGAATCCTGACTTAATGGAAGATCCATCTTGTTATCTAAAGGTGGTTGGGACACGTTAAATATGTTGTGGTCGCAATGTCCTCCAAGAGAAATGATACTTCTGGGAGGTTAAGTATTCGGGGGTCTTCTGCTTGCTACCTGCTTTTAAACTATGAAGACTCCCACCCGGCTGCTTTCACAAACTGGTAGGGCCCAGCTCAGGGATTGGTGCAGGAAAGTGTGCTGATCCAATGGCAACATTTATCTGAAATATGCATCTTTGAAATGGTGCACATAATTTAAAATTTTAAGCAATATGTGGCAAAACTGAAATAATTCATTAACGAAAAAAATATCGTTAAATTATTTCAATGAAATGATTATATTCCTTTAACTGCTTTGAAGAAAAGTCTCATGGATGTAGGAAAACAGTTGAGCAAGAGGTTCCGGGTTCTATACCAGTCACTGTTGAAAGATGGGAGATGGACATTGTGCTCCAGCTTTCTACGTGTACATCTACGAGGCAAGTGCTTTGGAGTTTTCCGAGTTTCCTTCCTTGCGAAGCGTGAATGTGCTCACTATGAAAATTCCTCTCAAAATCCAAAGTCCACAAAAATTACATAATTTATGCGGGGTATATTAAAATACCTTCCATTATTATTAGGCTGTTCACTCCGCTGTGTTAAAAGCCTTATCTTAAATTAGAAAGATGCAAATCAATACATGGAGGTCTCCGAAAACATTGTAATCACTATTATTTAAATAGCGTAATATGTATTTTGAGAAGAACGATAGCTTCCTAGAATTATTATAATATTTTTTTTGAAACAACGGTGGGGTTTGGTTTGGTTTGTTTGTCGCTCAACGGTCATTTTTTGCACACGAATGCTAATTAGACCGGGACTTACGGTTTAAAGTGGATTCCGAACCACTACAAACATCCATGCCCAAGGTGGGATTCGAACCTACGAATTGTTGAACCGAAGGCAAGAGCGCTAACCATTCGGCTGCCAGCTCGGCAACAACGGTGGGGATTGGGAGACTAACCCTTCACTACAAGGCCGGAAACTGCTACTCATTAGTCGTTACCCAGTAGGCACTTGTGAATCCAGTCACGTAGACAAATAGCATTACCCATGCCAAACCACCACAAACCCCTTTATAGGATGGGCAACATTCATATATTATCTCAGATGAATGGATAGAGAAACACAGAGAGAAAGAAACATCCATGACCGAACCGGGATTCGAACCCGGGACTCATAGCTTAGGAGTCAAGAAGGCTAACCACTCAGCCATCGGTCGGTAATTATTATAATATGTGGTTTTCATAGAGTTTTTTTAATACAGTTTTTATAAATGTTGAGGTATTAAAATTTTATGTAAAGACAAATCTGCTTTCAGGTTAATTCAATAAACTGTTAAAGCTCACTTGATTCGATGCTTATATACTTTTTACTTATATATATATATATATATATATATATATATATATATATATATATATATATATATATATATATATATATAATTTACTTTTTTTTACTTATATAAGAGTATTTTATAAATAAATGCCTTATAAAAATATAACATTTTTATACATCGTATATCTTAAAAGAAAAAAATATTTTGTTTCTCTAAAATTTCGTTTAATACTGAATACTATTTATTAAATACTGCGCTAATTATAAAATTTGAAGATGTTTTGAATGGCTTGATAAATTAGTATTATTACAAGGTTTGATTTGATTAAAAATGAATTGAATTAAATATAAACCGCGATGCGTGTAAATAGTTAAATAATTATTTTTTGAGAATTGTTTCAATACCTTTTCATTTGTGGTTCTTATAACTTTTCTTTTAATATGTTTATTTACTTTTTTTGTTAATTGAACTTGCTTGCAAAATGTTTTAACTATTTGGTTGTATATTCAAAATTTATGATCCATTCAAGATTTGTAATTTTCAATTAATAAATATAATTATAATATCTCTGTGGACTTTGTATATAAATTTTAGAATTATTTTGATAAAAAGGAGAAATTTTTAACGTCTTAATTTTATTATTCCATAAATTTTTATTTATGGTCAATATTCCTTGCTTACTTATTTTCATATCAAACTCCGTTGAAATGATTCTAGTGAATTATATTTAATGAATGAGCTCCATTATTTGTTTAAGCAATTAACTTGTTAGTTAAAATTTCCGGATTTCGACTACATAAACAATTATTTATTAAAGACTAGACTTAACTGTTTTAAGCACACATAGATTCTACAATAAAATTATTTAAATTGTGATTCAATAAAATAAATATTTTTATATTTTAAAACTAACAGTTTGATGTCAAGTTATTATTTTTTCAAAATAAAACCTACCAGCTGTTAGACTGAAGCTCAAAGGTCGTGTGTTCAATACCCCCTCATGTTTGTATTTATTCGGTACTTACTTTTAAATGTAGGATCTTGCTAAATTAGTTTTCATATGCAAAAAGAGAGCGTAGAGCGACAGGTGAAATTAAATTACCTAGGACATTTGTATTTTACATTGACAGATGCTTATATAAACTAAAGTTAAAAACCATACCATTGAATCATTTAAGTTGTTTATGTATATTACAGTGTATATCATACAGAAATAGCATTGTTTATTTGAATAAAAAGTAATTTCTTTCTATGTTTTTTTTTTTTAATATTCTTGCTTTGAATTTGATGGCTCAAAAAGAAAACTAATAAAATATTTAAGTTTGCAGTTTTACTTATCTCCTTTATTCATGCTAATTGCAATTTTTCTTGTAGTATTTTTTTACTTGAAGCTTTGCATATTTAAGCAGAGATGAAAGGCGAATAGTACCAATCTAGTATCCGGTTTAAAAGTTCGTGGATTCAATTTCCATTTTGGGTTTATAATGGTTCAAAATCCACTTTAAATTATAACTTTTGACTTGATTAAGACTTGTATTTAAACAATGATCATTCACTAATATGTACTAAACTTTTCAAATTTAAGATAATTTAATCAAATACTTTCAGCATTAAACTTATGCACCAGAAGAAATGAACATTATAAAACATTCGTTACTAACATGTTTATATTTTTTTACTTTTTACGAATTAACACTTTCCCTTTCTTCTATAAGAATCGGATGACTGGAATTTTGCCTTATTTGGAAATATTTTAAGGATTTTATACAGACGTAAATTTTTATTCCTTGTTTTAACTACCCATCAATCGCTGAATTCGAAATTGCAGACATATATGATATATATATATATATATATATATATATATGTATATATGTTTTACATATACTCTTTCTTAATTGTGTTATACAATCTTTGCACGGATATTCCAATTTATTAGATTTTCATGTAAAAGATGGCAAAATTTATCATCTGATTTTTTTCTGTGAGTGCATCTATTGTGAATGCATAATTAATTAGGTAAATAACTTTAGCTTTATTTCCTACAAAAATAAAGTTTGTATAAAATTAATAATTAAAACTTTAATTATTTAAATAATCGGACTACTGTAGAAATATAAAATGCTATAGTAATGCTACTGTAGAAATATAAAAGTTATATTTCTACAGTAGCATTTTTAAGAGTATCTTTCTATTTAGAAGTAAATTAAAATTTATATATTATGTCGTAAAAAATTATGTTGGTGAGAATATTGTAATTTTCTTTAGTTTTTGAAGCAATTTTGACGAGATATTGGTTTACGCTAAACGAAATATGTTAAGAATAAAATAGAAATGAAACAATTTAAGTACTTAATTTCCTTTTCAAAGTCAAATAATTAGATATAGTATAGTTGAAGGGAAAAAGAAAAGCTGTGTGATAAATATTTTACGAATTACAGAATGAGCTTACGTAAGCGAAATTCTTCAATCTTATGAAAAGCTAAAATAAGAGTGAGCAAAACGTATAATATACGTATAATAATTAATGAAATTTAAATGTTGGCGTAAGCAAAGCATTAATCTTAAGATTTAAAAGAGACTGCTTACAAATATTACAGTTATTAATATATAGAATCCTATTAATTATAATGAAATATGTTCCAAAATGGTGTTCTAAATTTTTGACGAGTTTTGTGAAAAAACTCGATCCTACTCAATGTGAGCTGTAATCCTACGAGCATAAAGCTCTAAAACTGTTTCTGTCATATTACTACTCAATTCATTTGGTGAAAATGTGCTTTGGGTCCCCTGCTTGGCGCATTTTCAAAAAGTCGCCAACTGGCGCGTTTTTGCAAGTTGTCTCGCGGATTTGAATGCTCCGAGAGACACTACGCAAAAACGTTTCTATGTCGATGAAACCGAAATCCGTGTACACTATCCCATGACTCCTGACAGGAACCTTAAGTGTGCACTGCTTTCTTTTTGAAGCGGGGATCTATTACAGGTAGAAAGTTCGACTCTTTTCCCATCCAAGCATTATTTGGGATTCGAACCCGAGCCCACTCAATGAAAGCCTAGGGTCATATCCAATATACAAGCTAAGCGGCGGTAGACATAATGTTGCAACATTAAGTAAAGTGGTACAAAGATAAGGTTTTCATTAAAGTTTTAATCTTTATTTTAACTGTAAATAATTAATACTTATATTATGTAATATTTATTTTTTATATGCTCGTTGCGGTCAGACTAACGGCCTAATTCTATTGTTAGGCATCCTAGTGTTCAATTCGTAAGCTCCTTTCAAGGAAAACTATTGTAGAAGTGAACCGATCTCATCTATAGCAACGAAGAAAACCCGGAAAAATCCCATACAGAGAAAACGCATGCAGAGGCAAAACATCCATCGTTGTTTAGCAGTGGCTGGGATCGAATCTAAGAACTTTCTCTATGAGCAGCGGTGTCCAGGTCGCACATAATAAATATACTTAAAAGATGGACGATAATAATATAAAAGATGTGGGAAGGACTTACAAAACAGGAAGAACATAATTACTGTAGATTTTAATTTATTTATGTTGCAGATACTGAGTATTTATGCATCTTCCCGTCGACCCTTTTCACCCCCCCCAAAAAAAATATGTTGAAATGCAAATTTTAATCATTCATTTCAATATGTGGTGCAAACAAAAAAAAATTAATTAATAAAAGTAATTATCTTATATTTTCAATGAAAACCTTATTCTTTTGTTCAACATTTGAAGACATTTTAGTTCGTGGAAATGGCGACGGGATCAAACGAAAACACCAGAAGTTATTATTTTACGTAGCTCATTTTTACGCTAATAAATATACCTCTAGATGATGCTTGACCTCCATTTTCAAGCTCCATATATAGCTCCATACCGCTGAAATAGAATTATTTTAAACGTTTGCTATTCTGCGGAAGACCAAATCACATTGGTAGATTTGTCTGGCAAGGTTGCAGACTCCTGTTCTGAATTAATGTCATATTTACAGATGCATAAAATAATTTTCATGTACTAATTTTACATGACTTTAAAACTAAACAAGTATTTGGCTTAACAATAAAAAGTAACCAAATAACGTGATTTCTTTTAGAAGAATGAAACAATTTTAAATACATTTCTGTGTATATTCCCATAAGCTTCGGTTACAGTAGACACAGCTGATAGGCCATCAATTACACAAGGAGCTGCTTATAATCTCGAGAGGGTGACACTTACGCCTGAATTTGAAGAGTCCTTAGGAAGATAGAGAAAAATACAGTCTCTTTGAAAGAAAGTGGCGCAGCCCGTCGAACTAAAATAGTTTTTATCGTAAATATATCACTAAGAGCTAATGGAAGAAAAAGCTCTGAGCTTCGTTTAAGAAGTCAGCAAACAGTTTCGACCTTTTTAATTTTTTGTTTCCTCACAACTAAAAAACACACTTAAAAGTACATGCGAGCGCAGTTTTTAAAGTGAATAATTCCAGTTTTTAGCTGTTAATGCTCTGCTACACTCAGCAAAGAAATTCAATTCACAAATACCATAAAAAATAAGAAAGAGACTTCGTGAATTTTTATAAAAAAAGTTTGGCAACGAAATAAAAATAGCAAACGCATGCGGACATCCAGATATATGTGATGTTCCGGAAAGCCGGTTAAAAACCGGAAAAGCAGTCCAATTATGTTTATTAAAGACCATTTCATTCTCGTTGAAATAATCGTCTTCACTTACATCAATTGTAAAATACTTTTTGAACACGTTCATTTGAAGTCTGCCGGACAGGATGAAATCCATTAGACTTTCAAACGAGAAGCACATGTTAAAATTACAAGTTGGAATATGTTTCTGTTTCATCGGTTTTATTTGTGAATTGTTTCTTAGAATAAGTTCTAAATAGTCTCGTAAGTTACAATTACACCCAGTTACACATCCCATTTTATAGGTTGCAGTTAATTTAATGAGAGCTAGAGACATGCAGTAATTACTTTATGCAATAATAATTAGAATTTAAGTAATTACTATTTAATGAGATAAATGCTAATAATTAAACGTCTACAAAAATTGAAAATAAGAGTAATAGTGAAAAGTTAATAAATGAAATTTAAACTGCATGTGTATATTTTGTGGAAATATATAAACAATACATATCTTCCAAAATAATGCATAAAAAAGTTTTTAATGAATTAAAGATCAATAATTAAGAGTTTTAAAAAAACTGAACGGTTATAACAACAGAGATATTTTACATGATTAAAATTTTGGAATTCGAAAATAAATATTATTTTTTTAAATGCATGTGTATATTGTGGAAAAAATTATATTGAACATAGACAAAATTTCTTTGTTTCAAATAGTTCAAGAATATTTTACAGTTATTATAAATTTTAACCGAATAAAAAAAAAGATGTTTATATAACATTATAGTTAATCCGATATTTTAAATTATATTTTAATGATGATTTTAAAGTTACTTATTTATACAAGGCCAGAGAGTGAATTATATAAGAATTATTGCATAGTAATAAGATTTACGCATTGGGTAAAACGGTAATTTAAAAAAAATGAAAAAGACTTTTTAATAAGTTAAAGGAAAAAGCCATGAAACCATTTTTCTTTATTCATCAGTTTTATTTTTGTACATATATCTTTCTAAAATAAAAATTGTTTTCATTAAAAAAATGTTTACATAATTATAATGACGTAAACATAATTACAAAACACTTCGTAACAAATTGTAATTGTAATGAATTTAACTGAGCAGTGTGTTTTTTTTAAATTTATTTCGGACAAAGTTTTGTCCATTTATTCTAAGATTCATATTTCAAAGGAATTTTATTATTTTATGATGTACGACAAATTGTGTTGACGATAAGCTAGCCTAATTATGCTAAAGAGATTGGCCTAAAGAATTCAAAGAAATATAAAATAATCTCATTGTTTCAATTATTAATCTGAACTAATGACAAATGATTTTTTCTCAAATATTTTAGTTATATATTTGTATTTTTTAATAGTCTAATTGAAATTTATGAAATGCATCATGTGGTTCATAATCCTAAAAAATAATAATTTTCATTCGAACTTTTATAAAACATCAAGAATGTACTCTTTGTCTAAGAATGTTATGACTAAGTATTTTATTCGGTAACTTGACACTAATTTTCTTAGATACGGTATTTGCCGGCTTATATTTTTTTGTTCATATTTTTGAAAAATAAAACTATTACTGATTCGTTATTATGAATTACAGAGCTTAACTCAATAATTTTTTCTTCATATTCGTTTTTCAGAACTATTTGCAAAAAAAAACAAAGTACGTCATATACGCCGTTAAATACAATAATCATTTTGCCAAAAAATTATTTTCATAGAGAGAATACATAAAATATTACATTTAATCAAATTACTAAAATTTACTTTAAACGTAATGATTTCTGAAAAAATTCTCTTTCAAATGTTTAAGGATATTACTATAGTGAAACTATACACTCACTAACATTTGGATTATCATTCGTCATTTTTATTTACTTGAATGTAAATAACGTCATTCTATAGTAATAATACTGTAAAACATTAATAGGTTTGATGTAAATTTTTACAACTGATTAGTGTTTATAGAATAAACTAATATATTTCATACTTCTTTCTTTTATAAGGAAAAAATCCTAAAAAAAATAGCTGATAAATAATTTTTGAAAATTACTTATAATCATAAAAATATTTATAAATATGAATGAAATATTTATGTTTCCACCAAAGTTTACCCGGAGCTAACATGAGAACGATATCACTGAATATAAGAAAAATTTACATTAAAATATTTATTTCTGGCTAACTATGCAAACATGCTTCGTTTTGAAATTTTATTACCGCGTTTGTAACTGTCACCGGCACTGATTTGAACTCACCGTCGATACACCCTATGCCGAGGCTCTGCTTACTTAAAAAACGGATGGGTGTGGTTTTTTTCTCTCCTTTTGTAAATTGCTTTATTCGCGTTTTGTAATGTCTCCATTTGGGAAGTTACAAAACTGTCATTTATATATGATTGTTTAAAGTCGAGAAAAAATAAGTCCATTTTTTTATGTTCCCACAACGTTAATTTTTAAATAACGATATTTTTTTCGTTATTTAAACAACGATAATTATTATATTTTTTCGTTATTATTTAAAAAAAAAAAAGAATTGTTCTGCAGCAAACATGTTTTCATTTTTCCCCAATCATACATTCATTGGATTGCAGATGAAAACAATCCCGAATTCAATATTTAATAATTTTGTAACAAAAGGAAATGTTTTTCTTTACTTGAAGAAGTCCATTACCAATATGGGTATCTTGAACCAGGTCCTGCCTAGTGAGCCACTGACAAAATAAAATGTTGCCAGGGGAGGCTTGTGCAGAAGAACACAAAAAGATTTCAAGCAGGCTACATTTCATTCGATTTATTTTTAACGCATCTAAAGATGTGTGCGAGACCACATTTAGTGTTGCGAACAGAACAAAGATCTAGGTGGTTATTAAAATAATGGAAGCCTCTGTGAATATAAGTAACATTTAAGAGTGAGCTTCGTAAGCATTAAAATATAATCTTAGTTATGTTTGTCTTTAAAATAAAAGGTGTATTTCATAGTGATATGAAATAGTTTTTAATTAAATCCCATACATCTTCGATTTTTGTCAAAAGCATAAAATACCAGACCTCAAAGACTTTCCAAGAGCCCAAGTGTAGGAGCCCAACTAGCGGGATCAAATGTAACCAAAATGTCCGAGCTTTTAGGCTTTACTAGCGTTTAGTCATGGCAATATACACTCAGTATAATGGGTGATGGGTTAACGAACATAATCTGCTACAAGTCTATATTCGCTATCCAAATTGTTCGTTAACCGATTATTGATTTGCTATAGATTCTTTTGTGAAATTGATTAACTCGTTTTGGAGATCCTAAAAATTAAATTAAAAAAGATTGTATAATTTCTTAGTAAAAAAGTTTATCAAAAATAATAATAATACATAGTCTTGCATACTAATCAGTCACTTTCATTTTTTGCTTATGGGGTGTTAAAGAACATGTCCAATGTTTGCTTTTCTCACTTTTTCAGGATTATCCGGAAGTGATTAGCAGCATTGTTATTGCTGTAAAGATCGTCAACCCTATTGACATTACAGATTAGTTTTTGTGCCATTCTAAGACCATTGCTCTGATATCCTCCCACTTCTTCAAAAGATTTTTAATGGCAGACGTCTTTAAAGGAGTCTACCGTCTGGTATTCGTCATTCAAGACTATGTATGGGACTGTGAATGAACGAGGGTTGGGATAGGAGCTCAGAATGAGATCAGTTTTGGTTTTGAATGAAATCAAAACCGAAACTGATATTCTATTTTGAATATAAATGCTCTATTGTATATATGACATTAATGTTTAATAAGCAAAAGGCATAATTCAAGAGAAATGATAAATGATTTTGATCCGTTAGGTTTGATAACTCTGCATCTTATGCTACAAAAACGTAGAAGTGTTCGTTAGAATTCGTTTTAGTCCGTTATCCGAATATATGTTCGTTGTCCGAACACAAAAATCTTTCGTGAAAGTGTTTATTGTCGGATTTGTTCGCAGTCCGATCGCTATTAGGAAATTATACTCGAAAAGATAAACTGTGGGAAAGAGATCGACGGATGTTCAAGTGGATTGTAAGTGCCTATAAAGAGAACAAATACAACTGAAAGACAGTAGATCTTCGTCATTCTGATTTCATCACATCTGAATTCATCAGGACTATAAATACGAGACACTTTCACAAACAAGATATTTACAGCAGGTTTGGTTTGTTTGTCGATCAACATTCATTTTTTGCACAAAAGAGAGAGAGAGAGAGATACTTAGATTCGGGCTCCACTTTAAGCAGTAGGCTCCAGAATCACATTACAAACATCCAATGCTGATTGTGGTATTCGAATCCACGAACTGTTGAACCGAAGGCAAAAGCTCTAATCATTCGTATACCAGGTCGGCTATATTTGCAGGAAAGTAACATTTCTAAAGATATCTGTAACAAATGGTAATGCTAAACATTATTTTCAGTGGTTCCTTGGAATAAATTTGGTTCCATTGATATGCGGGAGTTATAAAAAAATGATGAGTGCGTCCATTTAATTATTTTCCCTACAAGAGGATGGAGCAATTTTAATGAACACCTACATAAGCTTATGATTGTGATGATCTCCTATCTGTCAAGCATGGAAGTGTATGTATCGTGGTATGAGCAGATGTATCATGATTTTCTGCTGTCCTGTATTAGGAAAGACCATTAGGATAAGCATTATAAAGAAATTTTAACAGACTAATTCCTATTATTTCGAAAATTGGAAGTTTCCTACTGGAAGAGAAATTTTCTTGAAGGACAATGCACGTACTCATGCTGGGTTATTTTCCGATCATGGTTTTATGAACATAAGGATGCGCGTGTGTGTGTATGTGTGAAACCATTTACATTGATCCGCACTCTCCTAACCGTCTTTATAATGAAACAGTTATGGTCTATTTCAGAGTGTTTAATTTTGAATCGATATTCCCCACTCATCCCTCCCAGAACTACCATAATATCTCCATGAAGAATAGTACAATATTCCTCTAAACAATATTCTGTGCTTGTATTGTTCGACTTTTAGGTGAATCAAAGCTATTTTGTATGACAAAACTATCCTGCGCGACATTAATACAGGATTATCTATGAATCTAGAGTGTTTTCATTATTTTGATAGCCACATGTTGAAAAATATCAAATAACATTATTTTTCTAGAAAAGCATCATATCAATATATTTAATATTTAAATTTATGAAGGATGTTCTGTTTTACGCCTCAATATTACTATCAAATCTTAAAAGCAGTTTTCCTCAATTTTTTTCCCTTTGAACATTTTTTAAATATAACATAAAAACCAAGTTGCTATGTTTGTTGTATTTGTCTTTTTAGTGTATTTTCTGCATTCTTATTTAAATAAAAGATACGTATGGATAATACGCTAAAATTTATGATGCAATCAACAATTTCCTTCCATTTAATAGACTCTGAAGAGAAAAGAAGATTAAGAGAGAGTTGATTGAAATTAAGTAATTCCTATGGTTATTATTTTCATGTGGTTATCAAAAAATAACCATTTCCAGTTTCAAATATTCTGCAAACATGAAACGTTTTAAAAAGTAAAGTAAATTTAAATTGAAGTTATACACGAAGGTCACTATTTACATTTCTGGACACGGAACTGTAAATGCTACAAAGTAAATATGGGATGTTTGTTAATTTTCATGAAATTAAGGAAACATTACGAATATACTGTTCATCAGAAATCTAAAAGTTTTTAATTTTAATAATTTCTCCATTATGAAAACATCTTGTAGCAGAGTTATATAAAAAAATATCACGTTTTAAGTGATCCATACTTACAGTATGAAGTCCAGTGGCGTAATGATAGTGCTTAACAATCTTTAATAAACCTGGTGGCATATTGATAGCGATGCGCGATCTCAAGTCGTAGGTCCAATGCTCAATCTTCGGGCTAGGCAATATTGACTTAATCTTTCAACCTTTATTGGGTTGATGAACAGAGTACCAAGCATGCTTGCGAAGTATTTGGGTTTCACGTTAGGTTTACTCCCTAAGCGAAACATATGCTTCGCACCCGAATGTCCTCCGTTAAGAAAATCGATATGGGCACTGTAAGCTTTGGTTCCATAATGGTTGTGTTGCCCCTGAGTTTAATTTATACTTAAAGAGAGGTATTATTAATATTAAAGGTATCTTATAAATATTAGGATTTATATTGTTTAGTTTTCACACTTTTATTTTAAAAATTCACCAACTATATATATAATTAAACAGAAAACTTCATTAAAAATAATAATTTAGGAGGTAAATTGTCATAAAAATTCTAAAACAAAAATGGAGAAAACACATTAAAAAATCGTCTCAATATAAGTTTCACTGTTTTCAGAAACCCTTCATGAACGAACTCTCAGTTAAAAAGCTGAATTTGTTTTCTCCTCCTAGCAACAATTCCACGGCAATTTTCTTTTTCTCTGTCCCCAGAGAATGAGTCCCCATAAAAAGTCTGATCAAATTCTTAACATAGAGCACTTTGCAACGAAATTTGGAGGTAAACTAGTGATTTTTTGATTTGATATGTTTGGATTCATGGATTAGCGATTATGTTTTTACACACAGTCTAATTCCCCAGCTTGTCAAAAACTAGTCTGGCCAGATCGAATCGTTTCAACCAAAGTCGATTCGAACTATTGTTTTGTCTCTAGTATCTAACATGATTTAATAGAATACATACCTGTATCATTTTTTATTCCTAGTATTTTACAGTTTCTAGTTGAAAGCTCACACGAAAACATGTGATTTTGTGGATTTAAACGATAGATAACCTCTATCAAAAATTGAAATTAAATCTGTTACTTTTTGTACATCAAGGCTTAATTGGAACAGAATCTACAGTTTAAAATGGATTCCAAACCACTACAGATATCCATGTTCAAAGTGGGAAGCGAACCTAAAAATTAAATTGAAGACTGGAACTCCAACAATTGAACTGCCATAGTATTAGCAGTGTAGCACTAAGAATCATGGTTATATATATATATATGTGTGTGTGTGTGTGTGTGTGTGTGTGTGTGTGTGTGTGTGTGTGTGTGTGTGTGTGTGTGTGTGTGTGTGTGTGTGTGTGTGTGTGTGTGTGTGTGTGTGTGTGTGTGTGTGTGTGTGTGTGTGTGTGTGTGTGTGTGTGTGTGTGTGTGTGTGTGTGTGTGTGTGTGTGTGTGTGTGTAAGTTAGTATTAGTTATACATTTTTAAAGGATAAATATATCTTGAATTAGAATTGTTCGATTGGTATTTCTAGCTAACTTTTGTAAAGAACTAATTTGTAAAGTACATTCAATTATTTTTCGACAATGAATGATAACATCATGAAATAACTATTCTGATAACAGAAAATAATTATTGCTAAATCATTATATAGTTATTTGTTTAAGAATACTTTTAAATTCTTTAAATAACTACTGATTATGGAAAAACTATTGGCTAATGATTGTGCTTATTTGAATATGGATTAGTTTGTATTCATTCATTTGGTTTCAAATTTTTTTAAAACAACTTATATTTAGAATATTTTTTTAAGCAAAAGGATCCTTAGGTTTTTTTATATTACAGTATCAGACAAAGTCAAAAATAAGAAAGTTCGTCGATGAAATTTATTTACTCGAACTTGAAATTGTATAGTTATTTCCAAATATTGGAATACATAATATAAATTAAGCACAAGAATCCAATATGTTTGGTAAAATAAAGTTAATAATTATCCTTTGACATGTTTATTTTAATAGTAACATTCAAAAAATTTACAAAAGATACTAATTGTAACTTCAAAGATTTAATAAATAATTTAGCTTTGTTAGTTGTCTCTTAAATTTCGAATATTTTTTAAAAGAACAGAGTTAACATACCACCTAAATCTGACAGTTCAAATTCTGTAGATTTTATAATTCAAATTTTGAAATGTCCTAAATATGCAATCAATATTAGACTTTTTAAATTTTTAATTTTAAATGTTCATTAGTAAACTTCAACGACTGTTAGAATGTATTTCATCGTCTCTTAGAATGTATTTTACCGACTCTTAGAATGTGTTTTAAACTTAGTTTATTTTTTCTTTGTTTGTTTGTCACTCTACTGCCTGTTTTTCCACGCCAAGTCTAATTTGGTTGGGACTAACAGTTTAAAGGAAACTTCGATGACTTGAAATATTTAGATTCCATTTGAAAATCCAAAGCATGAGTTACTGAACTCTTCTATATAGTATGAGAAGTTATCTTTTAACATTAAGTCAATATTTCAATTTCTAGACATTACTTATTTTTTTCTATCATTCATTATCATTGCGATAATCTGAAAATTTTCTAAATGTATTTTTGGAATCAGAAAATAATTAACAATAAAATAACTTGATGAATCTACACAAGTTTTTTTTATTCTATTGGATAGTCAATATTCATGTATGAAACTAAGACTTCAGGTAAACCAAGAAATTTATAAACATTTGGCTTGCATATGGCGAGACTCTTTTTTAGCTGATTTCGAATTTGAGTTCGGCACATATGTTTCAAATTAGGAAAAGAATCTTCTAATGTGCCTGGAAAATGATGAGTTAGTACTTTGGCAATTTTCTTCCAAATGGTCCGATGATGGAATACATCGACAAGAAAAATCTGCAAGCAAGTCAAAGCGTTTCGTTTGTAGCTTGATGACAGCTTCTCCTCCATCTCTTTATTTAACAGGTAAGACACAAAAAAGCTTAATATTACTTGTATTGGATGTTTCCGTTGGGTTTGACAAATGCAGACATCTTCGTAGGGCACACGAGCTCCAAAATTAAGAAATTGTCTAACCAAGTGTGGTTTCATCATATACATTGCCACATAAATTGGTCGCCTTGAACAAGGACATAGACCAAAAGTGCTCAAAGGAAAATCGACTGGTCTTTCCAATGACATCTTATTATAAGTGTAGCTAAGATTGCACGTGAAAGCAAATCTCATCACTTCTTCAATGGTCCTTTGAATTTTATCCGAGGTTTTCTGCAACTTTTTACCATGTTCCAGTATGATGCATTTTGATTTAGGATTTGTTAAGAGCAATACAAAAATGTCATCAAAACAATTAGCATGGAAGTAAATGGTATTTAGTAAATCTAATAGAATGTGACGTTTCAAGTTTCTATCCAATTGGTTTTTCACAGATATGTAATTTTCGAACCAAAGCAAAATCAAAGAGCTCATTGATAAACAGCCTGTATTGGATGACAGTTTCAATTTTTGAGTTAATTTGATTTTTTTCCTCGTTTTCATTTTATTGTAAAAAGATGAGAAAAAATGATCTTCTATATAAAGACATTGAATTAAGCTACAACTATTGCAAATTCCCATTATGAAAATATAAGTAACCGATTAAAAGGGAAAAAATGTATTTAAAGTTTCCTTGTTTTGGAATATTTTCACATACAAGTACATTTGTCGGATTACAACTTTATACTTATGCCAACAATTAAGGTTCAATTTCTCAATTTTAATAAGTATTTTAACAGAATAAAAGACAACAAGTTGATACTAATGTGCTCAATAAATTTGTAAAATATGGCTTTTAAGGTTCATGAGAAACATGCAAGAAAAACGTTTCTTTCCTATTCTAAAAAGTAGCATGACTTAAGCCCCTATTACATTAGAATAGAGAGAGAGTTGTTGATATTTAATTTTGAACAACTCCCGTAGATTTAACATTACGTGACGTCACAGCAATTTGTTTCAGCAATTTTTTACTATTCGTCCAATCAATACTTGAAATTTCTTTCAAGTTTGCCGTAAGAAAATAATTGTTTTACTTGATTTAACAATAGATCGCTTTTTTGGATACAATTTTTAAGGTTTTCATAGTTTAACTAGTAGATTCCAGATTTCATGATAAATTCTTATTTGGGAATTTTGTTTATAGCCAAATTTTTAAAATGATAATTTATACGAACATCTAAAATGGATTTTCTTTGTTTTGTTTGAATCAATTTCACTCTTAAATTTTGATATTTTTCTTATGTCATTTTTGTAAAAATATTTTGTCTAAATATATGAAAGTATTAAAATTTTTCCTTTTCTGTAACCTTCACAATTTATCAAGAAAATAAAACAAGTTCTTAAATATATTACTATATTTATTAAATTTATTATCGTTATAATTTTTTGGAAATTTAAACACATCCTTGAGTTAACATTTTATACAATTGACTTTGCCAATTATTTTACATTTTCTATTTCCTTTAGAATTACTTCATACAGATGATGTATAGAATAATGCTAAAAGAAGTATAAGACAGATAACACCATGGCATTATTTCATAGTCTGACAGGTTACGGTTGTCTGAATGCACATTGTTTTAAAAATTAGAATTAGACTTCTGTCGGCATTCTTTAACTTTCGACAGTCCTTTCGTAAGAAACATAGATGAATATGCCACATATATAAGCCTTGAGTAGTCAACATTTAAAACATATTTTGAAAAAGGAAAGTGTAAATGCAATTTTTATTGTTAATAACATTTTTAAAAGTTCAGTAAGATTGTTATGTCTAACTATTGAATATTCAGTACTTAATGAGATTTTTTTAAATGTGTATATTTTAAACAAAGCAATTTTTTTAATTTTAAGTGCTTAAAAAGGGTAAAAAAATTAAGTATTTAATAAGAATACCATTTAATGGAAACTCCAAAAGTTTGGTCAATACAATGTTTGAACTTTATTTTAGTTATCCAGATTTCCAGATTAAATATTCACATGGTTTTAAAGTAATTCAATTTGAAAGTATCTATCAAAACTAAAAATGTAAGCAAAATCCAAAAAAATAGTACATCTTTTATAAAAGTATTATTTTTTACAATTTTAAGCTTAAATTTTTACGTTTCAAATTGTATAAAATTTTAATTACGTTAATTAAAAATAAAATGAAGTAACAAATATACGATATTTTAATAATATTAAATTTTGATATTTTTTTCATTATATTCGATAATAAAGTTTTAAATTTTGCATGATATTTTTATTATGTAAAAATGTATCCCATTAAGAATATCTGCATAAATATTTGGAAATACTATCAAATATTTAAGCAGTTAAATTCTTTTATATTGAAATTAATATGCCTATATTAAATCTAAATTTGTTGTTAAAAACTTGACAACTTCAAGATTGTTCGTTAACACTGAATTTTATGACAACAAAAATGAAAATAAACAACCATTTCTTGTATTATTCCCGCTTGGCAAAAAAAGAAGACAAAACTTGATAGTTTTAAAAATAATTGGCGATATGAATTGCCCGAGTTGCTGCTGCATGCACAAAAAAGTTGTATGATTTTCGGCAACTTATAACGCCAATAACTTTCATTTGGCATGAAACTTGGAGAAAAAAAAATGTACAAATTTCAACTGCGCAACAGTTAAAAAAAATCTGTAATATTATTGGACGAATAGAACGAATTGCTAAAATTTGAGCTGTGACGTCACGTAACGTTAAGTCTACTGGAGTTGCTGAAACTGAAATATCGGCAACTGTAATGTAATAGGGGCTTTACACCTGTACTAATCCCAATTTGCCAAGTTAAAACAAAAAAAAATAGTGTTAAACAATCCATTGCTGTTGCAATAGAGGAAGATAAGCTTTGATTTTAAGTTCGTCAATTTACTGCTTTAGAATTAGGTACTTGCATATGACGTCATTGTATTCCCGCGGACGAAATTGAAAATACACATGAGATGCGATTCATCTTATGAAATGTACACAGTAATCCTTGATGAATTAGTATTAATCATTTGCATACTAAAATAAGGAGAAAATGAAATTAGAATTTCAAAAAACGAAATTGAATTAAATGAGTATGGATGTGTGGTAAAAACATTCTATTTATGCATTCAATTTTCGTGGGTCTCTAAAGGTCTTCTGGAACGTAGAGAAAACATATGCTGTATAAGGCTTTCGGTGTATTTTTAAATTTTTTGGTCATAAAAAATTGTTGTTACACTGACGTAATTGTTACTTTTTAAGATTTAAGATTATTGTAAGGATATTCAACAACATTCTATGTTGGTAACCTTAATTTCTAATTGTTACTTAGAAATTAAGGTTACCAACATAGAATGTTGTTGAATATCCTTAATAATCTTTATCTTTCTGACGTTATAAGAAATGTAGGTTACCAGAAAATCAGTAAATACTGAGATGCACCTAAAGACATTTTTGACAGCTGTGACCACATTTTTTTTAAAATTTTGCCTCAGCTTATTTAGTGTACAACCTTAATTTTCAGAGTTCTTTGCTTTAATTTTTATAATTCACCACAATATCTTTTCTTCATCTCATTTTTGTTTATTTGACCCGGAATCAATATCCAGAATGAAAACGAGGTAAAATCCTATTTCAGCTCACCACTTGGCGATAGTAGAAATAAAAAGTGGAAAACCTGTTTACCTTGCAATAACACAAAACATGCGCAATACGAAAATAATCCATTTTTTTTATTTTAACATTAGCGCAAGAAATATATTTTAATTTTAAAAGGTACAAAGTATCGTTTAAAAATAATTAAAATCCAAAAAATAACAAAGTTTACTTGAATTTTATTGAAATTATTGCTCTCTGTATTTGATCTAGTCACTTCTTTTTGGATTTATGACTCTTTATGAAGAGGTGATTCCAAATAGAAGTGTATCCTTTGGATTACCAGCATGGATGTATACGATACTTCTAGAAAATTATTTAAAAAATTAAGTAAAACCGTGAAACTTTTGAAAATTTGAAATACTTAAATGTGTCAAATATGGCATAGTGGTCAAATAAAAGTGTACGAACAAAAAATTAATAAAAATGTGCCCGCGAAAGAATTTGAAGAAATTTTGCACAATCTGCCAGAAAATATTCAGGACATTTAAATTTACCCAAAAATATGGCTAGAGTCATTATTAAACAGGTTTTAAAATTAAAAACAAGAATATGAATGTCCAGGGATCAACTGAGAAAATAAAATTTTGAAAGACTTAGAAAGGGCAAAGAGCTACGGAAGAGATGCTGCTAATGAGATCACATTTTTGGATGAGAAATTTTTTTTGCAACAAGTGTCTCATAATGGACAAAACAACTGGATTTATGCAAAATCAATGCAGAATATCCGTTCAAGAAATAGAATTGTTCAGACGTTCCAGAAAAGTTTTCAATAATGGTCTGGGATGCTATGAACAAAAAAAAAGTCTCTTTTTATAGAAAAATGTGTTAACTCTAGTTTTATAGAAAGGTGTTAACAAAACTCTTATTAAGAAAAAGAATATAAATCTCACATGAGATTTAGCTCTAACTGATCCTGATTACCGATTACTGATTACAGATCCAACTGAGAAACATCTAATTAGACCGTGCCAATATGCAGATGAGTTCAACACAGATATTGCACATTCAAATAAATTTAAATTTTCAACAATTCCATTTCATCCAGAAGTATGAATATAATTTTGTCGAGGAATTCTTTCCTTTTTCTGTATCCATAGTTTTTTTTATCATTTTACTGTACGTATTTATTTTAATACATATATCTAAAAATTAATACATTTCTTATACACATCAGTTTTGATTTCAGAAAGCTGATAGCAATCTCATTCTGAATTAACCTTTAACCAACATTGGCGGATATTTTGCCTCTCGTGAAAATGCTGTTTATGTTAGGCCACATACATATCAGAATGAATGAAATCAATCTTTTCCCGAATTACCTTTAACTAAGTAAGACTGGATGTGGATTATATCTCTTAAACATGGAATATTTGTCTGATTGCTTTTTAGGAGCAATGTTTCAAGAACATAATTTTTCGTGAATTTAATTCGTTTGCGCATAATCAAAACAAGAAATATATATGGCACTGGCAACGAAGAAATACTTATTTTTAGTTGCTTAGCTTTCATGAATTTTATGATTATTTTCAGAATTATTGGTATTTTTCCATTTCACCAGTGCAATTTCACCAAACCGAGATTTTTAGTGAAAATGAAATGAAAAAAATTAATAACAATTGTTTACTTTGATGGTATAAGCAATATGATATCGTTTAAAATATTTATAAAGATGAAAAATCACAATTGGTGATTCTTTGAGATCGAATTTACATTTTGGAATCCTTATCAATTGCATCGGCAAAATGGGAAAGGTACTGTATAATTTTATCGCCATCTTTGTAGAATTTCATGTTCTTAATATAGGTGAAATAAACTTTAAATCAACGTTTAAGAACACTTTTAGCATGCCTAAGTGATATCGGATGTATAGCGAAATATTGTTCTTTATTTAGAAAATCATAAATACAATTTGACATATTCTAAGAACAGATAATATTCCCGAGTCATTTTTACATATCAAAATGTTCTTTCAAAGATAACGAACACGATATTGAAATGAAACAAATTCAGGGATTGCTTTAAAAAAGAATAAATAACATACATGGAAGATAAAGCATTGTTTTGTTTAACGCACAAAGTTGTTCATTATAAAGTATTCATGTAAATTTTATGCGTGTCGTTTGTCTAGCCGGTAATCAAAGTTCTCACGTTTTCATTCTTATTCTATCTTAACTCGCCATATTACATAAAAATTCTTGACTGTTGCTGAATATTATACAGTACAATTACATCTCATTTTCTTATTTTAAACATAATTGAATTCTTAAAGTAGTTGCAAGTAAGTTACGATGTTTTTTCAAGTCAAAATTTATTTTGGTCACCTTAATATATTTTTTTAATTCTGTAACAGATATAGCATGTGGATTATTTTGTAACATTTTCAGGGTTGAGAAGAGTTTAACAATATAAAGAAATCCCACCCCTATAACACGGTACTCTTATAGAGCGTTTTCAGACTACGCGATTTCATGTCCCTCGTATAACACGTGTTTTCCTCCATATAATGCGTTGATTTCCCCACGTTATAGTTCTGTACTACGAAATTTATAATGATTTGTACAGTTCACAATCAATTTCGCGAGCGTTTGCAGATTGTGTTCTCATAAAATTAAATTATTGACCGTTGAATATTCTGCTAAAAAATAATTTTGTCGGGGAAAGGTTATCTCAGATAGTTCCTACAGCGATTAAACATGTTATAAAACTGTTTTTGGAATTATTTGATTTACTTGAAAATAACTTTTTTTGCCGCCCAACTTGTCTTGTGGTCAGCGTGTCTGACTGCGGATAGGGAGGTCCTGGGTTCGAATCCCGGTTCGGGCATGGATGTACTCTCTCCCTATCTATCCTGTCTTTGTCCTTTCCTTGTATAAATGAGGTGTGAATGGTTGCCTACCCTATAAACGGGTACCTATAGCATGTGTGTACTGAAGAATTTGGACTCCACACCAAATATGGTTCAGTTGGAAAAGTGGAGCAGTGCACCTTATATTGCCAGCCTAGCTGGCACACGACAACAACTGTTTTTTAGTTACATTTGTATAAGTTTTTTTTTCTTTTAATTTGTAATGTTCTTTATTTGCTTGCTTTTAATAAAACACGCATTTAGATCATAGCAGTTTTTCCTTAGTATATTCGATTTAAACCCTTTAATGAGAAAAAGTTAAACGTAGTATCATTTATACATAACGCGTTATATGAGGTCATGCGAGCAAACGCCTTTTCCTATAAAGGAGAACCAATACACCGTGTTATAGGGGGGGGGGTTCAATGTGACAAGCGGTTGCCAATGAATTTTCTGAAATAGTGACCGAACAACCATTTAAACGTTTACGTATCTCATATGTAATTTCCTCAATTCACACTGCATACGTTTGAATTCATCAGAAGCGTTAAAAACGTTTTATTAATGTTAGACTATCGTTTCTGGATGCCTATTTATGGGGATTTGAAATCTTGAAAAACATATATTCACCTATCGTATCTTTGAAATAAGATTCATAAATATAGAATCGAAAAATAATTTTAATTTTTAAGCTAATTAAATAGCTCTGTGACTTATATTTTAAATTGTATAATTAATTTAAGCTTAATGTACGAAGAACATTTCAGCATTTAATGATGATTAATAACTGCACAGAATATGATTGAGGCACATATCAAGATAATTTAGAGACAGTTGTTAGCCTGAGATCAAAATCTCTTTTTTGAAGTCTCTCTCCTCAGTTTATTTTTATATTTCATTTAATGTTTTTTTTCTACCCACATAAAATAGATATACTTCTTTTATGAATTGTAAGATAGATTACTTAATTAGCTGATTTCTGTGAGAATCATAAATAATTTTTCTTTCACTATCAGGAGGAGAAGGTGAAACAAATCATAATTATTTGCTGCCATTCATTATGTTAACACGATTATCAATGGAAAGAAATCTCTGTGAATATAAATAACAGTAAAATTAAATACAGCACTCTTGACTAAAGGATAATAGGTATATCCGATTAACATTTCAATTTAATAAAAAAGTAATGAAAAAATTATATCAAAAAAGAAAAATAGCTGATATTTACAATTTATTTCTGGATGAAACATCCTTTGTTGCTTTAAGATTTTTTAACACTAGCCAGATAACTGTTTAACTCCCTTTTACATATTAAATTTAAAAATGTGGTATAAGTCATTTCGAATCGTACAAATTATATATATAAATTATGGCCTTGTCAAAATATCAAATGATCAGCGAGACAATTTAAAAATATATTTGGAAAGATATAAAAATATTGCATAATTAAAATTTTCATATGTAAATGTAAGTTTATAATAAAGATAACAAGGATCAAATAACAAATGTGAAGCATTAATGAAACTTGTTAAGTTTATATTTCTTTTAATTTGATTAAACTGGCAAGTTATACATAAAATAACAATATAAAAATAGTTAACTTTACTAATGTTACTTCCTTCAAACTGATTTTTATTTTTAACCATAAAACAGTTGTTTCTTTTGTTCCAGTTGAGACCATGACTACATCATTTTATTACATCTCATTGGTTTAAAATATCCATGACGTCAGATATCATCTACGTCACACAAAATTAATTACGACATCGTTTTGAGACGGCATCGTAAATCCGACTAGTCAACGAATTTGCTGCCTGCCTACAAATCGCAATTTTTCGAGCGCAGCAAACAAGGCGAAATTCAACATCGAATGTCTGAGAATATCGTCGAAGTCCATTTTGTTAGTAAAACTACTTCTTATATATAAAGACCATAGAGTGTTCCATTATACTCCCCCTTATAGCATTTTCTTACGGAGAAGCGGAAATTATAAAACATAGATATGATGATTGTAATGTGGCTCAAAATTTTATTTTAAATTAAAATATTCTCCTATCAAAATGTTTTTTTATGTAAAAATTGACTGAAGAGTGATAAACAAAGTTAAACAAGCTAAATGCTTAACAAGGCTAAAATTAGTTGGTGCAAAAGATGGCTTAGTGATAATTTTGTATATTAAAGGTCATAAGTCTCACGTGCAAAAAACAGCCAAACACAGCAATATTTAATTTTGTTTCATTGATAAAAGGCGCTATATTTTATACCTACTCATTGATGAAAAGCAATTTCCAGCCCAAATAAAGCTTGGCGTTTAAATAAGTTTTGTCAATAAGTGCTAATTATCTTGTTCATAAAATGTAAACAAAATGTTATTATAATTTTTAACATTTTCTAAAAACGTAAACATTTTTAAACAATACACGATGCAAATGGGATATTTACTAAAATAATTTGTGATTTTTTCTTTCTCGTTACGGTGATTATCGATGTTGGTATAATTGTATACCGACCAAAGCATCGGTTTTCCATTGATTCAAGCCATTATCCCGTTGACAATAGAACAGAATAAAAATGAAAAAGACAACACAAAACATGCACTTTATGGTTAGTTTAAATCGGTAAGGAAGATTTAAAGTTTTAAAAAATTCATTAATTAATAGAATTCTAAATTAATAATTGCAATATTTGGAAACAGTTTCTTTTAAATCGTAAGAATGACTTGATTACGTAAACATTAAAAAAAATTTTCTAGATTGTTCTTAAGAATTGATTCATATGTTCTTATATTCGAAATATGTAGAAAACTATTTTTACCAATGAAATATTGTATGCGGGAGATTTTATTTTCCATTCAACAGTTATTATGCAATATATATATATAAACTCTACTACCATTAAATTCATTTTTTATTGAAAAATACAAAAAAGTTATAAATGATATGTTAATATAAAAAGTTATATCAATTAAAAATTCATACAAGAAAATATCGATTTAAATATTAGTATAACTAAATTATCTTTTAATTTAAATTTACTGTATTGATATATAACTAAATTATCTTTTAGCCGCCCAACTTGTCTTCTGGTCAGCGTGCCTGACTGCGGATAAGGAGGTCCTGGGTTCGAATCCCGGCTCGGGCATGGATGTACTTTTTCTCTCTCTATCTATCCTGTCTTTGTCCTTTCCTTGTATGAATGAGGTGTGAATGGTTGCCTACCCTATAAACGGGTCCCTATGGCATGTGTGTAGAGCAAAGTCGTACTTTCACCTTCGTGGTGCTCTGATTAAAATGAAAGACGCTCCCAATTGACTTAAATTGGCTTGTCTAAGTGCATTAGTAACAAAAATCTTTTAACTCTTGTTTCTTCTATTTCAGTGGAAAGTTATGAAAAAGAATAAAACTTGGATTTAAAGAAAAAACTTGCAGTATAATTTAATCATTAATACATGTATGCATATTTATAAATAAAACAATTTATATATATGAGTTCGTTGGATTCTTTTCCGGGACTGTAATAAGAACAACTGCTCAGACGTAAAAGAGACTAATATCTAGATTTTGTTTTCTCACTGACTTGAAACGTACGTTAGGTTTCATTTGAAAAGTTTTCATAACAGCGTTTGAAATTAATTTAAATCGTAATTAACGATGATTTGATTTTCCTGTAATGGTGTTTTTGTTGCAATGTACACCATTCTGGAACTTTGCCCGCTTCAAGAGGTTTACGGTTCTATCACTATTTTAAGAATTGTCATCTGTGCGTAAGTGTTAATTTTGGATAAAAATCTGTAGAGCCAAAAAGGGTGGATCTTTTTCTTATATTCTCAATAACAATCATTTTTCAATTTTTGAAAAAGTATTGTTTTTGTCAGTTGCATCGTATATAGTTAAGCTTTTCCTAATAATTCGCCGATCAAAAATAAATTATCTCGAGTGCAATATATAGCAGCTTCGTTGGTGAATTAAATTTCAAGTATTCCACACAACATTCGAATTGTTTTCAAATTATGTATATGGGAGAAATCATTTTATGGTGTGAAACAACGTTCGAACTAAGTTAAATATTACGAGTAAATACCATTAAAAATATTATTTTCCTAAAAATATTACAGTTTTTTCTCGAAAACTAGAGAGACATTTTAAAATGGATAGAACTACCTGCTTCCAAAGGAAAATTAATTAGCTAAAAAATGAAATCAGAAGTTTTATTCTCGATTGTACACCAATTAATCTTTATTTTAAATGGGAAAATGGTAAAGTTTGTAAATAGGGGGAAAACGCTGTATGTACTTTATTGACAGAACAGCAGCAAATGCCAAAATCCAAGAGAAAAATAGCTCTGCTTTTTTTTGAGCGACTACTCACAATATATCATTAAACTGTGTTTTTTTAAATTTATATGTTATTTTTGCACTCTTTCCTTAAATAACAACTATTCTAACCACTTGTCCAATTCAAGTAATGTCTTCAAATTATAAATCATGATTTAAAATAAATCTCTTTGCATTTTATTTTAAACTATGATTTATTTGAAGAAAAATTTGCTTTACAATTTCATTTTATTTGCCTCGTTTTTTTTAAAATTATTTAACTTTGCGTAATACTTAATATGTTAACCTAAGTTCAAAGTCTTCAATAACTTCTATAGCAAAGAAAGAATTAAAATTCATGCAAAGAAAAAAAGTGGTATAGCAGTATCATATTATACTGTTACTAAATTAATTATTTATCCTTTTAAATTTTCTACACATATTACTTTTGAGAAAATTAAAGAAAAATATGTGTTACAAATTTGCAGTTTATGTGACGCAGTAATTTTACTCTCTCGAACCAGCTCTATTAAAGTATAATTATTTTATTCATTAGTTTGTTAAAATAAATTACCCTTTACATAATTCGCTCACTTCACGTGACGTCAAAGCCATTTTTTGAGCACCCTCGAATTTTTTGTTTCTTTAATGAGTTCACTGAAAGACTACAAAATTTGAATACGATGATGACAAATTATGGGATGATATTTATTTCGCCATTTTGTCCATTTGTCTTCTAAGTGACGCCATTTTGTCTCAGTGTTGCTCATAAGTATTTCAGAGAAACTAACTTGGTAAAACATTAATCTAGTGTAGTAAAATGACGATTAAATTTGAGCTAGATGAGTATTTTACCAAAAAAATTTGCTATCTATCGATGATACAATATAAATTGTGATTCATTATTTTCTCTATCATTTCATATAAAACAATTTTGACGACAAATTTTTCATTCTCCAAAACTGGTTTCTTTCTTTTCGTCAAAATACTTACCGCTTTCACTTATTTGCGAAAGTTATACAACTTATTCAAACGTTGAATTTGAAAAGAGTATAAATATTTAACGATTATTGTTAAATGTGACATTGTGAAAATGAAAAAAATATTGATGTCAAATTGCTGGATAAAATTAAATTGGACACGTTTACAAAATTCAAATACACACGAATATACACAATATAATATTAACAATTTACGTTTGATATTAGTCACTTGAGAAACGTCAAACGTAAAAGTTCCGTCTAATGATGAATTAAGTCTATTATGAAAATTATGTGAATGTATTTTATTTATCGCGAATTTTGTGTTTATTATTCAGTAGAAATTATTATTAATATAGAATTTAATTCATTCATATAATATCGAGTTTAATAGCTTTGTTTCTCTTTTAATGCAAAAACATGCTTTGGCATAAAAAAGCCACAAGATTTTCCAATTTTTCAGGTATACACAAATTTACATTTTCATAATGAATATTTACTACATGTACATAATATTTTCAACTTGTTAAATACATAATGTGTATGAAATAAGTTTTCGTTTGAGACTAGAATAAGCATAAGAATATTTAATCAAATAATTATAGTTCTTAGATATACTGCTATTCAATTATAAATCATTATCATACAGTTTAATAATCTAAGTATTTTTCGTTCTGTTGAATACAAATTCAATCTATAATTTGATAAATCATTACCAGAGAATGCTTTAATTAATGCTATTCAATTTTAGTTTGGAATTTTTTTTTAAATCAAATAAAATTTCACCACTTTTTGCCTATCAGGTAAAAGAATATTCAGGTAATAATATATGTAGCATTTTAGGATTAATAAGTAATTTTATAAGATCGAAAAGTTTTATTTAAATTTTTTAGGCAATTATTAACGCAATTATATATAATCAATTTTGATACCCAATAAAATCATAAGCAAAATTAGTTAATATTCTCCCGTCTGGTCTCGGGTGAGCGCGCGATTTCGAATTTATAAAATTTCCATCTTATTCTTTCGTCATTAAATTTGGCTTCTGAAAATAATCCATTTCTACCAGGTGTATGCAAATGAAATGAGAAGATTGTTTTTTTTTAAAAAAAAACACAATAAATTTGCGAAAACTGTTAATATATTTTTTAAATAATATCCATCACACTAGCTACACATTTTTCCCATCTTTCGGGCAATTTGTGAATACAACACAAAAAAAAATAAATAATAATCGGTCTTTTGAGGCCAGCCAGTCATCAAGCCAAGATTTGACGTTTTCGTAATAAGTGCAGCGTTGTGGTCAACGAATGCGTGTCCTATTGATGCAAATAGGTGGTAATCGGAAGCAGCCAAGTCTGGAGAATAAGTCGCATGTGCTAAAGGCTCCAGGCCGAGGGCCTTAACGATGGTCGGTTTAGCACGGTGGCTACGGACATTGTCATCAAGGAAAATCACTTTGTGCTGCCGTTTCTTGTATTGCTCGCATTTTTAGAGTATAGCATCGTTCAAATCAAGTAATTGTTGCTTGTAGCGATCAGTATTAATGGTTTCGCCGGGTATGAGAAGCTCATAATAGATTGGCCCTTCTTGGTCCCAGAAAATACACTGCATTGTCTTGCGGCCGAAGCGATTCGGCTTTGCTATCGGTTTGGACGGATGTCCAGGGTCAACATATGATCGATTACGCTTGGGATTCTCAAAATAAATCAATTTTTCATTGCCAGTCACAATACGGTGAAGATATGACTTGCGTTTGTAGCGGACAACATTTCGCACATGATTTTTCAGTTTTCCTGCTGACGGTTTGTTATCTCATGTGGTACCTATCTACCAACCTTTATTATCTTGCCCATTGCTTTGAGACGACGAGAAACAGTGCTTTGGTCAACATTCAATTGTTCTGCAAGATGTTCTTGATTTTGGCCATCGTCTTCATCGAGTAATGCTAGCAATTCAGCATCTTCAAATTTTTTGTTGGTCTGCCACGCTCCTCGTTTCTCACATCACCCTTTTGAAACTTTTCAAACCACCTGTAGCACTGCGCACGGCTCACAGCATTGCTATCCTATGCTTCTACAAACATTTGATGCGATTTGGTAGCATTTTTCTTTAGATTGTAACAAGAAACTAATGCTGTCCGAAAATCGTGGTCGGAAGGCATAAAATTTGACATTTCCAACACAGTAAAAAAAGCAATGCACGCTGAAACTCGTCCAAATGTAAACTAAACGTGAGTATCAACAGTCAAACTATAAAAAAAATCACGTGCAACGGTTTCGTAATGTTTGTGTACATGCGTGGCGACATCTGTTAGCTATGTCTCATTCGATATGCATACACCTGCTTTATGCACATCAATAACTCATCCTATCATCCAAACATGATGTAACTCATTATCCTATAATTTTTAATATTTATTATTTACTAATTTTCTCTTACGAAATAATGTCTTAAGTACAGCACAACTGAATACAAATCGGATAAATTGGAACAATCTTGAAAATTCTTATTGTTACGAAGCAATTAGATATTGACAATAATTCGTTTTATACATTTATCAATGTATTTTTGATCGAGAGAATTGGAAAAGCCGAAAACAAGTTCGCAGTAGTGGGCAAAAACAATGCTTTCTGAATTGTTAAAAATAGTAAATATTGTTATTTTTTTAAAAAAATAATTACACTGTGGAAATTTAGAAAGAAAAGCAATCTGATACGGCGCATATTTTTCTGTATCTCGAGCAGATAAACAAATAACTTTAAAAGCGTAGAAAGAACCACAAAGCTTCGTTCTTGAAACGAGCACAATTCCTGAACGTTGTGTCTCGACGCATAAGCGATTTTGCATTCAAATCAGCGTTATTTACAGTTTAAATTATAACGACAAATTCTCTTCTCGTAATTTCAAAATGAAACATAGCTTTTAATTTATTTACAGACCAATATACTAATATAAATTTCATTCCATTCCTTATTATCGTTTTCATTTCAATGTCGGAAAAAATTCTACAAACAGGAAAAATAAAAACTTTATTTACTTATACATTACACAAAGCTCAATTTGTACGAATTTCAATTAAACGATTTATTTTATACTTTTAACGATGTTCACATTTCGCAGCAATCAAAACAAATGGAAAAGACTGGTAAGAAACAGAAACTGACTAAAAAAATATTCGAAATTCTGAGAGCGGCGAAGTAAAGATTAAGTAAGTATCACTTCAGCATCAATTTTCCAGATGTCTGTCAAATACTCGTCCAAGAACGATGCTTCGAAAGGCTCCTCTCCGCTATATATAGCATCCACAAGGGAAAAAAGCTTCAAGTTTTATGGGCTACAGAGAGACATCGCTGGAGGTTTAACACACTGTTAGATACGAAGGCGTAGATAGAAAATTTATTTCAGTCTTAAAGATTCTGTTCGACTAAACAGCAACTGCAAAAGAAGAAGTATCTAACGTCAAACAACTATATTTTTTTACTTCAGTGTTTTGCTATATGTTATCTATGATCTTCGCTTACTTATCGAATAAATTATATCCTATTTCTTTATTCTTGCATACATTAAAGGAAACATATATATATAAATGCTACTACTACTTCTTCTTCTTCTTAGAATTGGTTTGTATGTCATTGGGCACCTCTGCTTTTATCAGCATTTTGTATCATTAACTCCAAACCCAATGTTTCCTAGTTCCAGTTGCTCGGGTCACCCACTCTGCTAATAAAGTCCGATAACCCTTTAATGGAGTCTAGGTGTAACTCTCTAGTATGGATGATGCCTAAAGAAGTTAATCTAGGGAGGGCAAGAGCCTCACATTCGTAAATGATATGCTCTGCCGTTTCCTCTTGCGTATGACATTTCCAGCAGATAGGGTCTTGCTGAAACAGTCCCATCTGGTCAGAAAGTCAGTCATGCTAGGGATATCTTCCTGACCTTCACCAGAAGAAGATGGTTTGGAGGTCATTTCTACCTCAAGTGAAGGATTCATTGCTGCTCCTTTACAAGATTGCCTCTGAGTACCCTTGTCTTTTTCAGCAAGGTCTACTTCAGAGGCTTCACCTGCAAATGCAGAAAGGTTTGTTATTTCTTGTGTCTTTTCAGCCACAAGATAACAATTAAAAAGCTCAGGTAATATAAGTCCACCCAGCATTGCCTGAGTTACTGGGCAAGGCAAATTACTCTAGAAGTTCGCCAGGCAACTAGAGGCTCCGTTAAGACACCAATACCGCGGTGCCAATTAGCCCTAGGCACGGATCGCATAACACCAGGGCTTACGGGAGCTGGTTCGCGGCCTCTGATTCTATATTCAAGGCTATCCTGTCATTCCTACAGGACATTCGGTGATCCACCACCTGCCGACGCGCCTGGTGGCTGCTCAAGCCCCAGGAAGGTACACGTACCCCCTGGTTCCAGGAAAATGCTACTAAATACAGGGTTAACATAAATATTTCATTCCTTTTTAAAAGACTGTATTTGCAAAATTAACACATAAAATATACATGAAAAGAACCTCGAACATATTAAAGGAACCACAAACTCACCTTTTATACACCCTATACAAATGTTCATTATGTATAAACTTTTTTGACACAATGCATGTCCAGATGATAATCGAACTCATTTCATGCATTTCGTAGCTAGCAACTGGAATCTGAATTTCCCATATCAACTCAAAATGCTTTGTTTACACAGTGGATCTTTTCCATACTCTCTTTTGAATTCGTTTAGCACAGCTATAGTAAGTGAACAATTAGCCTGCTCAAGGACATGAAAGCTTTTTTTTCTTGTTTATCTCTACTTATTTTTGAAAGGTACTAACCTCGTATTTCGTTATCGGAAGTTAGTGAGTTCGAATCAATTAAAAACCAGTTGTGTTCGCTATTGGTTGGTAGGGCATGTTAAATATGCCGTGGTCGCATTGTTCTCCATGTGAAATGATACCTCTGACAGACCAAGTATTGGGTGGTCTTCTGCTTAATTTATCCTATCTCTAAATTACGAAGACTCCCACCTGACTGCTTCTATCGAATCGGTAGAGCCCAACTCAGGGCTTAGTATAGAGAAGGCCTTAGTTGATCACCACCAGGAATACACAATATAAACTTAATGAGTTTGTAGTTTTTTCAAGTATTTCTCATATGTTCACGAGTAATATTTCTGAAAATAGCCTTTTCAAAAGGAATGAAATTCATTTAAGCCAATCCTTTACTCCATATCATTATTTTTAACAGTAAAATTGTTTTTTAAAAAAAGGCTTATTTTAACCAAATATACTTTTTTTTTCAATTTCTAATAGCGTGCAATAGACTTGAACCCAATAAATCATGCAATTATCTCACGATTTTGAGCTACTGATAGAGTTGATATCAAAACCGGTATTTCTCTAAATTAAAACAGATCTTTTGGGTGAGAAACGGACCACTTATATACTTTTACTCGGAGTAGTTGACAACTAACAGCTTAAGACTGTTGTAAGACAATCTCTCAATCACAAGAATTACACCTGCAGAGCAGTCTGGTTATTAAAGGTTGCTATAGTAACAAGAGCTATCCATTTCAAATAGGAATTAAAAGTGTTATAAATTGGTGGTCTTTAGGGCTGTACAACATGATATTTTCAAAGCGTTCTGTAAGCTAAAGTTGGAGCTTTTCTTTTGGTTCCTCCTGTCGAAAATAGAAAGAGTCATATTTCTATGCCTGTAGTAGGTACTAATATCCACAGTAGACAGGCAGTAATATTCATCATGTAAGTTGCCTTATGAGCAGTCTTTTCGTTCATAGACCTTCTTCTTTATGAGCTTGCACGGTACTGCGCACCTCTGCTCGATAGCATTTGTACCATAGCTTCGTTCATAGATAGTCGTGTTCAAGTGTCGCAGAGGAAGGAACTATGTATTGTGATTTGTAAATACAGCCCACTATGAAAATATTCCATGGCATTACTATGAAAAAATTCCACGGTACACAATAATACGAGGGGAAGTTCTACAAGCCTTCCGCCTCTAGGTGTTGTCAAAAAATATAATGAACATGGGATCACCATGACCTAGTCGTTGAGGGGATATAATGGTATTCGTGTTTGCTCCGCCAAATGACACATTTTATCGCCTTCTTCGCCAAATCTAAGCGATTAGAGTCATAGCATGGTGACCCAGCTAACTGGACAGGTGATTATCGGGCTGTGTGACGATGCGTTGTAGGTGGAGCCATTGATGCCAGAGGAAAATGTGATTGGGTTAATATAGGCGGAATTATGGACATCATTATCAAATGTGATTGGACTTAGTATATTTAGCAGCTTTTTTTCTTTCTAAGATATTTCGTTCTTAATTATATTAGGATTTTTCTGATAATTTTATAGGGCGATTTTCTTACTTTAAAAATGCATCATGGAGTGGAATGTCCACTGTTCATTTTGTCCCTATTGAACAACAGAAAATGTGCGGATGTTATTCTTCCACATTCTACGTGCATGTTCGTCGGGCTGGGAATGTAGGCTTTTTTATTTTGATTATTTTCCCTTACCATATGGGAACATGATCCACCAAGACTGTAAAAATCTTTCCTGGAGTTAAAAATGAACGGATTTTCATATGTCTGACAAGACTTCGGTTATTAGACAGTTTTTTGTTAAGATAATTCTGCTAAAAATATACATTTATGATATTTAAGGGAAAGACTTTATGAATGATTTTTGAATGAGTCCTATGAATGATTTTTGAATAATTTTTGAATGAGTCCTTTATGCCAAACTCGGAATTATATTATCCCAGAGTTTGGCATAAAGGACTCATTCAAAAATTATTAAATCTAAATATGGACACAGACTTAATATTATTATTAAATTTATATCTAACTAATAGGTACTTTCAAGTCACTCATATAATAATGAAAACTCATTAACACTTAAAGTAAACACTAAAATAAATGCAGAAAAGTCACAACTAATTCTGTGCACAAAAGAAACAAAAGAAATAAACTTAAACACAGGAACAAAAATGGTCTAATTCTATTCGGCAAAGAAATTCCCAAAGTATACTCTGCGAAATATCTAGGAATAACTTTAACTAATGACTTAAGATGGTCGAAACACATCAATAATGTTATTTCTAAAGCCATACAAGCATATGGCTGCCTCAAATCAATTCTTGGAGAAAAAAACAAATTTATCACTTAAATTTAAAAGACTACTTTACTTTTCTACGATAAGACCAATTATAACATATGCATCCCCAGTCTGGAACTTCAACTATAAAACTGACAAAAGAAAAATTAAAACCTTCCAATATAAGATACTTAGAAAAATTACAAATGCTTCCTATTTCATTA
The DNA here is from genome assembly GCA_037975125.1 of Latrodectus hesperus. Classification (NCBI taxonomy): domain Eukaryota; kingdom Metazoa; phylum Arthropoda; class Arachnida; order Araneae; family Theridiidae; genus Latrodectus; species Latrodectus hesperus. The sequence continues at coordinate 861,720 of CM075861.1, forward strand.
GAAATAAAAACATAACTAAAGATCTAAAAATCGATGAAATTGCTCATCATATAAGCAAATTAAATATGAAATTCTTTGAAAAAGCCCAGAATTGCGAAGCAGCAAACTTCAAAGAAATATTCAATTATATAGAAGAAGATTGTAAATTTAGGCCAATTGCGAAATATTTTCTTAAAGAAAAAGAAAGCGCTCAATGTATATAGTTTTCTATTTTGTATTATTTATCCGGAATTATATTATCCCAGAATTTCTCATTTTATAAACTTTACTATAATTTTCAAGAAAATATTTTATTTTATTTCTTCATCTAAATTGCGAATTTTCATTTCTGGTAACCACGCCCAGTTATGAAACACTCATAGCTGATTGGCTATCATACGCATTCAGGCCCGCGCTCTGCGTGAGTAAAGACATGTTTTCTCCTGGAGCTAATACAGATGAACAAGTAAAGTGCCTGCCACGCAGGCCGAAACTTCGTTAAATATATTAGATCGAACATCCCCTTAATCATTTTTTATAAAAATCAACCACTTTGCTCAGGAAATTCCTATGAATCAAAAGCGAAAAAAATCTTTAAATGAACAAATTTGTGAGTGTGGAAAGAAAGTTAAATCGCTATATCCAAAGCGAAACTCCTTTGTATCATAATTTAAGCTCCTGTATCCAAAGTTTTAATTCTCTTGATATGGAACAAGCAGGGTTCTTTATTTCAACTGTTATTAGTTGCTATTATGGTTGTAGTTTGAGAACTAGAATAAATATCATTCAGTACAAACTACATCAAATAATATGATTTTAATAACATATCTTAGGTAATTATTTTAAAAACTTCTACAAGACTACAAAACAACCAACTAAACGGACCAAAAAAATAAAGAAATGCAAACTTGCTTTAAAATTTTTTTATTGTTTTCAAGTTATAGACACTGAACTTAACATTGACGTTAACTAAACAGTTAATGCTAAGAAAAACACGAATAGTAAAATTCTGATTTGCGGAAGACATTTTGAATTCATCTGAAATAATAACGGAACTCTCTTGAATAGTTCAAATTTTTATTATTTTTATTTACTTATAATTACCTAATTACGAAAATTGGAAGAAGCAAATTTGAGGTTCGTTGCGGGTGGTAGAAATACACCCTCGCAACGGAGAACATGCAGAAAAACAAGGTTCTGTGGGTTTCATCACTCAAAGTGTTATGAAATTCTTTTTCTTTCCTTTCAAGGTTTTATTGCTTTTATGGGTAGTTTACTTTTCTCACAACTTGCTTACTTTAGTATGCATTTAAACTAAGGTGTTCTTCGGATCTTTGTACCATTGTTTCCATTGTTTGGTACTTCTAGCGACAGTATTTAGACATATCCAAGATATTTTGGAAATATTTTAGTTCGATAATATAACAGCTATGCATTTTTTTTTTTTAATTTTCAAAATAATTATTTCTTTTAATGAACAATTCTTAAACCAATTCACTATCGCTTACCACAGCTTTCCTTTCATATATATATATATATATATATATATATATATATATATATATATATATATATATATATATATATATATATATATATATATATATATATATATATATAACAAGGTGATCATAATTAAACTGCAAATTTAAAAACGCTGTAAAAAAAGAACCACTGGTCAAAAAGACCTGAAATTTCACCAGAATGTACTTCAAGCAGGGGGAATTTGTTTGTCGTGGGAAAAAATTAGGAAAAAAAGTGGCCAATAGATGGCGCTGCACAGACGGCTGTAGGTTAATTACATGAATTCTGACATGAACGATAATCAATTGTGGGTGTAAGCTGCCAGTTTTGCTATTGTATGTCAGGCAGATGTTGTGGCACTCTTGGTGTAAAGCTTATTCAGAGCGACAAGGTGGTGCCACATCGAACAGGAAAAAATCGGTTTTTAACTGCCCTGCGGCCAAAAGCCGTAGAAAAAGCCAACAATAATTCGGTTTTTAACTGTCCTTAGTCTTCTTCAAGAAATTTTCAATATGATGTCCACCATTTTCTGTTAGGAGGTGTAAACGTAAAACGGTATTTTCCACAGCAGCTTGCAGTGTATCAGTGCTGATGTTGTTAACGTGCTGAGTTATGCGGCATTTCAAATCCGCTAAGGTGTCTAGTGGAGCACTGTACACAACATTTTTCAGAAATCTCCAGAGCCAAAAGCCACAGGGAGTGATGTCCAGTGATCGTGGCAGCCAGGGAGTTAGAAGATGTCGGCTGATAATACGGTCATTTCCGAAATGGCGTTGTATCACCATCGACAATTAACGAGAATTCAGGCTACTCAGCATTTTATAAAAGTAATTAATTTGCATATAACCACCTGTGCAGCGCCATCTATAGGCCACTTTTTTTCCTAATTTTTTTCCCACGCCAAACAAAATCCCCCTTGGTTGAAGTACATTCTGGTGAAATTTCAGGTCTTTCTGACCAATGGTTCTTTTTTCACAGCGTTTTTAAATTTGCAGTTTAATTATGATCACCCTGTATATATATATATATATATATATATATATATATATATATATATATATATATATATATATATATATTACCATAAAGTGGTTCTTTCTTTCATTCCTTCCAATTGAGATCATGATTACGCCATTTTTTTACAATTCTCATTGGTTTGAAATATCCATGACGCAAGATATCATCTATGTCACACATAATTAATTGCGACATCGTTTAGAGACGGGGTCGTAAATCCGACTTGTCGACGAATGCTTCAATTCTCATTCTTTGCTGCCTGCCTTCAAATCGCATTCTTCGAGAGGCAGCAAATAATGCAAAATTCAGCGATCAAATGTCGGATAATACTGTCGATGTTCATTTGTTAATAAAAACATTTCTTATATGAAGATCAAAGAGTAAAGGACAACACAAAACATCCACTTTATGGTTAGTTTAAATCGGTAAAGTCAATTTAAATTTTTTAAAATTCATTAATTAGTCGAATTTTAAATAAATAACTGCAGTATTTATAAATAATTTCAGTAAAATCCTTGAAGAGCCCACACCCTTGACGACAAACTGAAAAAATGCGCCAAGCCAGAAAGAAATTCCAGAAATAGCTTAGTTTATCATATCCAGTGTATCAAAGTAGGATTATCAAGATTGGCGGAAGTCACAATTATAGCCAACCAAAATTTTTCCCCCTAGATACACAACCACAATTTCTTGTAAATCTTAAAAACTGCTTGCTTATGCCAATATTAATTTTTTTTTAATTTCCCATTAATAACCATTTTTTTTTGTTTATTTTTCCTTGCCATTGGTGGTGGAATAGAGCAGTATTGATTGATATTTTTTAATATAAACTATATCGTGAAATTAAAAAACTGTATCGTGAATTAGCGTGAAATTTATTTGATATGATTCGGGTTAGAAACGGGTTAAAGTATTTTTGTTCTTAGTAGCGTTGGAATTGAGATTTTTCGATTGATCCGAAACTCGCATTGAAATATTTTATTAGCGTTTTTTTAGTTCATCTTTTCTCTTTTTATTGTCTTGCGATTTGAAATGTTTCATAACTTCCTTTATTTTTCAGTACAATCGATCTGCTTTAGTAGCTCAAACCGATACTTTGTAAAAAATTTAACTTAGATTATCGTCAAGAAGTGAGGAAACAGCGCTAACATGTTAATTGCAAATCAAACTAAAGAACTGGCATGCATTAGCAAAAAAACTATAACAGAAAAAGAAAAGCTCAAAATAAGCATTGAGAAAGCAGTGAAGAAATGGCCACACTTAAAGATGCCTGCTTTGCGAATATGGCGACAACATTCTCCAGCTTCATATTTGCTTTGCTTATAATAGAATCAATGTAACACAAACACGATTCTGAGCTCCAAAGACTTTTGAGTTACGTTTAATCGAACATCCCTAAGTTAACTTGAATAAAAAGGCTTTTGAGATTAAATAATACGAACTGTCAATATAGGTGTTGGGGAAATCTTTTTAGATGCTTTAGGAAGAACAGGCAAAACGCTCTTAGATTGTCTCTAGCAGTAATTTTTTACCAAAACGATATAACCTTATTTCGTATGCCATTCAGTATAACTTCGAAACAGCTACCAGGTGGAAGAATTGCTTATTCCATTTTAAAAGCCACAGAACGCATTGAAATACTCAAGTATATTTTAAAAGCAATGAATATACGAAAAATATTTCAGAAATACAACCATTGATTGAGATGATGGCGCACAAAATGTTGCTCGAGTCTCTTGATTGTTCACTGCAAAGTTTGTGAGAACATTAAAGCATTTGAAAACGCATTAACATTGCAGAAAATTTCATGCCGATCAAGAAATTATGAACGTTTTATATAATTCCTTTTTAAACAGCACTTGAAATAAATGTTTAGTTGAAATATTTCACTTTAGGACGACATGTAAAAATGCTGAAAGTAATTGCAAATACCAATCAATTGATCAATTAAGATATTTTCTATCAGTTGCTGGAAATTGCGAAAGGAAAGGAGCGAGGGATCTGAACTCATTAGGGATTTATTTACCTCCTAACCTTCTGCATTTAGTCAGTAGATGTTAATTAGACTTCTGCAATTTAGTAATTAAATATTAAACGAAGAATTGTTTTGTAAAGTATTTTCCAACATTCAATCCATTTGTATTACCATTTACTAAAATGTAAAGGAGCTATATATTTCTTGAAGCCAAGAACAAAGACGTTTGCAAACTTTATTCTTTATAGAACCATTTTTTTACTGATAATATTATGTTAAAGTATTTTTGAGATTAGGATTGATTTATAAAAAGAAATTCATCTTATTACTTAATTTTTTTATTGATTTTGAATACCATTTTTGTTGAAAGTGTGTTTCCCAGCGTCCACTCGGAGATATGCAAAGGTAGAGCATCTTCCGTTTTGCATTTCTAACTATTTCACATTACATAAAATATAATTTGCAAATATCAAAATCTACAAAAAGGATTATGAATTAGATATATTTTATATCGGTTTCCTGTGGATATTTAAAAATTAATGAAGTTAGTGGGAAGTATTTTTCCCACGGGCGCATTATAGTAAAGGGTTAACAAAACTAGTCTGACATTCAAAGTGAATAGTTATATGCAAATTTATAGATACTGCTAACGGAAAAAAATTAAGCATCTAATTATCTTACAAAAATTTTAAATTTACTTGATCTACAAAGATGCTACTACATGCACTGCAACTAAAAATCGGCGTGATAATTATTATGCTCTAAAATACCAACTTATTAAAGTGTTGAAAGGCACGCGGATTACCGTAAAAATGAATGAAAACGTCATAGAAAGCAGCAATCTTGACAAGACTTTTCAGGTCCTAACTGATTGACTTCAACTTTGGGCTAGATAAATAGAAATATACTGGTTCTCTTTACTTTCTTTCAATGGTGAAAATGTTCTCAAACTTTGCATTCCTGAGTATATTGGATATGCTATTTCAATTTAAGAGGTTTCAATTTCTAACTGGATTGGCATTTGCTGTTGTTGTTGTTGTTTCTAATGACACTTGGACAAGCCAAGCTCGCTATGCCTTTGGCTATGCGAATTTAAGTCGAAGTGGAGCGTCTTTCGTTTTAATTAGAGCACCATGTAGGTGAAAGTACGACTTTGCTCTACTCACATGCCATAGGGACCCGTTTATAGGCTAGGCAACCATTCACACCTCATTCATACAAGGAAAGGACAAAGACAGGATAGATAGAGAGAGAAAGTACATCCATGCCCGAACCGGGATTCGAACCCAGGACCTCCTTATCCGCAGTCAGGTACGCTACCACTAGAAAAGTTGTTCGGCTTGGCATTTGTAATTACCAGCAGTGAAACCAGTTCCAACACTTAGAATTGTGTAATTTAAATTTAGAAATTGATTGTTTCTCTCATGAAAAATTATATGTAGCGTTTTTCAGCAAACCAAACAATTTCTATGTCTCTTCTTCTTCTTCTTAGAATTGGGTTTGTATGTCATTGGGCACCTCTGCTTTTATCAGCATTTTGTACCATTAACTCCAAACCCAATGTTTCCTAGTTCCAGTTGATCGGGTCACCCACTTTATTAATAAAGTCCAATAACCCTTTAATGGAGTCTAGGTGTAACTCTCTAGTATGGATGATGCCTAAAGAAGTTAATTTAGGGAGGGCAAGAGCCTCGCATTCATAAATGATATACTCTGTCTTGCGTATGACATTTCCAGCAGATAGGGTCTTGTTGAAACTGTCCCATCTGGTCAGAAAGTCAGTCATGCTAGGGATAGCTTCCTGACTTTCACCAGAAGAAGATGGTTTGGAGGTCATTTCTACCTCAAGTGAAGGATTCATTGCTGCCCCTTTACAAGATTGCCTCTGAGTTCCCTTGTCTCTTTCAGCAAGGTCTATTTCAGAGGCTTCACCTGCAGATGCAGAAAGGTTAGTTGATTCTTGTATCTTTTCAGCCACAAGATAACAATTAATAAGCTCAGGTAACATAAGTCCACCCAGCATTGCCTGAGATACTGGGCAAGGCAAATTACTCTAGAAGTTTGCCAGGCAACTAGAGGCTTCGTTAAGACACCAATACCGCGGTGCCAATTTGCCATAGGCACGGATCGCATAACACCAGGGTTTACGGGAGCTGGTTCGCGGCCTCTGATTCTATATTCAAGGCTATCCTGTCATTCCTACAGGACATTCGGCGATCCACCACCTGCCGACGCGCCTGGTGGCTGCTCAAACCCCAGGAAGGTACGCGTACCCCCTGGTTCCAGGATTTCTGTGTCTACAAAAACATTGGAACAAGAAATATTTCTATGTTCATGTATTTTGAAAATAAACATCAGAAAAGTGAGCTTTCAATTTTTTTTTCTTTTCCATTTAACTAGATTGAGTCATAGCAAAAAGCAGTTGGGTACAGTTAGTATATGACTGTGTAGTATGTAATATACAGTAATATATATAACTATAGTGAAGATAAGGTTATATAATAATTATTTTTTGGAAGCTATATAAAATTAAATTTATTCTTTTTGTAGAAACAGAAAATGTTTATTGTATTAGACAAAATAAAAATATTTAAATTTGACCAACATCATTCCTCTCTTACTGCCTTTATTAATCAAAAATATTATTCTGCCAATGTAGATTTCTCGGTATTTTTCGCTGGTTCACTTTATTTTAGAAATCGTTAATTAAGACTATATTTTTTATTCAAAGCACTCGCTACTCATTAAATCATAATTAAAACTGTAGTAATAGTTTATTCATTTATATGAATGTAGAAATCACTGTAATGTAACTGCCAACTTTTTTTCATCAGATTTGATTAGTGTTTATAAATTTTTATTCCATTTAAAGAGTAACTCTAATAAATAAAATTAAGTCTAATTAGTTTTAGCTTTCATATTTGTTTAAATTATTTATGATACTAGCTTCCACACTGTACCACACTCATATCAGAAACGAAAATAATTTTTTTTTTAAATGCCAGCAAACTAGATTATATTTACGCATTATGGTTGTATGATTCATAAAATGAAGTAATTATATATAATTCACAGTAATCAAAAATATAAAGTTTACCCTTTAATAACAAACTAAAAGGCCACAAATTTTCAATAATTCCAGATCTTACTTTTCTAATGGGGAAAGTTTCACCATAAGTTATGATAAATATTTTACCGATTTAATCTAAAATTTAAAAAAAAAGTGTTCACATTTCTATAACGTTTTATTTATGCGGAATATTTTTATATTGCATTTATATAGAGATTCTTAAATTCGATAAACAAAGGCGATTTAAATCTGTGGAAATCAGCAGTTAAATTATCAGAATGAAGTTAAACAAATTTTAAAATTAATCAATAATTTTTTATTCTAAATTAAATAAAAACAGTATTTAAATAAATATTTGATAATTGCATTTTCAATATCTATTTATTTCTATTATATATATTAGTTACACAAATTCATAAGCATTATTAGTTTTAAAAATCTCAGACAGATAGGAAATATTCAGATTTTTTTGGGGGGGAATTGCGCAATTTATGCATATTCTACTTTAAAAGCGACATTTCTAATGATTTGGCGACTTGGTGACCTCTTAGCGAAATTCTTGGCGACCTTTGGAGAGAAATATATGCTTTTGGAAAAATCCATCCCCGAAACTCTAGGACCAATATTAAGCGAAATAGCCTAGAACCATCCAAAAATTTGGCAAAACGTAGACTTGGGGTGAAAATCTACTCATTTTTAAATTTTCACGCCCAGTCGGGTATAAATACCGACCCCCATCACAGAAGAGTTAGAGAAATCACCACAACACCCTAATTCCATTTAACACTGAAATTCTTATAGTAAAAAAAAGTCAAAAAAGTACTTAGGACTAACTATCAACAGCAAACTAACTTGGGATGTGACCATGTAAAAACAATAATAGCAAAGGCAAACGGCTATTACAATAAATTAATACTATTAATCGGACCCCACTCCCAAATCTACGATCAAAACTAAAAGATCAATAGCTGTTATTAGACCTACCTTCACTTATGTCTCTCCTACTTGGAATACAATCACAGAATCAGCTATGAAAAAACTTACAGTATTTCAAAATAAGCTCCTTAGAACAATAACTAATGCACCTTACTACATTCGTAATAAATCGGTTCTTCATGATCTCAAACTAAAACCAATTCATAATTATATCCTCGCCTAAACCATAAGTTCTATCAAAACGCCATTATAACTGTGACACACCTAACTTCAAAGCGATTTTCAAATTTAAAATTTTTTTCTGAAGACACAAAACTTAGATCAGTTACCTCCTACTTTTTTAGTGACGCCATGTTTTCGGGCAATCGACCCCTTCCTATTCTTCTCTTCTCTCTCTCTCCTATTCCAACAAAGCTCATTAACCAATGGCTATTGGCTCCACCACAAGATGAATGAGAAGAAACTTTCTGGTTGGAACTCAGGTCAAAAGTTCAAGTTCAAGAAGCAGTTAGTGAAGACGCGCGTTGAAAGAGAAGACGTTATGCAGTAAAGACGTTAGTCAGTGAAGACGATCAGTCCTGAATACTAGTTTAGTGAATTGAAGCTGTCGTCTATCTGAGGTATTAAAGACTTCTGTGAATGGAAGCTGTTTCTTGCTGTATTAGCTGTATTGGAGCTGTGTATAATTGTGATTTCTACAACTGGAATTTCCTGTATTTAGATGAGCTTGCTATTAATAAAAGTCTTGTGATTTTTAAGATATAGTTTATCAGCACTCAACGATCATGAACCCCGAAACGCGGTACAATGTAATAATATTTTTACATTATATTAAAACTACATAATGTGCTGATGATCTGGAATATTTCATGAAATTTAATACTTTTATTTTGCAATACTATTATATATCTGTTTCTTAAGATAGTTTCAGAATATTTCCTTGACCATCGATGGTTTTTTTTGCCGACCGATTGGCTGAGTGGTTAGCGTTCCTGACTCCTGAGCTGTTGGTTCCGGGTTCGAATCCCAGTTCGGGCATGAATGTTTCTTTCCTTCTCTGTTCTCTCTGTCCTTTCTTCTGTGATGTTGTATGAATGTGGCTCGCCCTATAAACGTGTTTGTGGTGGTATAACGCGGGTAACGCGACTCACCTCCGTGACTTGGTTCACAGGTGCCCTCTGGGTAACGACAAATGAGTAGCAGTTTCTGGCCTTGTTGTGAATTCAATTTTAATGAATTAAATTTATTTTGTGTTTGCAAAAGTTTGAATTCACCTCAAATTGTAGATACTAACATCTTATGCAAAGGGGATGACTTTAAAGGCAGAATAGAACAGACAGATCTGAATTCACTAAAAGAACTTATAAAACATGGCGAACCATCTTATAATTTTGAAATTTGCTGACCCATCAAGGGTGAAATCTAAAGTGCTCGACTTTTGTCCACTCCATTAGCTGAGGTTCATTTAACTGCTGGCAGATATTTTCAGGAGACAATGACCTTATATTGTGCATCAAGTATAAAATTTAGTAAATAAAATTTATGTAACTAAAATTACTTTACTAAAATTTACTTTTGAAATACGAGAGAGAAATAGATTTCATTTCACGATCTATCGCAGTCAATGAATATGTAAAAATTTTTTTATATTTTCAAAACACGTTTCAAATTTTATTGCTGTTGAAAACAGCAGATTTACAGAACATGAATATAACTGCCATATTTTGAGATGCTTCTTTTGATATTACAGAATACTTTTTCAAATATAAATTAAATTTCGTAAGATGAACAGTGAAATAAAATACCCGATCAAATCTAATTGATATTTCAATTTACATTTATTAAAAAAATGTAGACTCCAAAGTTTGATTAAGTAAATTGCATACATATCCATCTGTTCTGCATTAATTGTGAATGACGTGTATATTTCCGCTTAAGAATGATATGTTAGCAGAATAATCTAGCTCCATTTTTAGTTCATCATGGCATTTTGAACATTTTAAAATATCTGGAAAATGAACAAAACAAAACTTTATTGATGGTATTCCATGACAATAACAGTCATGGTATATCGTCCAAACAATGGATTTTTGCTATAATTCTGTTATTTATTTATACAGGCATTGTCTAGAATATGGTCTAAACTCAAGGGTTCTAATAAGCTGTCAGCATATTATTTCGTCACAAGACAATTTACCGAAATTTTTAATGAAACAGCGCTGCTAGAACTTGGTATTGTTCATTGTTTAGCGCATGCATAATATATGTCAATTATGTTCACTTTTGTTTGTGATTTTTTTTTCCAAATTTATTGTTTTTGAAAATATATAGCAAATAATTTTGATCATAAAATAAGTCTTGAATGTCTTATTACTACAATTAAAAATAATCGATATGATGAAGATTGTATCGCAACATATTTCTGATAAAGATCCGCATTGCTAGGCAAGTGAAGAGAAAAAATACGCATCAAGGTAGTATAAAATGATACTACAATCACTCCGTGCTATTATTGCTTTACTTTCATAAAAAAATTCCTAACTAATATTTTTAAAACGAAACAATCAAACTTTAATTTTTTTAAAGTTGGAGAACTCAGAGAAAATGATATTTCTTTCTTCAGCGTTTTGACATTTTAATTCAATACAATTGTCTCATTATATTGTATTTACTGCCATCATATATATGTGAATGTAAGTTTACAAGCAATGTCTCATAAAAATGCAAAATTTATTTTAATTGAACAAATCCGAACACTTCTAATAATTATTCATATTAATGAGCAAAATACTTTGCAGTTAAATTAAAAAATTTCTGACGTATAATTTTATTACTTTTATGATACCAAAATATTTTTTGAGTTTGAATGTATATGTGTGTCTCTGTATAAACATTTTTAAATATCTGTGAAGATTTTTGAAGCAAATAAAAATATTTTTTGAATAAGTTGCAGGGTGTCAAATTAGCATGCACTAAATCGAGTCACAATTACTGTGTTCATTAAAAAATAAAATTTTAATTAAAAAGTTAAAACTTTATATCTTTGAGATATAATTTGTTCTATTGTTAAACAATTAATGGAATCAAGTTACGCCTATCACAGGTAACGGTGAATGAACTACTGTCCTATTACATATTAAAAACTAATGTTAAACTTCATTTATTGTTAACAAACTAAAATAAAATTTAACAATGAATAATTTTCAGAAAAAATGTCAATTACTTGTTCTTTATCTCACAAAGATAATGAAAATCAATATTTCAGATTATAATTAAAATATTCTATAATAATGCTGTGAATTTTCAGAAAGCCAAATGCTTGTTTGTTTTTGGATTTCTTTATTTACGTATGCACTTCATATTTTTTATTTACATATTTATTTATAAAAACAAAAAAAATGAATAAGAGACAGTATTATTGTTAAATCAGTTATTATAAGTGTTATTCCTGTTGAAGAACGGTCTATGTTTTATAACATAATAGACTAAATGCCAAAATATCGCTTTGAGTCAAAGTGAATCTAAATTTCGATAAAAAAATAAAGTAGCTATCAAAAAGTTCTTAAAGTTGAAAATTTTATGCATAGTTTCGTGATATTTTTTTCCTATTAGATCTCTTTAGTTTTTAAAAACTATGTTCAGTTTCCTTTAGCAGTATTTTTATGGAAATTTAATATTAGATTAAAAAATAACTAGATGATTTTCATACACATTTATTAAAAAGATTTATTACGTGAAATTAAAATAAACACAACTGGGTTTAGAAGAGTAGTCAGGTAATAAATATGAGATTGAATAGACATGTGAAGAATAATATGCAAATTACAAGAAACCACCAGATGGCGCCGGTAGTACGTCACAATGACGAGTGTAAAAGATGGTTATAAAAGGAACAGTTGCAAAGAAGTAAAATTGTGTTCACAAGCACTTTAAAAGCTTTTCAGTGCAATAACCAAATAGTTATGGCACAAAGGAAGCATTTGGATGATGTTTTACCTGGTAGAATTATCAGCTGTCTGGAATGTAGATGTTACCCACTGGAAGTATCCGAGGAACTTGGAATCGTCCTGAGTGTCATCTCCAGGCTTTGGCAACGGTTCCAAGATGATGGTAGTGTGAGTAGAAGTTACAGCACAGGTCGCCCCACGAGTTACAACGCCGAATAAGGACCGGTATTTGGCAGTTACTAAAAAAAAACAGACAGAGCACAGCCTCAGACTTGTCTCGTCAGCTCTCTTCAGCTAACGGTACGACAGTTTCAAGGCAGACCGTGTACAGACGCTTAGGGCGCATTGGTCTGTATGCTCGTAGACCTGTCAGATGTGTTCCACTTACCACAACTCACTATCACTGGCGGTTAGCCTGGAGTAGAGAGCATGCATTGTGGACACCGCAACAGTGGTCTTGTGTAATGTTTTCCGACGAATCCAGATTTAGCTGACAGTCTGATTCTCGCCGGACTTTCATATGGAGAGGGCCAGGTATCCGTTACCACCAAGAGAACACCATTGAATGACGCCGTTACGGTGGTACAACATTGCTCGTTTGGGAAGGAATTATTCTGAGTTGCAGAACTAACCTGCATGTTCAAAATGTAACCATGACAGGCCACATCTATCGGAATATCGTCCTGGAATAATATATACGTTTGTTTCTGGGCGCCATGTTGTAGAATTTCTGCTTATGGATGATATCACCTGTTGTGACTGGCCAGCATACTTGCTGGACTTAAATCTAATAGAGCTTGGACATGCTTGGCCGACGAATTGCAGTCCGCCAACCCCCTCCCAAATGTCTACCGGAACTTCGGAGAGCATTGCTTGATGTGAGTGGTGTAATATTCCCCAAGATCAGATCGATAATTTGATACTCAGCCTGACTAGGTGTTGTACGGCCTGTATTGTATCGTCTGGGGAGCATACTATGTATTAACCATCATACCAACCATATTATATTGGTTTTTGTAAATAGGCTCTTTTTTGAAATTTGGTCCAGAATGTAAAAATCGCAATTTTAATAATGATGTTAAACATATAGCATCTTTTTTTGCTCTTTACCTTTTGTTTAATAAATATACTTTACTAATAAGGCACATTTGTTTTGCTTCTGTCTCTTTCTCTGTGTGAACTTGCATTATCCTTAATTTATGAAGACGAGTGTAATGTGATCGTTTTATAAGTTTTTTTAAAATAAATATTTTTTATCTAAATTTTTCAATTATAATAATTTTTTTCCAGTAAAATTTCAATTGTACATAAATGAAAATCATTGTTTAATGACCTTCGTTAGTTTATAATGATAAACTTCGCATCTGTCAATCATCTATCATTGTTTTCCCGTGAAAGATTTCCTCAATTATTTTTCCTGACAAAGTATTATGAGCGATACATTATATATTTAGAAATACAATGGGATATAGAACAAAGAAGTTGAGAAATCACATTTTTCATTCATCTGTATCATTTAAAGAAAAAAGATTGTAAAGTGAATTCGGCCGCAAAATATGTCATTATAAAAGCCATGTAATAAAAAATGTTCACCAGGAAGTTAAATTTAAAAAATACAATTTGAAGCAATTATTTTTGCAGATTTCTCAAACAAGAAATTTATTCTGTTTAATAAAATTGTAAGAAAGATTAAATTGTCTTGTTTTCAAAATAAAAATTCGCAGTTTATTAATGTTTATTCAATTAAGGAATGATTTGAAATATTTTTATCTGTGGCAAAAAATTCATTTTAAATAGGAAATATTTATATTTTTATATTTACAATAAAAACCGACCGATGGCTGAGTGGTTAGCGCTCCTGATTCCTGAGTTGTGGGTTCCAGATTCGAATCCTGTTTCGGGCATGGATGTTACATCTTTAATCTGTTCCGTGTTTCTCTTTCTTCGGTGATGATGTATGAATGTGGCCCACCCTTTAAACGGGTTTGTGGTGGTATGGCGCTGGCAACGCTACTCGCCTCCGTGACTTGGTTCACAGGTGCCCGCTGGGTAAAGACAAATGAGAAGCAGTTTCTGGCCTTGTTGTGGCATAGGGTTCGTCACCCAAGTACCCGCGTTTGGAAAAAAAATATTTACAATAAAATAATAAGAAATCTGTCATACATATTCATATAAAAATATATGTTACTTTTCGGTGACTAGAGCCTTTATTCTTCCCAAGAAATATTCCAAAAGTATTCGAAAATTTGCCAAATGTTGAGTAAAATACGAAAGTGAATACATTAGAAATTTTTAGTGAACAATTTAATTAAGGTCGTATGCATTAATAAATCAAAATGTGAACCAACTATTCGAAGTAAAACGGACCAGGTTTTTGTAGCCAAAAATATTATTTAATTGAAAATTCATATTCTCGTAGTTTAAAGTAAATATAATTCAATGGTAGTTGTTTTGCATGGTTTAGCGTAGTGCATTGAAATTAAAGATGACTAACACTTTTAGTATATATCTAAGGTTTATTTTAAAATAATGATATCGTTACTTCTCACCCCCCCCCGTTATCTGGATTTTAATTTCTGTAGGCATTTTTGAATGAAGGAAGAATTCAACTTAAAATGATCTAATGGAGTGAACAAATTTCAAATTTCCAGAAGTAAAATGCCAGCATTTTTAATTGTTTTTAACGCGCGTATACTTTAAATACATACAATTTCTCTGCAAACTTGGTTAACTTTTGGAAAATAAGAAGCAACAAGGAATTCAACAGGAGAGAATTTTATTTGAAAAGCAAATATTGGGAAAGTGAGTATGTTAAAAATTGAACACCAACAAAATTCGTTCAGCGAGATTTTGAAGATTTTTTTTAAAATCACCAAAACGGAAAATTCAATTTTAAAAAAACGTACAATTTGTAACAGCAAAATCTATTTTCTAATTATTACATAATTATTGAGAATAGCAATATTATCTTTCCTAGATTTTTAATGATGGTCAAAGATATAAAGTTTACTTTTTACAGTGAGTGTAAAAAATATTCGTACATTACGACGATTGATTTAAAAGAGATCCGTTCATAAAAATTATAAACATAAATTCCATTTTAATGAATAATAAATACACAATAGAACATATTTTCACTAGTTTCATTTGAAATTTACACAAAAATAATTTTATACATAAATAAATATTTACAAAACTGAAAAATCCAACATCTTGTGGTGTAAAAAGTATTCGTACACTAAAAGAAATGCACATTTTTTGTTATATTTTGTGATTGGTTTATCCATTAAGATGTAGTTAATTGACTTCATCTTGTAAGTTACTTAAAAGGTTCTTCAGTGGAAATTTTAATGTAGTGAGAAACTAGAAATTCTGTAATGGGTCGTGAAAGTAAAGAGACAAGTGTTTCCGAAAGTGAACTGATTTTAAAGCTCCGTAAAAATGGTAAATCGTACAACAAGATTTCTAATCTGGTTGGTAGAAACCGTTCAACTGTGCAGTCAATCATAAAAAGTTTGCTGCCACTCTAACGGTTCAAAACAGTTCTCGTACTGGGCGACCATGTCTATTGACATCATCTGACAGACGGTTTCTGGTACATTCATTAGAGAATGATCCCAAAATAAGTGCTCCTACATTAACACCAAAACTAAAGAACATGGGAACAGCAGTCTCTGTAAGTACTGTACGAAATGCATGCAGAAATGAAGGTTTCCATGGCCGTGTTGCGAGATGAAAATTCTTTGTTAGTCAGAAGAATCGGAAGCTGCGATTGTCTTTCGCCAAGCAATACGTTATGAAAGTCCAGATTTCTGGAAAAAGATTATCGTTACAGACGAAAGTAAATACAACATGTTTGGATCGGATGGTATGGAGAACACGCAATACAGAAATGCATCCTAAGAATTTAGTGCCAATAGTGAAACATGGGAGTGGAAGTCTACTTGTTTGGGGTGTATGAGTGCTTCTGGGGTGGGCAAATTAGTCTTTATTAAAGGCATTATGAATCATCAACTTTATATTGACATTTTAAACAATAATTTAGGACCTAGTGCAACAAAAATGGGCTTGAATGGTGATTACGTTTTCATGCATGATAACAACCCCAAGCACACAGCCCTAAACACAAGGCTCTGGATACTATACAATACCCCAAAGTTAATGAAATTTTCTCCTCAATCGCCGGACCTCAACCCCATCGAGAATTTATGGGACGTTCTTGATAAAAATATTAGATCCAGACATATTTCTAATAAAAATGATTTGGAATCAGCTCTTAATCAAGAATGGGACGCCATATCTAGCTGAATAACAGCAAAATTGGTGTTATCGATGCCAAAGATACTCTAGGCAGTTATTCGAACTAAAAGATATCCTACCAGGTATTAGCTGTAATATTATGATTGTATTGGCCAATATATGCCTGATGTACGAATACTTTTTACACCACAAGATGTTGGATTGTTTCAGTTTTGTAAATATTTATTCATAAATAAAATTATTTTTGTGTAAATTTCACTTGAAACTAGTAAAAACATGTTCTATTATATATTTCTAATTAATTAAAATGGAATTTATGTAAATAATTTTTATGAACGGATCTCTTTTAAATCAATTGTCGTACTGTACGAATATTTTTTACACTCACTGTAAATCAATTTAAAATACTACTTGATTTTTCATAGCTTCAGAAAAAGCCGTCACACAAATCATGTAAAAAATAAATGTAGATATATAAAGCCAGACCCACATCCACATAAATACTTTCGACTTCTATTAACCGAATTCGACAAACAATGGTATCGTAATATTCTTTTTTTAATTTCAAGATTACAAAAAATCTTGTCGATTTTTAATTTACTGTAAAAATGCCGCTTCGTTTTTCCAAGGAAAAGATGCATTATGCAATCAAATGTATGTGAATGGGTAGATGATGAAACTCTATATCCACGAAAATAAGGAGAGATTTAACGTGAAAATTTTATTAGCAAATAAACAGATTTCGCAAAATAATTTGTCATCACTTAGACTTGTAGTCGAATATGAGACGAAGCTTCAAGTTCATCAATGGGAAAGATGAGCCTTTTTATGCAATAGTAAAAGCACAATCGGGGAAATATGAAAACCACAAGTTCTTCGCGAATAGCTTTGATTTAGCGTCGTTTTAATAATGTGCTATGTAAAAGTAAAATAACAAAAATCCCAATAAATTTAGTGCTATTTTATTATTTAAAACTTGAAAAAAGTAAACGTAAAAAATGTAGCATTATAAATTAAAAAATTTAATATATATATATATATATATATATATATATATATATATATATATATATATATATATATATATATATATATATATATATATATTAAATTAAAAAATTTAATATATATATATATATATATATTAAAAAATTTAATATATATATATATATATTCCGGTATACTATATTCTCTCCCACAGATGGGGCAGAGTTGATAAGGCACTTTCACTTTCAATTCAGCAGTCCCTAAGTTCAAATCCCACTTCAAGCGTGAATGTTAGCAGATATTTGGAATCAGTCCTAAACTGTGTGCTCTATTTGAACTAGCCTTCGTAACCAAAAGTGGCAGAGCGACATATCAAAATATACAAACGAAATTCGCTGTTTTTAATAAAACTGAACTCGTTTCCTACTATTTTTATTTAATTTTAGAAATTGATGAACAGAACTAAAATATTGCCCTAAAGCACGAATGTATCAATAAAATTTGCTAAGAGTTGTCACATTTATACTTGAAATTATGTTCAATATAAACTTCATAACTATCAATTTCATGAAAAAAATTTATGTTATCTGATTGATTTAATTTGTCTTATAGAATTTTGACTCATTAAAAGATTCGAGATCTGAATTATGTGGATGATTACTGACTGACATATAATCTTAAATGTCACGGTGCATGTATTTTGTGTTTAGATATTTATATATATGTGCAGAAATGCTTAGTGCATTTGTACATTAACTGTACAAAGTAACTGCATGAATAATCAACAACAATAATTTTTTTAAATGAAATTAAACCATAAAACTGAATTCTCTTACATCTAAGTAATGTTAAATACGAAAACAATTATTAAACAATTTATACTGTTCTTTTTACATACTATGTCTCTGATTCAAAGACGATAAATTCTGAAATAGAACATCTTGATTGACATTTTTATAAATGGAAAAAGTGAAATTTTTTTTCCAAATAAATGAATGGCGAAACGAAGAATAAGGAAGCATCACAACGGCTTTTCCCATTTTAATTTCCTTTAAAGGCAACATTTCCTTTGTTTAATGCGTATGTATTCTCAAAGTGTTGTAAGTGTCAGATTACCAGTTTATTTATTTTTATCTAAATTCCATTTTTGAAATTCAACCAAATGCATTTCTGTTTTTCTTGTATATTAAAGGAAAAAAAAAAAAACAGTGCACATAACAAAGACAATTATGACTATTAAATTTGCTCAATGTTTACCTTCTCCAACGAATATAACTACAATTTTTACTGTTCCGATTATTGCAAGTAAACTGCACAGGTAATTTGTATTCCCTAAAACCTTTTTTAATTTACACTGAAGTAGCATTTCTAAATACCACCTGTAATATTGAAAGTGGTGATCTGAAAGGATGCAATATATATAGTTTTCATTGAACATTTACATTCCAAAAAAGGTGTTATATTTTTGGAATGCAAATGCACAAATTATTTTTTATTAATTTTTTTTAATATTCTTTTTCCAATAAATTCTTTTTGACATAATTTTTAATGAGATTGCATCACTAAAAAAAGTTTTAACTAGATGAAATCTCATATGTTGGAAACTTTTTTCCCAATGGTGGGCACAAGAGGGTTATGAACCCTATGCCACAACAAGGCCAGAGACTGCTACTCATTTGTCGTTACCCAGCGGCCTCCTGTGAACCAAGTCACGGAGGCGAGTAGCGTTACCCGCGCCATACCACCACAAACCCGTTTATAGGGCGGGCCACATTCATACCACATCACAGAAGAAACACAGAGAGAACAGAAACATCCATGCCCGAACCGGGATTCGAACCCGGGACCAACAGCTCAGGAGTCAGGAACGCTAACCACTCAGCCAATTGGTCGACAACATGTTGGGAGTAGTATATCCGAAATATTAAAATTTCATTAAAAAAGAATAAAGAATTTAAAACAAAAGTTGTAATACAATTCTTCAAAATAATAGCTCATTTGTGTAAAATACTTGTTCTGGAGTAATTATGAGTGTATATATAAATTTAATTGTAATTTATGACTGAAAGTATTATTTTAGTTTTTTCCTACTCAATCACTTATGCAGATATGTAGAAATTTTGTTCAACGAAACTATAGCACCTTCAGTTGTGCATTTTAATTACAGTCCAAACATGAATTCATATTGGCCATGAAAAATTTTTTACTCATAACAATCATTTACGTGATATCCGCTCTGAGGGTGGCAAAGCACAATCTCATTAGAAAATATTTCGATCAAATTAAATCATGAAAAACAGAAGCTGCCGCAGGTTATTTTAACCGAATTGGTGAATTGTAGTTCACATCATATGTATCATAAAGGATACAATAACAGCTGAAAAAATGCCCAAGATACATGTGCAAGGCTACTTATGCTTACGACAGAGTGAATAGGAACACACGAAAGACAAGGCCAAAGCGTGATCAAAGTCCTCAAACAACGGCATCACCAAACCATCAGATATATCTGGAGCCTTGTTATGGACAATTACCATGATTCTTCAAGGGATGTTCGTGTTTAGAGAGAAAACATTCGTTACAATCCATTCGTTTTGTGCTGTGATGTACTCCTTTACCTGTATCGACAAATTAATGTGATGTGCCGAATACCAAACGATTAGATTTTTTCATTTCTAGCAATCGCGTTAGACGTACAACCAGAGCATCGTAGCTTACTGGTAATATCGTATCTTGGTACGTATGACTGCTTTTGCGTAACATAATATTGTCTCTAAAGAGCAATTTTCCAAGAAAGGAGTACTCATAAAAGTTATCTTGAAAATGTTTGCAGTAAGTTGAGGCCTCAGTGCAACCAACAAAGTCTTCAGATGTAACCTTAATCGAGAATTAAAGCGAGTTCTACTGACACTAAATTTAACATTCCCCATTTTCTAAGCCCACTAACTATCTGAGATCATAAATAATTCAATATTTTAAAAGATCATATGCTACTCTTACACTATATACTACATTTCACATTTGTTAGAGACAGTGCAACATTTTATAAATCCACAATTTAACTTTTGAATTCTTTCATTATGCTGTGTTATTTTCATTTGAAATGAACCACTTATTTATCAATCAACACACTCTAAGTTTTATTGAATTCAATTATTTTTGTTGAAATTTTAAGATGCAGCATAATAGAGTATAGTTCAATAGCTAATACAATATCTAATTTATAACATTTATCAATGGCCAATGCCACCTGCTCTATCTAGTGGTCAGAGTGCCTGACTACGGATAGGGAGGTCCTGGGTTCGAATCCCGGTTCGGGCATGGATGTATTTTCTCTCTCTATCCTGTCTTTGTCCTTTCCTTGTATGAATGGTTGCCTACCCTATAAATGGGTTCCTATGGCATGTGTGTAATGAAGAAGTCGGACTCCACAACAAAATATATTCAGTAGAAAAAGTGGAGCAGCGAACCCCATATTGCCAGCCTAGCTGGCACACGACAACAACAACATTAATGGCCAATATTAATAAATAATTCAGATATTAGTAAATTACAAAAATAGTATAAGTTTAGAGTTTAAATTGTATCCCTCGTTTAATGATTGAATTAAAAGTTAATTGAGTTATTTCATATTCATTCAACTTTTAATTAACTGCATTAATCAACTTTAAAACTCAATTAACTTTAAAAAAGTGAAGTAATTTTAAACTACATGAGAAAGATTTGATGTCGTGTTGTGGACCCCCTAAAAGTTGTTGTTAAACCTTTAAATGCCTGTCATACCTTGCTTTCCCGGGAAGGAATTTTCAGGGATAGCCCACCATATTCACGTTTCACAAAGGAGAAAACCTGGAAAACTCCCAAGCATACTCCTAGACCTACATGCATGTAGAAACGAAACAGTTGTCACCCAACACTCAACAATGACTGGGTTTGAATCCGAAACTTTTGACACCGAAAAGTACTGTCCTACCTTAGGACATTAGGCTTCGGCGTAGAATCGGATACCCCTTGGTTTGGCAAAACATTTGGTGTTAAATTTTGGCGATAAAGTTTAATTTATGGTAACCCCGGTACTTAGTTTAGTTTTCGAATAGCGGCCATCTTGATAATCACATCTTGGCATCCAAGAAAAAAAGTTAAAAAATCAAGGGATACCCGACTGTTAACTTTTACCGGACATTAGCCATCTCAGAAGATATTACGCAAGGAAAATTACATAAAATCCTCTATGAATAAACGATAACTATTTTGCATGTATATTACAAATATATAATTAAAAACAAATATATCTCATTCATTTGGCTCTGAAGTATATGTTAGCATATTTTATATATTTATTCTATATATTTTTCAGCCACACATTCACATACTTACGCATAACTTTAGAGGCAGGAAATATTATATGAATGAATGATTTACATTTATTCACATTTGTTACATAATCTGAAATAAATATTGAAAGAAAATACGACAGAGAAATCCTAAATATTCGAAATCTCTTTGTTTTATTGTTCTTATTTTCGTAAAATATATAAGCATATATTTCGTAAATAATAATAATATCACACCTTTCAAAAAATACGTTTTTGCAGAATATTTCCTCCAGCTTCTGAATATAAAATCACAGAACTCTAGTCTAAAAAAACAAATTTGTCTCAATTTTCTGAAGATTTCCCAGTCGACTTAGCTCGTTTTTAACTCTTTAAAACTGATGCTTGGATCTTATAACACGGATGGATGTCAAATAAGTGAAATAGATAATTTTTTGATTGATATTTCAGCTGAATGAGGTCGATAAAATGGCAACATCTGTATGCAGTATCAAATAAGCTTATTTTTGCCAGATCATAGTTGCAAAACCAGGTGCTTCTAATGAGATGCAAGAGAGAGAAAGTGCTATTTTTTTTCCTTATCTCTTTTAATGTCCTATAACAATTTTTATTCTTTTTTATTTTTACCTTTTCCTTAAAATCAAAGTGATAATAAAAACAGCATGGAATTAAGTTCATTAAACAATGCATTTCATTGTTATTCATTAATTTCACTTATTCAAATAGTAAAATACTTATATGAATACATTTATGAAAGGCTATTTTTTATTTCGTTTTAATTCATTTAATTAATGTATTCTTCAACAGGTGGTGTCTATTAGGCTTTCAAATGAGAATTAATATTATTTTTAACTATCAAATGGGGCTAATTCCGTAGTTATCTTCAAAATTTCTGTAATGTTTGAATTCGTTGATTTTTAATGAGTTCTTATTTAGCTTTTATGCGATGCTTGTTATTATGGTCTAGGGGTCAGCGTGCCTGACTGCGGACTAGGAGGTCCTGTGTTCGAATCCCGGTGCGGGCATGGGTGTTCTTTCTCTATCTTCCCTGTCTTTGTCCTTTCCTTGTATGAATGGGTTATGAATGGTTGCCTACCCTATAAACAGGATACCTATGGCATGTGTACACTGAGGAAGTCGGACTCCACAGGAAATATAGTTCAAATGGGAAAGTGGAACAGCGCACCACCCCATAATGCCACCCCAGCTGGCACACGACGATAACAACATGCGATGCTTATAGATTCACTAAGAATATATTCGGGAGTACATTTCATTGAAACAATGATAAGTATATCACAAAAAGTGATCAAACGGAGTAAAAGTTATCGATCTATTAATACTAACTATTATAGTTTTTTATAATTTATTTTTTAATAAAAAGTATATTTATTCTTTGATTTGAAATAAACAGGTTAGATGTTAGCATAATTGAAATTTCTACCCTTTCCCAAGTGTATACCTGATTACTAAAATATAAAGCTTCATTTAAAGTAGTTTACAGCTTTTCACAAACACAGTTTAAAATTTTACATTAAAAATTTTAATTGGTTTATCAGATAAGAGGGTAACGCTAGATGTTTATAGGCCGTCCCACCCTAAGGCATTCGGCAGCGAAAATGACTCGTCGCGGACCGTAATCCGCCAGGAGGGCACTTAGCTCATGGCTGATCGGTAGCCGGTACTCCTAGTTTTTATCAGATAAAAAAAATTTTAAGTTCGTAATTATTAAACATTCATAATTAGTTTATATTATTCTTTACATTGTTTCTTTCACTTCAAATGTCTTGGTAATGAGACTTATAGGTTAATAATACCTTTCGGAAAAAGTTCGAAATGAAGGATTACTCATGATTGGATTTTCCATTCTCAATTTAAAAATTAAGTATTTTTAAACCTTTTATATGGGACACACTATATGCAATATATTTATGAATGGATATTTTTTATCATTTTGTTTCGTTTCGGGCTTTTATGGAAAGGGATTGGTAACTCCTAATATTTACAGCTTTTTATTTATTAGTCCGAAATGGAATCGTTAAATCATACTTCGTATTTTTACCAAACCACGTTGATAAAAGCTAGATTTTACTCAACTTCGGGTTGGTAACATACATATCATATGGAATCGCTATAGAATATACCTAATGTGGATGTTTGTTTGCTTAAGTTTCGCAATGATAAAAACTAGAAATTACTTTTTAAATTTTGAATCTTGGTAAATTAACTGTTTTAACTGTTTTGTATTTTATTTGATCTTTCGTTTTATCATTCTTGTTTGAGAAAACTGAGAAAACATCATAAGATTATAAATAAATCAAGCAATAATTATAATTTTAACAACCTCCACAAATGTCTTAACAAATGTTAAGACAAATGTACTATTTCTTAACAAACAAACAAATCTTAACAAATGTACTATTTCTTTTTCTTTAAAAAGCATGAGAAGCATGCGATTTCCTAGGTGCATTTATGAATATAGAAAGAAGTGAATATCTAAAAAGAATCTTTGTTACAATTGCAACTTGCCTAACTTTTAAAAATATGCTCCCGACTAAGTTGGCTACAGCGTGACAAATGAATGTAGTTATGGGATTTGAGAAAAAAAATTAATAAAAAATATAAGAAAAGAGAGAGAGAGAGAGAAGATGCTGTCTGTGTAAAACTCCTCTTTGATAAACCTAAATTTATTAATAGCACAACAAAGTTGTCATGCGATTTTTTTTTTTAAACCTTTCCTCAGTTTCTATTTTTGACTGATAATATGAGCACCTATAATTGCCCACAATAGCGCTGGAATTCTTGTTAATTGCTTTTGGCCCGAATGTTAGATTGTTTTTCGCTCTCCAAATTAAACAGATAAGGATCGTACATTCACTCATTTTTATTTTGTGTTTTAATTTGAAGCAAAGAAGCATTTACTCTGCCGGATTCCCAAATGCAAAGATGGCGAACCTTTATGGAACAACGAGTCATTCTTCTAAAGAAATATTCAATGAGGCCATAAACATGCTGTCAAATAATTTTGACTTAGTTGGGAAAATAATAAAACTAAATGATAACTCAAAACTATTAAGAAAACTACAGTTATATATACAAATTAAAACAACATCATAGCGACTTCTGTTATTGTAGATTAAATGACAAATGACATATATTAGATCTGTAAGATAGCAGATCGCATGCAAAAACGGTTTCCAAGCAAGATTAATTTTGTTCTTCTTTTAAAAGAATGACTCTCAGGTATAAATAGATTAAAATATGGTTAAAATAACATTAACCAGCTTCGTCAAACAGTTAAATGTATCTGAAATCGAATTCAATGTTGCAAAAAATTTTAAATACAGCATTTTTACGTATATTTTATTTATTTTATATTACGCGCGCTTATACATTTTTACGTATTAATCTTTTTGTTTCAATTAATCCAAACTTTTTGCTCGCTTTAATACATTTTTGAATCCATATTGAATTAAACTGGAAATCAATCAGTTACATTTCAAATTCTTCAATTGCCAACCAATCGTGTCGGGATAGGTTCAATTTGTCAAATGAGATCACATGAAAGTACATAATAAACTTGAGCGTATCCGATAATTTTTTTAACGGATATTATCTTGGAGAAAATTCCTTAACTGAAGAATCAATTACGGAAATAAATTCTTCAATAACTTTTTCTCAGTCTTATTTCCCATGTACATCGAAATATTTGATACATTTTTTTAATTTGAAAAATATTTGTAGTTTTTTGTAACAATATCGTTCCTGAAAATATGCTGTTTAGCGTAAAAAAAGCTCGAATAAGATCCATTATTAAAAATCATTGTAATTAAAATCAGCATTAAATTATTGTAATTGAAAATCAGCAGTTATTCAGGCTTTGATAACTTTTTAGTTTCAAAATCAATTCTATTTTAGGATAATCAAAAATTAAATTACTCAATGTAATTTCATGAAGCAAGTTATTATTTATTATTGTATTCAATCAATCTTATATAAAGTTGTACATGAGGGTACTCTTTGTCGATAAGGAGATTTAAAAAATTTTTTTTTGCTACTTTTACATAAAACCAAATGGATGGTCCATTAGATATTTTGTCTTACAGAAAATTAAACATTCTTATTTAAATTAATCTTTATCTACTTTTCCAACAAATGAAGTAAATATTTAATTCATATATATCTTTTCTTTTTTCGAGACTGCTAAAATTTGATAAAATTTTCTCGATTAGAATATCGTTTGAATGTGTTCCAAGCTTTTCCTATTTGATCGCTGATCCTGACAGATATTTTCTTTCATTTGGATAATCAGCCAGCTTAAAAACCAGTCTTTGACATAGAAATCTATATAACTTAAGTTACAGCATTTGTAGTGTTACTTATATCATTGAAGCCTAATCTTAGGTCAGCAGTAAATGAAATGCCTTCAGAAGTAAATGATGATTGAATCCATTGCTGCCATTTTTCAGTCAGAAAGTATAAAAAATGTCAGGCCCTTTTCTTGGCATAGTTAAGGACAAGAAAAAGAACATTATCGTAAAGACAGTCACCAGTCTTCAAAAAGTATACGGGAATAAGAATGCGAAGGGAAAATAATCACTGAATCTATTTATTGCATATGATAATGTAGTTGGACTACTAAATAGATATCTTCTGAGTCTACGAAGCATAATCATTTACAAACTAAAAAAATTGTTCACATATAAATAAGGATTTTGTTTCTCAGAAGGCGGTCATAAGTTCCTTCTAAAAGTTCGTGGAAGCAGTTTCATAAAATTATTCAAACCTATTTGAATGGTGGAAGGGATAAAGTCTATCATCATATTAAAATTAGTGTTCTGAAATTAATTTAAATGGCAATAGGTTTGCAATTAGTAAAATAAATTTGGGGCAAATTCGTATTGCCAAAATCGTATTTCCTCCAGACACTATTATTTAAATCATCTTTTCATATATATAATCTCGCACTATCAGTTAACTGTGTTGAATAGTTTCTGTATTCAAAAAACATGGGTAATATTTATCGATAATGTGTTCATTATCGATACACTACAAATGACTTAGCAATTTCTAATCGTTATTTCAATTTTTAATTAATAATACTTCAAAAAAATATGGTGTGAGATTTGATAACGCCACTATCGCTTTCAATACCCATTAACCGATTACGTTTTCTGAATATCGAAGTATTTTTCTATATCTTCGTTTCTGTTATCCTTGTTTCATTTGTTACCGTTTTATGTTTTCTAGGTTTCATAGTTTCAAACCTATGCTATCATTTTTACTTAATTTGTGTGTTCTCGTTATTTGTGTAAAATACCTCTTAACTGTTTTTTGATTCTGAAAATTATATACTATTCGGTCTAGTGTGATATCCGTTTTTATGCTATTCAGCCTTAAACCAGTTGTTAACGAAAAACTATATGTTGATGTTTATAAATGGTAAAAAAAATCCAGATGTAATTAATTGAAATAAAATTTATTAAAAACTTTTTTTGCTTCCTGGTTTTTGAAATTTTGACCTAAGTTAAAGTATTAGTTAAGTAAATCAAAAATTTGAAAGGAGTGACCTATTATAGAATATCTCAAACAAGACCATAATAATTTGTTTGTCAATGTTTGAACTTTTGAAATTCAAAACAGTAGGAAGAATTTCTATTGGAAATACGAATAGGATATGATTACGTTTAGATTGATATAAATAACTTCGAACTTTTCTATGTTGTAACCAGATTGTTTTGATAACTATTTCTCGTCATCATAACTCCTCGCATTCTTGTGGAACTTTGATTAGAAAATCTTTTTTATATTTATTTTCTCTATTAACCTTGAATGGAGTCTGGTTCTGAGATTACATTATTAGAGGAATTAAGAGTATTTTGCCTTGTGAAGCATTCAAGATAGTTTTTTATCTGCGAAAATAACAAAACTAGAACTAAATTTGAAACTATTTAATTAAATCATACGATTGTTGAAATGATTTAAGAGTCACTGCAACAAATACCTTTTAATTCCTTTAGAATAATATATGTTAACTCTTAGATAATTTGTGAACAGCTGAACTTATAACAAAAATCTTCGGATAGTTGTTTTAGCATTGTTTTGGAATGCTTTCTTCTGAATGGTTGTCCGAGTTTCCTGCCCTGTTCCATTTTCTTTATACTTTACCCATCTCATCATGGAACATTTAAATGTGTTAAAAAACAAACGCAGTTCATTTTACCGAGTTCACTTAATTGTCATTATGATTTGAGAACATGAATTCTTTCTACATGGAAGAGAAATCTGTTACCTCACCCCTTTCTAACAGAGTAGGGACGCGTCAAAGGCTTTTCCATAATCATATGCATTTATCATCCATTATCTTTATTTCCTACTTCTTTAGGCCACCTTTTCCGTCTAGAGCATAGGTTCCCAAAGTGGTCCAGGTGGACCCCTAGGGGTCCATAGGAGACCACATGGGGGTTCATGTAGATGGGAAAAAAAACAAGGGTTTACAAGTTGTAAGTGGGGGTCTACGAAAGATTTTCTGGTTTTCATAATAAAGAACAAACATTTTGGCTTGGATTTACCTATCAACGTAGGCAGGTAGATCATTCACTAGGTAGGTACTCAAAAATATTCGAGATTCAATTCAAACACAGAACTGAATAGAACAGTAGATAATAGAACAAGTGTACACCACTTGTCGAGACTTGCAAAGTGCTGCCCGAGTGGCATCCATTAAAAGCCATCTCATTCATTTTTTATTGTTGATTTACATTTCAAAGTTCAGTGTTGATTTTCTGTCAATTGTTGATTGTTTGTAATAATAAATGTTTATAATTTTGTATAACCACAAGTATTATTTTAATAAGTAGGACACTAGAAAATGTGCTACTTTATTCCCTTCTTAAAAATATCACCCTGAATTGGAAGTGTTAAGAGTTTTGGGAATACAGTAGAAATGCAGCAGCAGGGGGTCTACCGAAAATAGTAAAACTTTGAAAGTGGTCCACGAGAAAAAAAAGTTTGGGAACTCATGGTCTAGAGAAACCATTGTAACCTCCGGATCACATATAGTAGGCAGGGTATAATTACATATTTCAGGAACGATTATCGGTTTGGTTTATTCATTGCTCATTTTCTCTGCATAAGAGGTTTAATTATACCGATATCTATAGTTGTAAAGGATTCCAAAGTACCACAAACAACCTCGGTCGAAATGGAAATCTAATCTTCGAACTGTTGATCCGAAGGCAAGAACTCACAATAAAATGGAAAAGATAACAGTTTTCGACAACAGTCTGGGTGTTTTACAATGATTCTAATGCAGACAAAAACTGAAGAGAAAACAAATTTTAATATGAAAAAATGATTAAGTTTGTAGAGAAATTATAATAAACGAGCAACTGAGAATGCTTTGCTCAGTTCCAGTCATGACAGTTTTGTGTTTTATTCCCAGATAGTGGTGAACTTATCGGACCGAAACTCAAAGTGTTCTACGGAACCACTGTGAATAACGTCTAGGCATATATTTGTTACTGCTATGCTAGGCAGTTAACATGATCTCTATCACGTTATTTACTTCAATTCTTTCATTAAACAGAGATGCTAAGATATTAAATTATCTCATAACATTTTTTCGTTTTAATTTTTTAATAAAATTTAAATTTGATTCATAGTCAAAGCATTATTAATGATATATCATGAATACCAGACAGAGACCAATAAACCGTAAGCTAATCTTTATTTTATTCCAGATATATATTACAGTTACAGTTAAAATATACATGAACAATTTTTACAGTTAAACAGATGAAAATATAAAATATCTGAAAGAAAGTTTAATTTACAAAAATTATAAAAAAGGACATTTTGAGATATAGAAAATTTATTTTTAAGTTATTAAATAAATGAATAATTATTTAAATTTTTAACAAAAATTATAATTTTATTTATTTGCATTATTTTGTAACTATTGTTTGGCAACATATGTAATTTATTAACAGTTTAAATAGTGTCGCCATCTGTTGATATTGACTGAACATATTCATCAATTGATGAAATGAAAACCAACACGTTAAACATTCGCCTGTCATCTTGGCTTTAATTTTGATTAAACAACGCTTATTGTGACAGATTTATCATTTTTTAGGGGTGTTTTGGGTAATTTTTTTTTCTGTGAAGTGTTTGATGTGGTAAGACCGCCGATGGATTTGTGATGATGTTAGCGCTCAGGAACTTAAATTTAGTAGATATCACGAGAATTACAATGTTATTCATCTATTACTATCTCTTTTCCCTGCGCATAAGACCTTCTCCAAACTCTAGCATAGAACTTATACTCTGAGGGTAAAGTATGAAGAAAATGTGTCTTGTTTCCCACTTAAGTGTAACGGGATAACAATAGCGTTATCCCAGTTACACAGTTGCGAAATCATACTCTACGAGCAACTAAGAATGTTTAGCTCAGCTCCAATTGTTACAATTTTCTAACTGTCGTGTTCCCAGATGGATCAGGTCTCTTGTGCCAATAAGACCGTGGAACTATATACCGAAAAATCCATGTCCGAGTAGAAAACTGGACTTGTGTGTCGTTGAACCGAAGGTCAACCTGTCAATTAGGTCATTTTTGCAATGAGAGAGATTTCTCATTTTAATACAAGAAAAATCTGTGATGAAGGTTCGCAAAATTACTTGGGTTGTGAATTTACGTTAGTAGATATCATCCATCCTGTCAAATATTATTTTAAACAATTTATTGTGTTTGTAGTTTACTTTTTGAATTGTTAAATTTTGTATTTGGAAGCACAACAGTTGTATAAATATGGTATATGAAGTTCTAGATTCGAATTTTAAAAAAAGACATAAATTTTATGATTTTAGTCGATTTTTAGCTTAATTAATTCTTCAATCTTCTGATTTACGTTTCAAGTAGTTTGAAATTTCCAAAATTTATAACAAGTAATTTTTTAAAATGTTGAGATTCTAAATATTTTTAAATTACATTAGCTTCAAATATTTATTAAAGAGGTTACACAGTATAATGCGGAGATTAAAACTGTAAATAAACTTTTTTTATAAATATATGAAATATCTGTACTGATCTATATGTACTGTTATTATTTGAAATGTGAAGCATTTGTATAAATAATTGAGCAATAAATAATACTAATTTTGTAAAAAGAATTTTCTTTTAGAAGGTGAAGCTCCAATATACGTACTTGAAATTGATGGAATTAGTGAATCAAATTAAGAGTCCTAAATTGAAAATGAATAATTAACAAGGAAAATCAATTTACAGGTAAAATAAATTATGCATTAACTAAAATAACAGATATTGTATTTATTGTTTTTATAGAAATTGGATGACTTAAACATTACCACGAATCAGAAGGTAAGCATTGCAAACGATTGGTGTAAAATTGCGGACGTCTTAGTAGATTCCAACTTCACTGAATTTATTTCTTTGCGATTACATATATTATATACAACAGAAATCATAATTCTAAAAGCTTTTTTGAAATTGAGAACTTAAAATGTATTGCAAATAGAGTAAGACAGTAGTAAATAGTGTGTGTGTTCAGGCAAATGTAACATATTGTGGACTGAAGATATTGTTTATTTTGTCACATTAATGAAGAAATATATATAAATTTACAATTTAAATGAAGTACATGGGAAACTAATATTTGAAAACATCAAAATACAATTTCTTTTTCTTTTTTGACATTTTGTGCAATTGTCAATTCTGAATAGCATTTATTTAAAAACCTTAAGATAATGAAACTTATTGATCTATTCTAAGATATCAGAGTTACTAGTAAATTTGATATAAACTGCTGAATTGAAGGTTAAAGTGCTAATAATTCAATTGTAAGCTCAACAATATATATGAATTAAATACCTGCAAACTGAGTCACATATATTCTTATAATGTTACAAATGTATAGGCATTATTTGTATTTGTCTTAAAATTTCTGAGACAGATTGGAAATACTCAAAAAATTGGGCAATTTAGGAATATTTTACGTTAATGACGGCATTTTTACTGACTTGGCGATCATTTCTCGAGATTCTTGGTGACTTGGCGAGAAATACCAACATTGAAGTTTTAGGACCAATACTAAGCAAGATAGCCTAGAACCTTCCAAAAACTTGGCGAAACTTGTCAATTTTCCCGCTAAGTCGGGTATAAATATACCCGCCCTTCACAGAAGACGTCATTTCTATGAGGCCGAATAATGCTATTCATAAACTTCAAAATGCGTTAATTAACATCGAAAACTGGTGCAGTAAATGGAGAATAAATATAAATGCTGATATATCCTAACTTATAGTATTTAATAGAAAAAAGAGAAATAAAATAAAATTACTTCAACATAATAAACTCTATCTATTCGATAAAATCATTCCGGAAGTGAAAACCATTAAATATCTTGGATTAACATTTACTACTCAACTTTCATGGACTGCACATATCAATAACGTTATTAAAAAAGCCAATCAAGCTTATGGATGCCTATTCAACTTAATTGGAAAAAACTCAAATTTAACACTAAAACTCAAGAGACTGCTCTACCTTACAATGTTAAGACCCATCATCACCTATGCTTCACCTGTGTGGAATACTATTACGCCAAGAGACAAACACAAACTTAGAGTGTATCAACATAAAATACTTAGAAAAATTACGAAGGCACCCTACTATCTTCGCAATAAAAACATTTCAAAAGATCTGAAAATTATTGATATTCTAGAGCATATTGCTAACCTAAATAAGAAATTCTACGATAAAGGAATTAACTGCACAGATGGTGCATTTAATCAAGTTTTTCGCTATGAGTATCTCATAGAAGACTGTAAATATAGGCCAATCGCCAGACATTATTTAGATAAATATATTTAATATAATTTTTGTATATAGAGTATATAGCCTTACTTAACTTCATATTACTCTTCATTATTCAGGATTATTTCTTATTTTTTCTATTTTCACTGTATATAACAATTTTATTTTAACTTTATTATTTCCTCTATTCTCGAGTAGAATAAAAAAATTTTCAACTCATTAAAAAAAAAATTTCAACTCATTGCTCTGCCTCTCAACTCTCTGCTGATTGGCTCTCACCGCCAAGACACGGTTCTTCACGCTTCAAGACTAGCGTTCCCTGTCAGTACCGCAATGTCTTCCTTCAAGGACTTATCACAGATGAAGAAGTAAAGGCCTGCTCCGCAGGCCGACACTTCGTAAACGAAAATAGATACAGATACAGAAGACGTCAGAGTGAAGCTGTTTTGGAAACGATCAGTCCTGAATGCTGGTTTAGTGAATAGAAGCTGTTGTCTGCCTGAGGTATTAAAGACTTCTGTGATTGGAAGCTGTTTCCTGTTGTATTAAATGAATTGGAGTTATTTATAATTGTGATTTCAACATCTGTAATTTCCTGTATTTTGTTGAATTTGCGAACGAATAAAAGTTGTGTTTCTAAAAAGAGTGTTTTATCAACTCTCAACCAACACGGACTCAGAAGCGCGATACAACATCCTTCCTTTCTCGAGGTACTTTTTTTAAATCGTAAAAAAATTGTATAGATGTTTGTTACAAACACATTTTCTTCTCGCATCAGAATTATCTCACGCGATTTAAGTCCGATTTATCAGCGTAATTGATATTATTTTAGCAATTCGATTAGAAAAGTTGTCATCATGATTAAAAAGAATACAAAGCACAAGTGAAAGATCTTAAATGCTGCGAGGCCATGCACAAGCTTTTGCAGAGGAATTTCTTTCCATAAACTTTCCAACAGAGAAAAATCACTGAAATAGATGCCAAAAAATACCGTGTATTTTATATTTTTGCGATTGATCTGTGAAAGAAACTATCAAACTCCCTGCGACAGCGAGAATTTTATTACTTTCGAATGGCAACAATTGTCCTGCAAACCGAATCGCAATGAGTTTCAAATAGACATTGCTTCCATGAAGAGAGACATCGTATATATACTTCCGAATTAAATATCAATTGCAGTATGTTCTTAGGAATAATTTTGTAACCGTTTTCGTGTTATTCTCTATTGTTGAAAATATTGAAATGAATAATTTTAAGAGATATTCTCCGTTATTTTTACTCGAAGAACGGTTAGAACTACTTATTCTGAACTTTTTCCAGGAAATTAAGGAATTCGATGAAATATAGAAAAATATTGGAATTAATTCTCATTAACTTGTTTATAACTGCTAAATGACTGTCAATACATTAAATTAATACTTGGGTATTACTATGTTGCCTAAACAAAATAAAATCTTAATAGTTTTTCATAACTGTTAATAAAAGTATTTGAAATGTAAGAACTACTCCCTTAATAAAATTCAAGGTATCTACAGAAAATAAATCCCAATAGGCCATTCCTTATGTGAACTATGGGTTAGTTTCTCTACTATCAGTTCCACACATGAAGGAAAATTTAATTGAGAAGTTTACAAATTTTCAGTGGATTTTGCAACAGTAGTTCCTAAAACAGGAAGCAGACTCATGAAGAGATTGTTCTATTCATTTACCATCATGACTTTAAACTTAGGAATCACGTTTATTCACTAGATATTTAGCAGCCCCACCCTACCCCATTGTGACACGTTCTCCTCTCATTTCATGTTATAATCATTACCATCCCTTATTCCTTTTGAAGTTAAAATTAATTTCCTAAATAAAAAGAACCGTTTTCTATTTCATCTGAAAAGCAAATATTTTGGTCAGTTTTCTTCCATTCCTTACGAGGAATCCTTAGATGAGGCATTACTCAGGAATAACCGCATCAATTTTTCAGAGCAAATGTAAAAAAGGACCTATTACGATGACAATATGAGCATTTTTATATCAGTGCAAAAATAAATCACTCCACAAATCTTAATCGCTTAAATCAAAGTTTCCCAAATGTATTATTGACTGTTTCCTGAATACATTTTCTGGGACATTAAAATCATTGATACTATAAAAGAATGCAGGACTGAGAAACACAAAAACATTAAGAGAAAGCTTGCACTAATCTGCTAATAATGTTAGTTAATTTTTTTCTATGCATCAATCTCTCCTTGTTTAAGAGAAATTAAAGCTTGATTAGGTACAATTATTTTTCAACTATCCTTACTGTCAGGCATTTAGCGATACTTCCGAGTGAAACACATTGAAATTCATAAAACCCAAATCACAAATGATGTGTCGTTCTATGGTTACTTTTCGAATATGACCGCTTTCCCGACCGGAACCAACAGTTCAACATACAGTGGGTAAAAAGAGTTACCGTACGCAGATACGAATGCAAATCAAAGTTTAATTTGGAACACAAAATTCATAATGATAAAAATGAAAACTTTAAAATGTATTCATAATAAAAGGATGATAATACTGACAAAATTAAATAATAAATTTTAAAAATTCAAAAAAGTCCCCATACGGTGCCCTAGCACACGAAAAAAGTTTATAAAAATACAAAATACATTGAACAAAAATACTTTTAATGATCAGTGGGCCTCCTTTGGCCTTTATCACCTGTCACAGACGTTGTGGCTTCACCCCTACAATTTTTTTTTTGTTTCTGGATAAATATTACACCAAATGCTACTAATGGCACTTTTAAGTTCAGCTTTGTTTTTTATGTCATATTTTTTAAGTTGTCGGCCAATTTCTCCCCACAAATGTTCGATGGGGTTTAAATCGGGTGACTGGGGATGGCTATGAAGTTGTTGTTTAACATTGTAAAGGCACCACTCTTGGCAAATCTTCGAGGTGTGTTTAGGATCGTTGTCCTGCTGAAAAGTAAATCCAGTTTCTAGAAATAGTTTCTCTGCGCTGGATGACACATTTTGTTTAAGAATATCCACATATCCATATCGATCCATATTTCCCTCGATGAACTGCAAATTTCCTACTCAGAAGCACCCCTACACCATAACACCGCCACCACCGTGCTTCACATTTCCACATAAATTCTTAGTTAGCATTTGTTCGTTTGGTTTTCTCCACACCGTAACTCGGCCACCTGACCCATGAATGTTAAACTTTGATTCATCGCTAAAAAGAATGGATCCCCAAAAAGATAATGGCTTGCTTACATGCTTCTTTGCAAATTCGAGGCGTTTTTTCCTGTTGCACAAACTTATACAGAGTTTCTTCCGGGTCGCACGTCCATGATAATCGCTTTTTTAATGACATTTCTCACGGTTTGAGTGGAGAATTGAATGTTGCAACTAACCATTAAATCAGCTGCTAATTGCGATGCACTAATTCGTGGATTTTCTTGAACTTGGCATATGATGTTTCTTTTATGCACGCGGTTTAATTTTGGCGGCCTATCGGATCAAGCTCTATCGTCAAGTGATTGAAGTTTACGATATCTTTCAATGGTATATTGCACAGTAGACTTCGATTTTTTAGTCATTTCACTAATCCTTTTCATGGATTCCCATCTTTTCTCAAATTAATCACTAATTCCCGAATAGCTCTGGGAACTTCCATTTTGAGACGATCAATAACAAACTCTTGAACTCAACAGCTGTCGATATGTTGTTTTCCTATCAGTGATTAACTTTCTAACGTCAAAGATTTACAGCGGGCCTGTTTTTAACTCGCCAGAGGGAGATTTGCATAACGCGTATGGAAACTTTTGCACTGCAATTTTCAATTTACCTTAGATATTGCAAATAATATGCTTTTCACGTTTTGTAAAAATTAAAATTTATAAAAATCTCTTTCTGTAGACTTATACTAAGCAGATATAGACAGTATTTAAAGAGAAAATGTAATACTTTTCAAACTATGCTCATTTATTCTTAAATTTAGTGACCGTACGGAAACTATTTTTATCCATTATAAATCCCTAATTCTTACAAATATCTACACCTGAAGTGAGAATCAAACACACAAACTTTTAAACTGAGGGCCATAACGATAATCATTCAGCTACTAAGCTCGGTTTCATGTGTAATAATTTGGTTACTCAGTCTATCATCACATATTAGTTAATATCTGGACTGGAAATATATATAGCTTAAAATTCCAAACCAAATGATTTTAAGATTTTGAACGAAGGAGAATCACATATAATTTTATTTGATTTCTGATGAAGAGAGAGAATTATGATTACCTTGAATGCTAAGCAGAAGGAGTCTTTAATATCTGTCTATAAACTTTTTATATTCTTGTTTATTTTTTTAACAATACGCTTTTTTATACACCAATTTCTGAAAATCTGATTTTTCTATAAAATTAGGGACTGATTTAAAATAAAATCTGCACATTGTTATGATTAAAGATATTTAAATATAAAAAAGTATGTTCTACAAATGAAATTATATTTTTTCTTACTATTTCAAATAATTTTGAAATAGATTTAATTTCAAAGAATTCTTATAAAATAAACAGAAATATTACTTTGCTTTATCCGTGTTTATCAAATCTTTTAGAACCTGACATTATATACTAAGTACTGCACGCCTAAACTAGCCGACCATATCATGAATTAAGAAATAATAAGAAATAAATAAAACATTTTTTGTTTACAAATAAATGAACTTTAAAAAAATTATTTTACAATAAACATATTACTAAACATATGTCAACATTTAATAAATAAACGATTTTTTAACGTAGAATGAAAACTTTTCAATTGGAGAGAAATATTTATATTTCAAAAATAAGCATGAAATGTATTCAGAATTCTCACAAAATATTTGAGGCATAATTATTTTAAAATTTTTAAAATAAAGCTATTATCAAAATTGTATAAACAAATGATTTTCCAAGCTAAAAATGTTTTTATGTTCATTGTACTTACTACTGATAGTTCCCCTCTCAAGTCTTGCAGGCCGCCACAAAGAGTGCTCTTATAGCCGGCGAGGGGGTGTACCTGGGCGGAACGGGTGAAGTACGTCGGGAGAGGTATATCCTGGTGGGGTCACCCAGGGCGTGTAGGCCGTTCCAATATGCTCAGCTAAGGTCTGCAGGCATAGGAGCCAAGTCAGACTCCTACGTTTGGTTCTAACATAGGACAAAAGTGCTCCAGGTCTCCAGATCAACAGAAGCTGTCAAATTTTCCCCTTTACCAAGAGTCCCTTACACCGTCAGAGATCTCTTCCATTGCTAAACAACTTACTTCTAAAACCTGGGCTGACCCTCCTGCTCACCCTTGGTACTTCCAGAAACATCCTGGAGCCGCCACAACATTTAAGGGCTCCAGAGTACATCAGACGACACTGTCTCGACTTTCTACTGGCCACTTGAAGTGTATGATCTTTGAGGACGGTGAAAGAAAATACCCATCATGCCCCAAGTGCGACAATGCTCCGTTTTGCCCGCAACACATCTTGAAGTGCTTGGGGTTTTCTGGTGAAGAGGCTGTGAAAAGTCCACATCTGCTTTTGGACTTTTTGGCTGTCTATGATCTCATGGATCTGGTCTAGTTCCACTAGACCAGATGGGGATTAGTCCCACCACCACCACTGATAGTTCAAATATCGTAAGTACACAATAACAACAAAGCAAAGTCTTAAGCGAAAATTTAAAATAAACGATTTGGACATAACCTTTAAAGTGATGAAATCCAAAAGTTATGGTTTGAAGAAATTGAGAAATGTGGGTGAAACCTTGAATTTCAATTTAGAATAAATTTTTGATAACCGTAACTTTCTTCTGTATTTATTAGAGAACTTAATGAGGGTTCTTAATATCATAGCTCAAAATATCAATATTGTATTGCCTTAAAAAAATAGAGGCTAATATATTTTATTTTTTTATTATTTATTTTTTTACTTCTTAAATTTTAGAGATTTGCCTTTTTAAACATTTTTTTAAAAACTCATTTTTAAAATAAACTACAATGAAAACCAATACACTGTCTCTTTTTAAACAAAAGAAAATTTTTTTAACAAGTGAAAATAATTATACAACTTTTCAATGAATTGAAGAATTAAAATTTAATATTAATTTTTACATGCCATGTAGAAAATTTATTAGAGAAACACACATTTTGCGACAAATACTTCGATTAGGTGCAAGTTATTTATTTACGAAAAATTAAAAATTTTTACATTTGAAAACAATACTTTACAATGAAGCTTCATTTTAAGCGATTTTGATAATATTTAAAATTTGACTTATCAAACTTTTATTTTAAATTATTTTGAAAATACATCCACAAATCTATTTTCCATCTATTCAATATATTAACAGTAAGAACTTTTTAAGCATTCTCATTACTTTAAAAACAGAAAATCTTCAGTAATGATAAACGTATCGCTAAAAAATAAAATACTAGGAAAAAAACCTCAAAAATAAATTTTAAAAGTAAATGTTTAGTATTAGTATTATATCTAGCCGTCTTAATTGTCAGAATATATCAATTAAAAAATATAAGAATCAACCTCCTAAAACAATCACGTAAATATATTATAAAGAAAAATGGCAGTCATAAACATAAATACAGCTACACATTTAATTCATTTAATGAAATTTTATTCAGTTGAAAAAGTGTATATTTATTGTACGATTAAACTAACTTACATTTACTATAATCAGGTCAATCTATATAAGTAAATGGATTCTGAACATTTTCAAGATGAAGATATATTTTTTTAATTAGAAATTATGAAAAAGCTTTTAAACATACTTTTACAAGTTTACAACCTATGCTTTGATATTGCAAGACTTTAATAAATATTTTGCTCGTGATAAATGAACATCAAGTTAATGAAATTAAAATGAATTAATTTTGCTTACTTAAAAAAAACTGTTTTAGTTGCTATTTAAATAATCTGAGGAAAATTTGAGATTGATCACTCAACTATTTTTTAACAGAAAAGTAGAATAATATTTTTTTTCTCGTTTCATATGGTTTGCGATATTTAATAATTAATATTAGAGTCAAATTGACATTATGCACGCATGCACAAACACACATACGTACGAACACACACATATGAGTAACGATTATTTCTATTTATAAATATAAAAATTTTAAACAGTAAAAATTTTACTGGATGCTAGATAAATATTTAAAAATTTCAACCCAAAGATGTAGCTATTTTTCAGCCGAAAAAAGAATATATTTTCGTTTGCTTCATACGTTTGTAGTACTTAAAAAATTAAATCACATTTTTGTCATTTAATCACAAATTAGTATTATATATTATTAAGTTTTATATAAAAAAATTTGTAATTATTTTAATAATCTTATTTACTAAATGCAGAATGTTATTAATTCATTATGAATCCTAAACGCTGATTTAAAATCACAAATACAGTCAGGATCACAAATGATAAAAAAGTCATATTGTGCTTAAATAAGTGATCATAAAATATAAAAACTCTGTTAACCCTATCTTTCAACTGAATTTGAAAGGAAAAGCCCTCAACTATTCAATATATTTAATTTAAAATTCTTAGATAATTTATAATAAACACTGATTAACATTTTGTGTCTCTCTATCTCTGTTTAAAATAATTTACATAAGAATTTTAATTCAAAATATTTAAAAGTTTTAATATGTTTTTTATTTTTTTTTTTTTTTTAAAAAAAAGAGATTTTTAGACTCAAAACTTTGTATTAATCGTATCAATAATTTGAACTTGTTAATTAACTGCCAATTCAAAAATATTCATATTTTTATAGATAAACTTAAATTATTTATTTAAAAAAATAATGTTACAGTATTTATGCATGTACAAAAAAATATTTATTTAAATTTATGTAAAAAATAATTTATTCTTAACAAAATATTATGCAAAAAATCAAATGTTAATTTTTTTTAATTATTAGCTATGCAAAAATAGATGTCTAAAAAATGGAATGAATCCTTTTTATTTAGGCAAGAAATCATTTGTATGTAACTTAAGTGATTAATGAAAATAAATATTTTTATATTATTGATACGCTTATTAAAACAGATAATATCTAACGATATTGACATAATTTTCATAACAACCGGCTAAAATTTAGATATTTTAATCAAAGTTTTTTTATTTATTTATGGAATCATTTCAACCGTCTCTTTCATTTTTCTTTTAGGCAAATGAATCAATACCTACATTTTTCAAAAGCTTACATTAATTAAAATTTTTAAATTATTTGTAAATGTTTAATAAAAAAATTTTTAAAAAAATATTAACTCACCACAAGCCAAAATTATTCCAATTAGGAAGAAAGCACGCATTGCAACTTTTTTATGACTATCTCCTTCCCCAATGTCTCTGTCAAGGTATTCGCTCGCGTTTCGTTTTGCATGTGTGCTTCTTTTCGCGCGCGTGTGCCACTTCAAGTCGTCCTGAAGCCCCGCCCCTCCACTTGCGCCAGTGAAGAGAGCGAGTTGTAAAAGATTCCAAAGCACACCACTTCCAAGACGATTCGAATTGCTGCTTTCTTTCTTTTTCAGCGCCCGCTTGTTTCACTACCTTTTTTAAGAGCTCATTTTCTCTGGAATGAATCCTTTTTATTCGCGTATTCGAATGGACATTACTTGGCCTCCGAATAAAATACATCCAGCAAGGTTTCGAGGATGTTGTTTCCATTGAGGGCTTCCGCAATTAAAGTCAAGCCGCGACTTATTTTCTGAAGAGTTGTTCATTTCGGCCTTCTTCATCAGTGTGTGTGTGACATGGTTGTTACATTTGTAATTACGGAGATGTGACTCTCTTGCCTGTCTTTTAATTTTTTCCAAGCACATTACGATTTAAACGGATTATTCGATTTCTGACTTCCTGATTGCTTTCCACTCTTTTATTCGGTTTTAAATCAAGCTAAATTAATCGTTTGACATAACAAAACTATTCGTGATTTCATATGACAAACGATAATTTAGTTGAGCCTGTTCATATTCAACTAAATTATCGTTTGTTATACTAAATTATTTGTTTGATTCAAATGAGTTATTTGTTTGATATAACAAA
Source organism: Latrodectus hesperus (assembly GCA_037975125.1). Taxonomy (NCBI): domain Eukaryota; kingdom Metazoa; phylum Arthropoda; class Arachnida; order Araneae; family Theridiidae; genus Latrodectus; species Latrodectus hesperus. The sequence goes on from CM075861.1 coordinate 903,670, forward strand.
CTATATGATTTGAGAGCTCCAATAGCTTCACGCCGCTTCCCGTAAGCTCAACAAAGTGAAGCATCATTTGCCGCGGGCAGTGGTTGGGAGGGTAACCTCCTTCACTGGGTTGCTGGAACTCCGTGGATTGGGGACGAGTCCACGTTAATATGTGACGTCCAAAGTCCTTCTGCTGGTATGGCGTAGATGGGGAGAGGAGGGTGCCAGCTCAGGTGTGGCCTCGTCACCTGACCGTTGTTCAAAATTATGAGGCACCTTAAAAAAGTGCAAAGTCGTACTTTCACCTTCGTGGTGCTCTGATCCAAACGAAAGACGCTCCCTATTGACTTAATTCGCACTGCCAAAGGCATAGCGAGCTTGGCTTGTCCAAGTGTCATAAGCAACAACAACAACATATGATTTGATATACTTAAACTATTATTTCCTACGATTCAATTATTTGTTTGAATTAACTAATTATATCGTTTGATATAGCTGAGTTATTCCCTTGATATAATTAACTTTATACAATTATATGGTTCATTTAACTTATTGGAAAAATTTTAGGAGCTTGTATGGATTTGGCGTGATTTCAAATTTTCGCTATCTCACCAATCATTACGTCACTTCGCGCTAATATCTGGTTTTGAAAACTCCAATCGCGCTTAAACTTGAATTAGAATATTGCAATTTCGAACTATTTTATATTTCAAATGTCAAAATTTCGACTATTTCATTATTATTATTCTTTACTGCAAAAGTATTAAAATAGTAATAATTGGAAAATAACTTCAAAAAGATTGCATAGTAAAAAACAAAAAGAAATATAGACTAAATATCATGGTGTCTACAACAGGAGACAATCAGGTAATAAAACTGAACCCAAAACGTAAATAACAAACATTTTTTTATTAAAATTCAAATTTTAACTAACCGGACACTAACGCCTACCTTGAAGAGATATCAGTGCAAACGCAATCTCCCGGAGAGAGTCCGGCAATAAAATTAAAATCAATATTGTAAATACATACACATTTATTATATTATTAAAAATATAGAGAAAATAGAAAAATACTGGGGAAAACTCGAGTTTAAACATTACAATTTACGGTAAACCTCAAGTTCATGCCAAACATTGGCTAAAGTAAATAATACAGTCATACCTCGCCAAGCTCAAAATTGGCGTCCATATATGGGTTGCTAATCAAATTCCAATACCAACATTTCCTCCCTTGAGCGACAAAATTCCCGCCTATTGGCTAGGCTGTGACCGTAATGTTCACTTTTACCCAAACAAAACAGCATATTAATTGAATAACAAATAAAGCAAAAGTACATATCTAATTATCACTAGGTAAATTTGAAAAAAAAAATGGTAAAAAACTACGCTATTGTGCAGTTTTTTAAAGCACGATTAAGAGCACGATTTAAGAGCACGATATCCGATTTTAGCGGGAAGCGCTACACGGTTATCTCGCCAACTTAAATTACGTCACTGTGAGCAATATCCCAGCTACAAAATGCGATTACACTGGAAAACTTCAACTTTGCAATAGCGCGCAATTTTAAATTTCCAATATCAAAATTTCGAATATTTCATTATAATTTTTTACTGCAGAAATATTAAAATGCTGATTACTCATAACTAATTTCACAAAGATTACATGATAAAAAACAGATATTAACTAAATATCACGCAATCTATAATAGAAGACGACCAGACAATAAAGCTAAATCTGTAAAGTAAATAATATGTATGTTTGTGAAAACTCTCTAATTTTAATAAACCGGATAGTGGCCCCCACCTTTATAAAATCACGGTAGTCCAATCCAGTCCCAATTCAATACGGTTTAGTTTGTTTGTCGCTCAACGGTCATTTTTTGCACACGATGGCTAATTAGACCGGGACTTACGGTTTAAAGTGGATTCCGAACCACTACAAACATCCATGCCCAAGGTGGGATTCGAACCCACGAACTGTTGAACCAAAGGCAAGAGCGCTAATCCATTCGGCTGCCAGCTCTTCCCAATTCAATAGCGAGTAATAAAAATAAATCTAAAACGTAAATATTCTTATAAAAATTAGACTTACACAAATTAATCAACATTACCAAAGTAAATAAATCTAAATACTCTCATATTTATATTATATATAAATATGAAATATTTATATATAATATATATATATACTTATAATATATAACATAAAATATTACATACAATAGTAATATTAATTAAACACATAAAATGATATAACTTACCTAATTATTGTTTGCAGAATCATCAGAACCGATAAGCCACGATGTTCTCGGAGCGATTACGTCACCATATATATTCTGCGAGGAAAATAATTATAATTCAAAACAATGAAAATAATATGAAAATTAATTTATTTTATAAAATATTAAAATAAATTTTATTTAAGAAACTTACAATAAAAAATTGACTGCAAACTGATTGCAAATAAACTGACAGAAACTTAGCCTTCAAAAAAAAAAATAAATAAAAAAAAAAATTGAACTCATAAATATTAAATCATCCACTTCGACACGTTAGGTCATGAAACGAGCCGCCCAACTTGTCTAGTGGTCAGCTTAACGTTTTTGACTGAGGATAAGGAGGTCCTTGGTTCGAATCCCGGTTCGGGGATGGATGTACTTTTTTCTTTCTCTATCTATCCTGTCTTTGTCCTTTCCTTGTATGAATGAGGAGTGAATGGTTGCCTACCCTATAAACGGGTCCCTATGGCATGTGTGTTCTGAGGAAGTCGGACTCCACACCTAAATATGGTTCAGTTGGAAAAGTGCGCACCCCATGTTGCTAGCCTAGCTGGCACACGACAACAACAGGTCATGAAACGTAAGTTACGTCATACAAACGCATTCCGACGTGATAATCCCGTTTGGTGATTTTTATCGCCCACACTAAACAGTAATCTTCAACAAAAACGCAAATTCAATTTATTATTATCCGTATTTTAAATTACTAGTTACACACATATATATTAAAACTCAAATTTTATACTTAAAAATTTTCAAAATAAATATCATTTCAAACTTATATTCAACTGTGACTTTATTAAAATAAATTCATAACTATACACATTTCATGCAAAAAGTGTAGATAACCAAGTTACTCTAAAACAACAGCAAGTTATAGTAATACAACCAAACGAAGCATACTAACGCATTAACCCATTGGCGCATTTTAACCACGTGCGGGTTTCTAGAATTTAGTCAACATATTAAATTATTCGTTTTGTATGATTAAATTGTTCGTTTGACGTAATTTGCTCAATATAACTAAATTATTTGTTTGATATAATGAAACTAATTTTGTGAAATGACTTTGACTAAAAAGAAATTCGATTGACATAACTAAATTATTAGTATTATTTTTGATGTAATAAACGCTTGCTTTTATGAACTCATTGGACCTGGTAAAACAGTTCTTGAAATCATAAGCTCGTAAAATAGAATAATGAGTGTTATAATTGCTTAAAAAATTCTATATTTTGAGCAATAATATTTTAGGCAGCTCAAGATTTTCTTATTAAAGCTCACGTATGAGTATTTTATTAAAGGGTTTGACTAAGAGTACAATTATCCTCTTACTTTAGTACTCAGGTAACTCAGGTCCTGGCTTTCTTCAGCTACGGCTTTTCTTTAATAATCTACACGGCAAAATGACCGTGATATTGTTTTTACTGCGATATACAGTGCAATTTCATTAATAAACACAAATAAACATGGCGCCAAAAACATTTTTTTATTAAACTATTTCAAACCATCACCTTGCAAAAATAACTCGCAATATTTTTGCTTGAAGCTGAAGACTGTGAACTATACGATGCGTGCTAAGTAGGACAGGAGTTAGAGTAAAAGGAAAAATTCGTAATGAATTTCTTTAGAAATATCCTGGATTTCAACATCAAAGTGCAGCTATTTATCCATAATTTGAGAAAGATTTATGATTCCCCAATAGAAACGTCAGTCCTAATTTTTCAAACATAAGAAAATAAAAGAAATTAAATGCAAACAAGAAAAATTTCCAAGAAAAAATTCGCAAAAAAAAAAAAAAAAAAAAAAAAATCAAAATTTTATTTTATAAATGGGAATTAAAATTATTAATGCTATGAAACCATGTTAGGAACACTATGGTGTCGAATGGGTCTACGGGCGTCATGCTTTATAGTCATTTGTCTCTTTTATTGAGTGATGCGATATGAGAAGAAGGATCTCTGCATATACTACTGGCCATTAAAATTGCTACACCAAGAAGGAATGCTAATAACAGAATGATATTTATTGGACACATACATTATAGTGGAAAGAACAAGTGATTAGATTTACAGGAAATTAGGATGTATAGATCTTGAGAAATCAGTACCCAGAGCAGCCACCTCTGGCTGCAATAACAGCATTTATCCGCCTAGGCATGGAGTCAAAGAGAGACTGTATGGCATGTACGGGGATCTCCGTCCATGCAGCTTCAACACTATGCCACAGTTCATCGACAGTAGTGGATGGTGAGTGATGGCGTGCCAATCGCTCTGCAACCATTGACCACACGTTCTCAATTGGTGACAGATCAGGAGAACGCGCTGGCCATGTAACAGTCGAACCTGTTCTGTATCAAGGAAGTTCAGAACAGTACGGGCAACACGCAGTCGTGCATTATCCTATTGAAACAAAACATTAGGGAGGCCTCGAAGATAGTGCAGAGCCACGGGCCTTAACACATCGGAAATGTAACGGTTGCTGTTATGCCGGTAATGCGAACAAGAGATGATCGATACGTGTATCCAATGGCACCCCATACCATCACTCCAGCTGATGGGCCAGTATGACGATGTTCAATGCAAGATGGCAATGCGCGTTCTCCCCGATGCCTCTAAACACGGATGCGGCCATCATGGTCCTGTATACAGAACCGAGATTCATCTGTAAAGATGACGTGATGTCATTCCCGCGTTCAGGCTCGTCGCTGATCACACCATTGAAGGCGCTCCTGTCTGTGACGCAGCGTCAATGGTAGCCGAAGCCATGGTCGCCGTGCAGACAATCCATGCTGCTGCAAACGTCGTCGAATTGTTCGAGAAGAAACTTGTTGCCTTGCAAATGACTCCATTTCTCGACTCAGGGTTCGTGACGAGGCTGTACGATCCCTTATGACCTCCATATCGGTTTTACCGTTGTCTGATGAAGTGCTCTGATGTCTGTTTGACTCGCCTTCATATTGGACAAACACGTTTTCTTTAAAAAAAAAAAAAAAAAAAAAAAAAAAAAACTGAAGCTAAACATTTAAAAAAGTAATATTTTAAATATTTAATTTCAGTTTCATCCTGAATAGACAGATTATTTAACTTTCTTAAACAACCTTTTGAATAAGTAAGTACACGTGTCTCAAAATGAACTCAGGAGAACATTTGGATGTAAATCATATATGACAGAGACGTCCATTATTTGATTCTGAATGCTTGGTTTTAGCAAATAATTTTAAACTAACGTGTTAATTTCATGTGAATATATTTTGTGAAGAATATATTATCCTATATGGATTATTATTTCTGAAAAAGATGATCTTCATTTCTGTTATCCTTTTTATTCATGTGAATATAACATTTTGGCACAGGTGCCGTATAATTCATGATTCCAAATTTTTTTGGCGATGAAGAAATATCGCCAAGATGACGTATCGTGACATGCGCGATGACGTAAATACTATGGTCACCAAGACATAATTTTCTGCATAATTCTTATAGGTCTCGATATGTATGACGTAATAAAAACGAAGTTGCCGGTCTCAGAATTTGGCGTCATGGATTTTATACGGCACCTGTGCCCCACAACTCCTTATCTATTAAGTCATCTGGAATGGCAATACATGGTAGATAATTTCCTAACAGCTTTCAAGCCAACCAGTACGAAATATATACACACAAAACAAACTTTCCGAATGGTTAAAACATTCTATTGTTTGCACAAATTATTTAATTATTAAAAATAGTAAATTTACTATTCACCTTGCAAAGATTTTATATATAGCAAAAGATATTTTTAATATTAATAAATTTTAAAGATTGTTAGGAAATTAAGTCAACATTTTAAGATAAGGCTGATTTTTAAGTTTTGAATTTCATAGAAAAGATTTAAGTTTGCTATAAAGAAAAGATTTTTTTGGGTAACTTATATTTTATTATCTTAGTTTATTTCTAGCAACCTTAATTTTGTTTCATCAAACATGCTTGGCGTCAAAAAGCTCCAATTTTTGCCAAGGGGCACCCTAAAGTACATTTCCTCCGGGTTTTTAAATGACATATTATAACCTCATTTTTAAAATAATTGTAACAAAATGCTATAAAAACGGTATGATGTATCCCCCAAAAGAGCTCTCGCCAAATCTACCATTTTGTGTTTTAATTATGGTATTGCCAATTGTTTTCTTTTTTTTTTCTCGTGTTTTACATCATACATGTTCTTTTTTTAAGTGGCAGCAGCATTTGAATACCTTGTTCAACGTTTAAATTCGGCGAACCTAAGGAAAATTTTCGTTCCATATACATACATTCAGCTTTCCCACAAAAAATGTCGCAAAAGTCTCCTATAGAGGAGATATATCCTACTAGTTCCAAAAGAACTTGCAATGGTAAAGGAACCATTACTTTACAATAAACCTACGAAATTGCTTAAAGAATTAAAACACTTAAGTCTAAAATCTTTTACAATGCTTTAATTGTCAAAGGTTCCATCATTCAAGCCAAGTATGCCATATGGCACCTAGATGTGTCAAGTGTGCTGATAAGCACAATACTAGAGAATGCCCCAAGGAAAAAGGCAGAGAAACCTATATACTGTAATTGTCAGGGTAGTCACCCTGCCAGTTATAAAGGATGCCCAAAATTCCCTAAAATAAAACAGGCACAAAAAATGAAAACAAACTTTGTTAGGCAGGAAATCTCCTACGCTCAGGTGGCAGCTGACCGTTCAGAACCCCCTTAGTGTGGCACCTGATACAGTCGTCTGCATAGAACAAAACGCTTCAAATAATGAAGCAAATAAAAGTGAGTTAGATGAACTTTTCATCCTACTAAAGGAAATCAGGGAAGTCTTCTCTGGAATCAATATCTCAGAAGTCATAAGGCGCATTCGAAACTGCAATAGCAGAGAGGACAAGATGTTTCTCATCATGGAAATGTTCGAAGGAACTCATAAATGAAATTTAATGAGTGTTACACAACGGCGGGAAAAACATCAAATGCTAGGATACTATCAAAAGCCTCCTCACCAAACATGCATGAGTATAAATATTTAACAAATATCCAACACACTGTGTATTGAACTAACCAATAACTACTAACAATTATATACAAATAATAAATAAAAAAATAGAGTAGGAAATTAACCCTGTACATATATATTTTTCATTTGTTAACATATGTATTATGGTCAAATATGACAATTGTACTAACTTTTAATGACTAACAAACTAACACTCATATTATCTTTTCTTTTCTATGTCTCTGTACTAACTTGTACATGCTCATGCATGTACTATGATCTCAATACTTCCAACTTCTCTAATCCTAAATTTTGTATACCAGTTATTTAAATGATTTAATAAAAGATAATTCTAATGACAAATAATTACTTAAATTTAAATGTATCTATGTAAAAATACTTGTAATTTTTCATATAACAAATAAGTTCCTCCCCCTAAATGCATTGAAATACTTAAGGCCAATCAGAATCAGCTATAGTTCCAGCATACACCTGATAGGAAAGAGGGTAAAGGATCAACGATCTAGGGACCTATAAAGCCAGTCAGCCGGCAACCACTCCAAAGTCTAAAATCATTATTGCAAATTTAAAAATATTATGTGATGGTTATTAAAAACGAATAATTTTAGTTATACAATGTAGATGTATTCTTTAACCAACAAAAACCGTAGATGCAAATAGAATCATAAGTTCATTTAGAAAAGGAAACTATAAAATAACAATTGCCAAAAAATATAGACTAAGCAAAACTGAGAAAATTTTAATTGTGACAGGAATTAGAATTTGAGATTCATTGTTTAATTGCAATTTAAAACTTAGTCGATTTATTCTTCATAACTGAAGAAAAATATTGAGATTTTAAGATCCATTCTGGTGAAGTACTTACAAAAATTGCTGTTTTATATCAGTCTAACCATAACTCCTGTTAATTAAAAGAATTTGCACAACCATTATTTTAATGTAGAAGTCAAGAGACTTAAATTTTAATGAAAATTTGCTAATTTTGGTTTCTATACATGAAAATGGATTTCATTAACATGATAGAGATAGCAGTTTTCAGGATTTGCGTTTGTCTTTCTCCTTAAAAATTAATTTAATCGAATTAAATAAAAAACATTTAACAAATTCTTTAAAAAATATTTGGTATAAATGGATTTACTGATTCTACAGAAATAAGTTCTGTCCTTTTATAAGCCATTCTACAATGTCTAGGAAGTGCTAACATGTACACATTGATTGAATAATTATACACCAATTACATTTTTGCACAAATTTGTAATATGAAGTCATCCTTTTTCAACTATATTTTCAAAATATAAATTTTTTCTAAAAATATCAATATTTTAAGTAAAATTTAAAATGTTATTGGCCAATCACAATAGAAAGGATTTTATTTGGATATTCAATATTGTTTATATTAATCATTGCACAGAATACTATATTAGATTCGAAATTATATAAATAACTGATTGATTCAGTCTTCTATATAATTCTTTCAAAATAAAATTTTGATGTTGATTTTAAACAATGACAAAATGTAGCTTTTATTTTTTGTATAAATTAATTTGTAATTCGCCATATTTGAAGAGCCTAAACAATAGAACATCTTGATCCATATAACATTTAAATGGAGAATTTATTTTCACGATATTGAACGCGTTTTACCATTTAAATAAATTTCATCTTCACCTGCTAATACCTAAACATTTAAAACCTCTAAATTTGGCTGATTTTGCCATTATAAAATATCTTTCTTAATAAAAATTCTAGTACATAACTAAACCTTTTCTTATAGCAACCTTGTCTTAATATTAGAAAATATTTTTTAAATTTTCAACAGTCATGAAATTTGCTCTAGATTTAAGTCCTCAGCATGTAGTTCCACGAAATTTTATGATTAATTGATCAGCTTGAATATTCAGATCATTTGAAATAATTTATTGTTTAAAAATACCAATAAAAATTCATAAAAGATAATTTTGAAAAGTTTTTTAAAATGTAGGTATTATTTTATGTGTTAAATGATAATTATATATGAAAAATAGATAACTGTCATAGCATCTTGAATTCTCCATTGCACAGAATTTGTTTTAAATAAATGAAACTCGAAGAAAAAAAAAAAAAAAGCAATCATGTGCCATTACTATATCCTTCTATGTGAACATTCAGTTTAAAAAAGAAAATGTAACAATTTTTAATGTTACCAATAAAATGAAAAGAACTAAAATGGCAGATTCAAATGCTTTCAATTCTCATAACCATTAAAAAGCTCACTTCTTATATTTTAACTTTAAAAAAATCATTTAATAAAGAGCAAGTCTTTACATAATCAAAATCAAATTAAAAATGGTTAGAAATGGGATACTAAAATTAAAAACAGTTTCAAGATATTTTTTACTACATAAATCTTTTTTTTCTCGGTTTTCATTAAATCTCTTTATATACATGCAACATACATTTTCTTATAGTTACACAATCATGCAAGAAAAGGAAGTTTTTGCATTTTTTCCAGTCTAAATTTGATATATTCATACAAAAACTTTATCACACATATTTTACAATTCAACAAAACTCATAAATTTTACAACCAAACGTTTTAAGTTGTGGTTGGCAATTATAAATTTCAATTCTTGCTTATATTATAGTTAAGAATTTATTTTAAGGTGATATCAAATTTTAATTTTTACCAATCCGTATCTTTAGTCATTTGTCAACATTTCAAATTTTGGAGTATAGTTGTTTTGAGTGAAAATCTTTAGAGGATAGGAAAAAAAATCTTATCATTGGGCACAAAGAGATTTTTTGATAATGCATATTAATCTAATTCTTTCCCTTCTCATTTAAATGTTAATCAAATTTCTTCACATTTCTAAAAGCAAAATTTTTTTAAAAAAATAATTCAAGTAAAGTGTCTAAAAATACATAAAGGTCTAAAAATACAAGCTATGACATTGCAATAGGAAAATATTAAAATTCACTTTTGAAAACAAAAATTAAATTCTGATAAAAATAATGCAAGGTTGTGTTGATAAATATTCAATCTATTGATGTTTCAGAAATTGAAATATGAGCTATAGTAAAATGTGAAATAATATTCAAGAAATTTTCCCTTCATAAATTAACTTACATGAACAGATAAAACTCAATATTTTTAATCTTTTTCCCTTGATATCAAATATAACAGTATTATGAAATCTCAATATATGCTACTTAAAGAGTTACATTGTTATGAGATAGTAAGATTCTTGAAAATTATATGCACCTTTTATATTTATTCAGAACTAAAGCACACACACACACAGTAGTATGGAAATTTTTATTTCACAGTTTAAGCTGTTTGTTCAAGATGAAGCATTAGTTAAAAAAATGTTCATGGATGCATATTTCTGACGGTTAATGAAGCCCAGCTTGCCGCAGCAAAATAATGTACAAGTGAATAATCTTCATTTAATCCTTCTATAAATTATATGCACATCAATCATCATCAGGATCCACATTTCCAGCTCCCTTAGGTTTTGGACCACCAGCCGGTTTAGACATGATTATCTGCAATATCAATTTTTATTTACAATTTTATAACAATATTTAATATACACACCTGAAATCAGCATGATGCATAATTTTTAACTAAATGTTGTATTTACATAAACACATACTTATACAAAAACATAGGTAAATTAAAACGGAAAACTTTCTGTTATTTTCCTATATTTCAATAGTGAAGTATTTTTCATTGCAAAACTACCAAGTTTATTCAAATAAACATGAACTTGGTAATATTTTATTTTAAATACCATACAAAATCTAGAGTTTCATGATATAAGGATATTTTTAAATTGTGTCATATATAATTTGCTTATTAATTTTTCAAATCTAGGAGAAAACAATTCTATAATGGAAATGAACAATACACATTGAAGTGTTTGATTTATATTTAAAAATTCAATAGTAAAATTCAGAGCAGTTTTGAAAGTATAAAACATAAAATTATTTAATAAGTTAAATGTTTTTTTTCAAATAATTCTTACAGTTGCATAAAGTTATAGTAATATTATGATTGTTTTGAAAGTAAAATTTTCATTAATTATAATGAAGCTAAATTAGTATCAGAAGGGATAACCTAGCATTCAAGTTTAAATGCTCTAATTAAATTTAAAAAAATTTTTTTACACATTTAGAGAAATTTTTTTTCCAATTTGATAATAGAAAATATTTCAGTAATTTTGATGCTCTAAGTTTATTAGTTAAGAATTTATCAATGAGATTAATCAAACATGAATTTCCCTTTTTGTTCATTCTCTATTTAACAATTTTGTGACAGTAATAAAAGGTTCTCTTAGTTTAAATTGAGAGAAAAAAGTGATTTTTTTAAAAATAAAAACACTTTAATACAGTATTTACAGTTAATCTGTTTCTAAAACATACATTTTACTCAAACTTTTCAAACATATAATTACCTAGTTATAGTTAATTAGAAAAAATATTTAACTTTTAAGACAAATCTAATAAGTTTAATAATAAAAAGGGAAAGTAATAATAAGCTAAAACATAAACTATGAAAGAAAAATAAAGAAAATGCAAAGTTTAGTTGCATTTCTTTACAATTTCATAAATGTAATTTAAAAATTATTTATTAATAGTTGCAATAAAAAACTATGATACAAAGATAACTCTTACAAAATGGAGCAAATATTTACATATTAATATATATAGATAATTAAAAGTTTCCATAAATTTAAATTTCTGTTAAGTATGAAATGAAACAACTATCAAGAATATAAATAATTATTATACACCGATCCAAATGAATACTTGCTAATTAAGAAAAATAAATCTCAGATAGTTGATGATGGTATTAAATAATTAATGGATTTCTTACTTGATCTACTCTCAGAATAGTTGATACAGCATTAGCAGCATTTTTAATAGCCCAATATTTAGTTATATATAAATCTAATATTCCAGCTTCTTCAACATTTCTCACATGGTGCTCCCCCTAAAAAAATAATTCGACAGTTTTATTCAAAATGAGCAATTCGAATAAAAAATTAAAGCTCATAAAATACCTTTTAGTCAGGCATGAGATTCAAAATTTGGGAATAGCACGATAATAATAAAAAAACATTACACATAGTAATGATATAGAGTATTCCTTAATTTAGAACAGCTTCAATTATATAAATGCTTTCCATACTAATTTAAAATACGAATTATGTATTTTACAATATAAATCTTACTAGTAATTTTTAAGTTTACAAATTTTATTCTATAAATATGATGTTATAATAATGATATATATTGAAAATAACAGTGGGTTTAAGAATATATGTAGACTAGTTTAGAAATATTAATCTATATCTTAAAAATCAATCATTTTTAAGGCATTTAGGCAGTAAAAAATCACAGTTCAATGTTATGTAAAACTTTTAAGCATTTAATTTACTGTAGTTATGAGAACTCACAACAATTAAATATTTAAAGGTATTGACAAAATCTGATGAAATTTTTTTATTAAAATTGTAATTACTTTTATATATACAATTAAATACAACAAAACAATATAAATTAAAATAGATGCAAAAACATTTTGGATTTTTATGGCATGGTTTTTTTATAAGCTAAAAAAGAGATTGAACTAGAAGTTGATTAGTCACTGCATCCAATTCAGAAGTTCAATAATCATATCAGATAAGGACTCAAGTCATTCTCAAATGTTTATTTTGGTCAAATTAAGACTTGAGTGCAAATATTGACAGCAGAATGGCAAAACAAATCAAACTGCAACAACAGTGAAAAAAATAATGGGGAAAATGCAAGGAATAATCACAGTAAAAGTTCATGCCCCAGATCCATTTTATTACTTATAATATAAATTGAAAAGAAACTGAAAGTATCACTGGCCAAAATAATTTTCATATTTTCTCATATCACATATAGAAGTGAACTAATGTAAAACAAAATTGTGTTCAATTTGTATTTTTTATGCAGTTCATAAAAGCACCTTTAGTTGCACTTTCAAGAATAAGAAAATGTAAAACATTAAGTGAAGAATAAACAAACATTCATGGCAAGAAACAAAATAAAATTTGATTGAAGAAGTAAAAGTGTATTTCAAGCTTCTTCTATGAACATAATTCCACTCCAATTCCAAATTTTGCTTTTTACTTATTTTTTTATTCTTTTATACTCTCACTGCAGTTACCAAACAGAAAAAATAAAATAACCATTATGAAAAAACTAAGGAATTTTCATACTGAATTTTTTTAATCACATAAGACAAACCCTATTTACTCATGTCTTATACCTATTTACTCATTAACACATCACTTGGAAAGATTGTTGTTAAGAATGAAAATGCTAAGTTCCGACTTTTGTGACATAGGTCTAGGTGTGAAGAAAGGTAGAGTTCAAACAAACTTTACTACATACATTTATATCATTATTATTATTAACATAAAAGTAATTATATGGCAGTTTGAAAATTACATTTTTTATAGTGATGATTGAACAATTTCAAAACTTATTGTGAATTTATTTGTAAGAAATATGCAATTACCTCCACATCAACACCAATGCTTCTATCACCTTCTTGATGACATGCATATAGTTTTGATATTATTTCATTTGACTGTGGAAGAAAACAATTAAAATTGTAGCATAATTAAAATTATAAAAATAGATGAGTGCCCTAATAGAAGTAAACATTCAATTAAGGCAACTTCTAAAAGTAAAATGTTTTATGACTCTTAAGTTTTTATTTTTATCTCTATCTTGTAATTTTTTAATTTAATTTTCTGTGAAAATTTTAATAGATGACAAACTTTAATTACAAAAATTTTTATTACTATCCATTTTACTTAAAATAAAAACGAACATATATAATTAGAAGTATTAAAATAGTACAATATGCAATTTCATTATTACAGAAAATTAATTATTAAATTTACAGCATACATTTATAAATTTATTATTTAGTACAATTTTGTATTTCAAAGGCGTTTGATGCTCTAATTTTAATTAAAAGTATTATTACCTTCAATCCAGCATTGTCAGCAAGTGCTCTGGGCAAGGATTCTAAAGCTTCTGCAAATTTCTTAACTGAATATTGTTCCAAACCAGGCAAAGTCTAAATGTAATAAAAATAGTAAGTACTGTAATTCAATCAATATTGTAAATTTACAATGTGTTACAGAAAATTATGAGATAATTGTGGCTTCTGTGATTTTTATTATAAAAGTTTTAATTAAATTAAGTTGACAAACATAAATGAAATATAAAACACACATTATTTTAAGAGATATATAAACTAAATATTTTGTAATTTCTTTATAAAAATGACACTAGCCAATACCATCCTATCTTTTCACCTTTTTTATGATGTATTAAAGTCTTGATTTTCTCTTAATTTCGAAAGAACAAGCAATATTTGAATTTGATTTTTAAATAAGCTAAATTCTTGTATGTGATTCTCTCAAATGTAACATTTTTCATGAAAATTACTTATTTTAAGCATTATGAATAAAAAATTTTTAAGAATGCTTAAAAACCTTGCAAATTCCACCTTATAAAGTTTTTCAGAACCTTTATAAAATCAAATTTTTTTCCTTGCAACACAAAGCAAATTTTTTTATTAATAGCATTGTTCATGTTTTCTTATAATGCAAGTAGTTTACACACAATTTTAAGAGAATATCTATAATTTTAAAAACTAAAATGATATTGCATATAAAATGTAAGTAGCCTCATATTTAAGCACACATAACATCAAAAGAGGGGGGGGAGTTCTGGTGAAACTCACATTTTCTTGTTATAGTTTTTTGCCAGAACACATATCATTTTGAATTGAATGCTTTAATATTATAAAGTTATCATTTTATGCAGCAAACTATTTAAATGAATGATATATAAGGTGGTTCTATAATTTTGAAAAGTACATTATGCTTACCTCTCCATATTTTGTTATTTGTTTTGCTAATTCAATTTCGGTTGCACCAGCTCCAGGAACCAATCTACCATCCTACACAATAAACACACACCATATTTAGTATGGAAAAAGATAATAGATGAAATATCAAATAACTTTAATACTTCAAGTAAGACAAATTATTGAAAAACATTTTTAGTAAAGACTTAAATTATTTTACCTGATAATAAAAAATGTGAACAATATTTTAAATTTACTGTATTTCTGGAAGAGGAAAAAATTTAGAGAAAATATTTTCTTTTAATCAACTGATAGAAATTACAAATCAGAATGAGTTGTTACATATAATTTTTAACTTGTCATTTAATTAATAAACATTAAATTTTACATGAAATATAATAAAGCAATGAAGATATAATTACATCAAATATAATAAAGTGAATTATAGTTCCAAATGAACTTTGTAGTTAAAATCCTCAGTCTACAATTCCAACTTATATTAATCAACTTAGTTTTAGTATTATTTTGCTAGAAGAATTTTAATTGAATTTTCCTTAAGAATTAGATTTATTTATTAAAAAAAATTACTTCAAGATATATTTTTATTGATAAATACTAATTTACAAAAATGAAATTATAGGAAAATTAAAACAGAAAGCATGAGCATGAACTGCATTGAATTTAGGGATTTTTATGTTTTCCTGTATTTTATTTTAAGAGACAAATGTGTTGGGTTCATTTATATCATACAAAAATTTCTTCATGGAACAAAACCTTGGAAAACCTCATTGCCAAATAAGGATAATGTTTTTGTAAAAGTATTTAACAAGGCAAACCTATAATACAGTTTAACTTTTAAAAAAGAAAATAAAGATATTGGTGAAATTTTTTAAAAATAATTTTAATTCAAACAAATGTTCTAAATGAAATATTTTTAATTTTTATTATCAGCAATTGAAATTAGAAAGAATATTTTGGAATAATATTATGAAAATCCAAAAAAATAAAAAATGAGTGAAAAAAAAACTATTTTAAGACACAAAAAGAATTATTTTTCAAGAATAAAAAAAATTAAAAATAAAACCTTTTTTTCAACAAAATTATATTCTTAAAGTAAAAAGTTATAAAACTGGAAAAGTTAAGCACAAATATAAACAAGATTTCATTGATAAGCTTTACACAATAAGCCCAAGGACCAAAGCCAAAATTGTTATTGTTAAAAATTTAATTTCTTGTTACTGTAATTCAGGGTTTGTACAAATTTACAAGAGTCAAATCAAAAATTTTCAGGAGGCATTGACATTCACGTTAAATATTTTAATCAATTCTGTTAATAATAAAAATAAGTAATTACAAACATTAATGAGACTATTTTTATTTGAGTTAAAATTATTAATGATTATTTCAAAAGCCTTCACTGAATTTACAGCTATAACAGAAATTTTTTTATATAAATAATCAACATTCTATATAATACTGGATTATAAATTGTATAAAATAATGAGTAATGTTAGAGTTTTTAGACATTTCCAATAGATTCAGATAGCGAAGATTCTTTTTAAAACTTCTGCATCAAACTTTTCAACTATGCATGAAAATCTCCAGCAATAAATGGCAACATTGGTTATCAGCTTGATAAAGTGTCAGAAAAGGTACTACTTCCCGAGAAATAAATATAAAAAATTGCATTTAGCAGAAAAAAGTACATCTTTCATACACTTTTGCACAATATCAAGTTTTGATACCAGGATTAGAAAATTTTTTGTGTTGAACAAATGACATGTTTTAAGATACGATAACATTTGAAGCAATATGTTGAAAACACTTATATTTTCTAACCATCGATGTTTGCAAAACTTTAAAGGAAATTTTACGCCGTGACCAAGGCTATCAAAGTGATCCCTACAAGCGGGTGAGTCCTTAAATAGTCTGTAAACTGCAATCGTTGTTAACTCAACTTCTGGAAATGAAGAACATCCATGGCGTAAGTGTTGTAGAAATGTGTAGGCTGCAGCTTCCGACATTTACAATATTTGAATAATGTTCACTTTTTAAAAAATCTGCCATTTGAGTCAAAACAGACCACTTCATATTTGGGCAATTCATTGACAACTGGAATAACCTACTTGTTCCTAATTCTAAGCACTTCTCATGCACTTATTCAAACAAAATATCTCCAGTTGAATGACTTAAAAAATTGGATGAGTAATACCATGTTTTAACTGTATCATTATCCCAAAATCTTACATGGCGTCCAAACATTTAGTCTGCAAATGATTATTTAAACTTTCTTCAAAGAGAAGCACATAATTAGAAATATTCCTAACCTTTTCTTTAAATAAGTTGGATAATTAAAGTGCAATTCTAATAACTGTTAAATAAGCAGACTTTATTTCAGCACAAATGAATTGTTTTGCAATAGCAATGTCTGGAAACATTGCTTGAAAAAGGCAATTTATATTGTAACAAGAACTGTAGCTGAATTCACTGTTTAAAACTTTAAGGCCCCATAGAATTTCAGCTTTTAAAACTTTTTTTGAAGAAACAAATGAATTTAAAATTTCAGAGCATGCTTTGGGTTCTCCTTCTTTAACAGGATCAGCAGAAGTGAAAAAATCTTTTAAATGAGTACTTTTTTTATCAGATGTAGCTTATTCTAATAAATATATATGCTTTTTCCCCTTCATAAGTAATCTAATTGCCGATTTGCTCATTTTTGAAATACAGAAGTCTTTCTTGCAAAATAGACAATGGGCATATGTTTTTTCTGAACACGCAAAAGCCACTTTGTATGGCTTACCCAGAGTCCACTGGTCATTGAAACAACACATTCCAAAATAATTTTTTTATTTCTGTCTTTATTTCATTAATAAACAAATTTATCCTGATTCAATTAAATTATATGAAATTTTCATCAAGGGAAACATGGAAAGCATATTTTAACTCAATAATTTTATATTTAAATAGTAATATTCAAAGAATTTTATACAATATAAGAAAAACAGCAGCAAATAGAAAAAGAATCAAATAAAATTGTCTGTCTTAATTGTGCAACATAATGATTTTGTTTAGTGATTACTTTACATAAATCTAAATACAAAACTGAATTATGAAATTATTGTAGCTGAACTAGATCTTCAAATCGTTAATAGAAATTAACAATAAGAATACAAAATTTAATATTAATCATGCTGCCATCTAGTGGCACTTTTAAAAACTAATGCTAAATTAAGTTTTTAACAATTTAACAAAGAAAATTTTAAAACAAAAAAATTCTAGGAGTAATTTATGATTTTCAAGGAATCAAGTCAAATTTCCAGGAGTTGTGCAAACCCTGCTAATTATTCAAAAACAAAACTAAAACTTATTACCTAGTAAAAGGACATTAGTGCACACACATTTCTTTGCAAGAATATAGTTTGTAAAAACTAAGAACTAAAAAAATTCGAAATGCAATGTCAGAAAACTTGTGATAATGTAAAACTGATCATAAAATGATTATATGCAACTGAAAATATTTGACATATACTTTCAATAAAAAATGTATGCACATTAAATTCACAGTATGCATCTCTAATATGAGCAGAATATATTACAGAAAAATTAACTAATTCAATCATAAAAATTAGGATTTTAATAATATATTTATTTGTGTTGGATTTCTAAAGATTTTATATGCAAAATATTCTGAAAGATGAAAAAAATAAAATTGATACAAACTTGAGTAAGAGCTTTATAATTATTAACACCATCATCAATAGCACGACTGAATTCATCCATCACACTATCTGTTGAGCCTCGAATAACAATAGTGGAGATACGAGATTGCTTATTATCTAAGAATTAAAGAAACATTTCTTAAACAAATTTATGTTACTTTGTGCAAATATAATCAATAATCCTAGATTTGAAATGTTCATGATATGTATATAACTTTTTAATTCAAATTTTACTGAAAATCTATACCTTGTTTAAATATTACTACGGAAGTATCACCAATTTCAGAAACATAAACTTGATCACAGAAACCCAATTCTTCTTTAGTTGGAGCAGTCTGAAAAATATATGAATATTAAATAACACGAATAATCCAATATTAAATAACTGTAAAGCAAAGACCTTTAAATATATATATATATATATATGTATAATTAAAAATCAATATATAATAAATAAAGTTAATTTTAAAACTTATAGAAAATAAAATGACTAATTTACATGTTTCTAATGAGCTATAAATTTTTGACTGAGTAATTTATAGAAACTTTGTGTACATAAATTAATGAACAATCAGAGTATTTAATAAAATCAAAACAAACTCAAATGTGAGTAACTGCCAAACCATCTTATCGGCCACAGAAAAGTCTGCTAATGTGCAATTTTGAAGATTCAACTAAACATTATGCAACTAAAAAATCATTAACTGGGGAAAATTTAAACTCATTTTTAAGATTGTTTAATACAAGAGGTAATTATGTACCTTTAGATGATAGTGAATCAAATAATTTATCAAAAAAAGTTGTATCATTTCAGATTTTAAAAAAACAAGCAAGACAAATCAATAATAATAAATAAAAATTTATCTTTAGTAAGATTGAATCACCATGAAGAACACTATACAACTGCCTTGCCATTGAAAATATTATTCATATGAAAATCAAAATATCACAAGATTTTCAATTTTTTAACACTTACATGATGAATAACCATTCACATTCTTTTTGTATAGCTATTATGAAAAGCATTTAGTTTTCAAAGTGATGTAAAAAAGGATAATTTTCAGTTAACTTTTAAATCGAAATAGTTTTATCAGAAGTTGAGTACTGTTTAAAATGCACACAATACAAAAAAAACCAGGTTCTCTTATTATCTATTTCCATTTCATTTTTGGAAACTAAACTAGGTAGAACTAGCAAGAATTCCTAATACTTGCATATAACTAGTTTAATCATTGTAGCTAATTCATATGCACAAAGTATGCTACTGAAGATGATAAAAGAAAAGCTTGTATATTTTACTTGCCTCACTAGGTGGACAATTAACCAAAAATCTCTCTATATTTGAATTCAGCACTTATATTGCTAATGTCAAATTTTAAAAAAACTTTTTTAATCAGTAATAAAGAAATTTTAGATAACAATAATTTTGTATTCGAATATTACTTCTAGTATTTATAAAAGATAGACATATATTACAAGCTCACATTCTACAATTGACAATCAAAATTAATATATTTAATGGAAACAGCAATTTTTGCTCTCCAATTTAGCATCAATCATCCTATGTTCAACTTTTCTGCTTTAGTCAAAATTTTCTAACTTAATAGTTAACAAACACAACTCCTTCAGATTAAAAATAAATCAAAACAAGCACCTATGTGTTAATTTTTAAATTGCCAAAACAAATATAAATGATATTAAAGATTTAAATTGTTGTACTATAGTTGATTGGTTTGGTTTGTTTGTGGCTCAACGGTCATTTTTTGCACACGAGGGCTAATTAAACCGGGACTTACGGTTTAAAGTGGATTCCGAACCACTACAAACATCCATGCCCAAGGTGGGATTAGAACACATGAACTGTTCAACCGAAGGCCAGAGGCTAACCATTCAGCTACCAGCTTGGCGTACTATAGTTGAGGCTCATTAAACATTTTGGTCTGAAGACTCATAATATTTATGAAAACTTCATGGGATCTCAAGTATTGAGCAAAGCTAGCACACGTGTAAGTGAAACATGTTCATTTGTAAATTTTATAACAGTTTTAGATGCTGTTGAATTTTTATTTATTTAACAACAAGAAAAATGTGAATAAGTAAAAAACTATAATACAATAAATATAAAATTATTTGCATAAATTCAAACATTAAAAAAAAAGTACATCCAAGTGCTTTAAAAATCGTACAGTTTAAAAGTAATAGAATTTCTACAAGAGATATATCGAACTCCTGCTTTAATTGAATATTCACATTTTATAATGAGAAAATAATTTTTAATTTTTCCATAAATAGAAAAAAATTAACATGATTGAATAAAAATTCAGGACAGGGTTTTAATAGCTTCGATACTATTTCTTTATAACCTTCCATGTTTATTTTCATTTATAATTTCCATTCTTTTATGTGAAAATACAAGATAAATATTTAAAACTATTTTATATTTCCATAAAAAGGAAACTGAATTAAATAATTTTCTTAGAGTAAATTTATTATAAAATGTCTCATTAGATTAACAATAAATTTCACAGCACAAATAATCACATTTTCTGACAAATACAAACAAAAGCAGTTTTGTTTTTTAGTCTCTAAGGTTGCTACAGCAATTGAGGAACAAGATCTTTTTCATATATTTGTAGTATTATTTCAATTCTAAAGTCATCCATTTTAACGAAACCAATTTTCCATTTAAATATATAAAGATTTCCTGCTAGAAGATAATTTGCTTTTCTGTAAACATACCATTGACATCCTTACATCCATATAAAAAAACATATTAGAATATTTCAAAATAACAAAAGTATTTTCTCATATTAATAACCTGAAAAATAACACCTTTTTCTGGTTTTAATATAGTATCTAATGTGCATTTAACTCAAAATTAATTGTCGTATGAAACATTTAATATTTTTTTAATACTTATAAGACAAGATATAATCAATATAACATTTCAAACACACATAAATATTTTCTCATAATCTCTAAAATATAGCTAATAAAAGAGAAGAACAAACCATTTTAGGTAAAGCCACAGCTCCAACAGTCTTACAAAGACGTCTAACGTCAAATTTGGATGGTAAACGAACAGCCATAATACCATATTTATTGAGGTAATGGAGTGCCATATCCCCAAATTTTCCACCAGAAACCACAACAGTGACTCCAGCATCGACAATTTCTTTAATTTGCTGAAACAGAAATATAAAACTCAAAACATTTAAAAAGACATAAGGTTCAATTTTAAATATAACAAATGAAATTATATTTATCATTTATATTTAAACAGAAAATTATTTATAATTGGTGTCTTAAACTCTCATATGCCTTCACAAAAATGTTATTTTAATTTAGAATCTTCACTTTCATTTTATTTACTATATAATACTTTTTTAAACAAAAGTTGAAAAATAGAAAGATGCATATGCTTACTAATTCAATTAAATAAAATTTTTTGAGACATCAAGAGAGTTCTATGACTAAAGCTTATCAAAGTGATTGTTTAAACGTAATACTTCGGTTATTTTTTGCACACGCGGGCCAACTGGATTGGAGCTTACAATTTAAGGTGGAATCTGAACCATTACAAACATCTACAATCAAAGTAGGAATTGAACCTGCAAACTATTCAATTGAAGAATAGACTGTTAACCACTGAACTCAGTGCTTATTATATAGTATAAATTATTTGAAAAATTCTGTTGCAGCTGATTCCAAACTATTTAAGATGGTTACATTTCTAAGGTCTTTAAAAGCATTTTTACATATTACTTTAAAATAGAATTTAAGATTATAAATCAAATAATAAAGCAACTGATAAACAAACTGACTCTAACACACACAGGGAATTTTTACAATGCCTTGAAATGAACTGATATCAAAAATTTGATATTAATTCAATGCTTTATCATGAAATAAAGGATACAATATGAAAAAGAATACAGTGACTTAAATTATGCCCCACAAAATAAGTAATTTTGTACTTAACACCATAAAAATATTTAAATTTGAATAATTTTCTGAATTAACAATACAGGATAGTTTTGGATTATTTGTAAAATTCAAAATATTTGTAGCAGCCATGATTACTACTATCCCTTAATTGTTTTAATATAACAAAATATACTTCTGCTTACCTGTTCAAGCAACTGTTCTTCACCTCTACTGTAATTTAACAATTCGTCAGCTGATTTAATCAAAACAGTACCCTAAAAAATTACTTTTGATAAGCGCATTTCAGAAATATAAAGAAAATGAATTTTGTAAACATTTTTGTCATCTATAAGTCATTCAATTATTGAGGCATTAATTTATAACATATGAACTATTTTATTTCAAACATGATAATATAACGCAGAAATATATTTACCTTAGTTTCTGTTTGAGCAGAATCAAAAGGGCACGTGTAAACAGCCACTTTAGCATCAGTTACTTTTTGAACCTCTCCTTCCACTAATCTTTTAAATACCATCCCTTCAATAATTTTAGAGGAATCTATTCCAGCACCCTAAATTAAGTACAATGAAGAATAAAAATTTGTTTTACATGCAACATAAAATTATATTTTATAAGAATGTGAATTAAATCTTCAAACTTCTTTTCAAACAAAAATTTGATAAGCTTGAAAACAAAATTTTCAAACTTATTCAATTTTTTATTGTAAAAGTAATGCTGATGCTGACAAATAATTAATAGTAACAAAATTTCCCAACATCTTTTACTTTAACTCCACATTTATAAATTTCTTTCAATATAACAAATTTTTTAATATTACATTAACTCAGCAGGAATAATTAAAAATAATACAGATAGATATTTATTAAACACTTTAGCAATGAAATAATTTATTAACATAATTATAACTTGAAAGTTAATTATAATTACCATAAAATAAATTATCCTTTCAAATAAGACTCCATTTAAGGAAGAAAACATGTAAAATGCACGTGTCCTTCAATCTACAAGCATTTATCATTTGTGTAAATACAGGCCACGATTGAATTATTTAGTTAAAAAAACTTATCAATCTAAACTAGTAGCGTAACTTTTTGACTTCTAGTTTTGATTATTACGCATTCTTCTCTACTGCAACCATCTATTGAAGGTATTGCTGGTGTGGGAGATATAATCTGTTTAACCTATGTATCATGTTTCTAAATTCTATCACAAAAATATTTCTCCCGATACTTCATTTAAAAAAGGACAAAAATTCACTTATCTTTTAATTTTATGCCACAATCTCTATCTCAGAAGCATAAGACAGAAAAGAACAAATGAGTATCTTGCACAACTGTATTCAAGATAGATAGCCAATCAAATTAACCATAGTGCTTTTAAAAAGGCATTTCCTAATAAAATAATCTAACTAAAAGCAAATATTTTTTAAAATGTTTTTGAGTAAAGAAAGAGTATTATGAACATAAGGGCAATTCAAAAATTTGAGACAATTTTGGGCAAATCTTTGAATAGCATAAATAAGACTTTAAACCAATGAAATACTTTCTTCTAATATCTACAATTTCTTGCCATCTGACAAGCAGCTTTTTAATTCTACTGCTGTAAGAAAGCTTGGTTTTCATGAAAATATTTGAAAGTTCATTTTGTGCACCCTGTTAAGAATTAAATTTTTTGGATAAAACTAAATAAAATAAAACAGAGTATGACATGATATGCTCTTGCCTTTGGTTCAACAGTTCGTGGGTTCGAATCCCACCTTGGGCATGGATGTTTGTAGTGGTTCAGAATCCACTTTAAACCGTAGATCCCAGTCTAATTAGCCCTCATGTGCCAAAAATGACCGTTAAGTGACAAGCAAACAGACATGAAATGAGTGATTGCTTCAACTGATTCTTATTTATTCAAGGTTTTATAAAATTTTTCTAGGTGAAAGTTAAATTCTAAACAGAATATATTAAATGAACTTTTAGGCCTTCCCCTATCAAAACCAGTTTTTACTCAGCAGTAGAATTAAAAAGCTACTTGTAAGATGGTGAGAAATTGTAGATAGTGGGAGAAAATATATCACTAATTAAAATGTTAAATTGTGTTCTTTTTACGTTACTTAAGACTTCCCAAAATGTGCACAAGCGTTTGAACTGACCTGATACATAAAAGAATTCCATTAGAACAAGATTTGAAATTTAATTTGCCTTAGTGAAAATTTTACATGCTATTATAAAGTACTTTACTGATTATAAAATGCTTTGTGACTAAGATGTTAAGATGTGCCAATAAGTTAATAATAATAATATATAAATAATTGTATTGTAAAAACACATGCATGAGTTAATATTTGCTTTGTCACTGATTCAGAGACATATTAAACAGAAGTTTTTTTCGACATTTTGTTCTTTAATTGAATCATGCTTCAAGCTGTTTTTTTAAAGTTTAATTGTAATAAACCAAAAAATCAATTAAGAATAAATTATTTTAATTATAAATCAAAAATATAAATACATCTCTAAAACCAGATATTACAATTATTAAAAAGCTTAAAATCAGTTATACATAAACCTAGGAACCTGGTTAATTAAAACAAAGTTTTCATAAAAATGTATGTTATTAATGTTACTAATTTAGTTTCATTGTTGTCTCTCACTCTAGACAACATGATATTTAGTAATTTCATGTTTTGTAATATATAATCTTAGTGAAATCAGTTATTTTTGTAATACTTCTGCAGTATATCATTGTATGAAATATTCAAAATTTTGATATTCTAAATCTAAAATAGCAAGAAGATTGCAATGTTTAAAGTTTGAGTTTGATTGGGATTTTGAAAATCCCATATTGCATGAAGGGATGTAATTTATATTAGTGAGATGACCATACAGTGCGTTGGCACGAAAACTGGAAATTATGCCAAACCCATACTAGCTTGTAGGATTTTACCCAAGATATATTTTGATTATTATAGCTCTAACCAGGAAAAAAGAAGTTTCTATATATTTAGTATGGAAGAATTTAAGAGTTATATATATAAACAATTTTATCAGCAAATGTTAATTCTTTTTAAGACGATTTTATTTAATAAAGTTCATTAAATAGTGATGGGGAAAATAACAATATTCAATTTTTTTAAACTTTTATTTAATTATTTTTATGTTTATAGTGTCTGAAACCTTGACACTTAGATTGAAATGTAAATAAAAAAAAAGAACGATAATAGTTTATGAATACATAAAATATGTACCGTATTTTCCTGTATATAATCCGTAGCGGCATATAATCCACAAGCTCCTTTATTTGAGCAAACGAAAAAAGCGTCGCATAATCCACAGCAGGGTATAATCAGCGGCAATTTTTAAAACGAAGATTCGAAAATTTGAATTGATAATTCAGTGCCAAATAAAATAAAAATATACATTCATTATAATTGAAAATATAATAAATTCTACAGAAAAAAAACATTTATAAAGATCTGTTTGAATCCACCTTAACACAAAGTGCGATTAACCGAGATGAAAGCTCGATATCGATCTATGTCCGAGAAGATTCTAGTAAAACTTGATTGATTTTTAGATTTTAATAACTTTTAAAACGTGGTTTAGAAATATTTTTAAAATAAAATATATTTGTTTCGTTAATAGTTAAATGAAAGAAATGGATTGCTGCACATAGAATATATTTTTTTCTTTTGTACAGTACAGGTTTTGTTCTTCACTTTGCATTACACATTTGTCGACATTTTTTTCATTTGCCTTCCCTATAGCATTCAATTTAAAAGAAACTCTTATTAATTTGCACTTCCCTTTGACAATATATTAATTTGAATGTTTTCAGAGAGAAACAGATCATGTCAAAACAGAATGTGAAATGACGTTAAAGAATTGCAACGTTAATAACTGTTCAGAAAAACTGAATTCGTTCTTGAACGTCATTGAACAATGCTGATTATAGTTAAAATAAGTCAACTGAATATTGGCGCCATCTGTTATTTATTTTGTGAAATATAAATGGCGTTTTTTTCAAAACTTTATTGTAAACTTTTCAGATGAAAAATATTTTTTGTCAGATTATCTGTGGCAGCTTATAATATGCACAACGAAATTCGGTAGTTTTTTTAACACATAATCCGCAGATTATATACAGGAAAATACGGTAATTAAGTTATGTAAAATACATATATATATAGAAAAAAATAGAATGTCTAGTTTTCTACAGGAGTTAGAAGGGTCCTTAAAAAATTTTCGAACTACAGGAGTTGTACAAACCCTGTTATATTTTTAAAAGTTTGATTTTACAGACTAGAATTATAATAATTTATTGCTCATAGATGAGGATATATAAAGTCATATTAAATAACAAACATACCAGAATTTTTGAGACTCGAACATTATCAACATTAAAGGATAATTTCTCTGGTTTTACCAAAACTGAAATAAATTAGAAAAGAGTTCAATTATAATTTCCAATTTTTCAAAACAAAGAATATTTTAAGTATTAAATTTTTGCCAGGTGAAAGCATACTTACTACACGCTTGTGCAATTAGACGAGCTAAGAAATCTTCATTTCCATAAGCTTTGCTCATCAAAGAACTTCTAATTCCCTTCACTACTTCATCTTCATTCGTGCAATCCTTAACTTCAGTGCACATTAAATCTATGATATAAATAGATTATTATAAGCATATATATTTCATAAATACATACACATATTAAAAACATTTGTAGTTCTATATAATTGAATATAAAAGTAATTCTAGGCAAATTAATCTCAAAATCAAACTACATTAAAATGAATGGTTAAATAAGGATTTTTTAGTAACAGCATGCAGAAATTTGAAATTACAGCTACTAACAATATTTTTTACTTTTGCAGCATTTCAAAAATGACAAATGTAATTTCTTCAAGTTAAATGTGGCATAGTGATAGGAATTTGCTTTTCAAAGAGGAAAATATTGGGTTCGATTTCCACCTCTATTAAGCAATTAGACATTATTGATTTTTGCATGAAAATTTGTTAACGTGTATGTTTGAAAATTTTTGTATTTTATCTCATGTAACATGTTTAGAGAAAAAGAAATGTACTTACTTGGCAAAATTTCAAGAGTTCTTTCTAAAGCTAATTCATAACCTTGAATAATTTCAGAAGGAGCCAAGCCCTAACACAATGAAAAACAAATAAAATTATCAAAAGTTGAATTTTCATGATTAAATTTTCATAAAATACATGCATAGTTTACTTTACATAAACTATTAATTATATACACATTATTAGAATCTGAAATGTCATTACTATGTATAGAATTAAATTTTTTTACAATTTCTTATTTAGTTAAGCAATTAATAATTGTTAATAAAACAGAATTATTAAAAAATAGTGATTGACAAAGTGTATCTATACAAGATTCATACCTGCCAACTTTGGAGGAAAAAAATATCAGTAGATTCAACTGATTTTGAGGGAAAAAAATCAGGAGACACTACTAGCAACATTTTGCTTCAAACAGAAGGTTTAAAACTGTAGTACCGCAAAGAGACTCTAGATTATGCATTCTGAGAATAATTTGTGTTACACATCATTTTGTATTAATCTTAATATTTTAATAAAATATTCATCAACCTCTCATAAAACCAAAAACTCATAAAGGAACTATGAAAAAATAATATATATATATATATATATATATATATGTAAAAAAATAAACATCAATGTTCATTTCTCACTATTTATTTTATAGGGCAACTTTTATTACACTAGAGTAATTTATAAATATTAAACTTATAAAATTATGTAAAAACATAAAATACATTACTAATAAAATTTAATTCAGTGACAAATACTTTGCCCATATAAAACATAATACATTTCAAATTCAAATAACTCATGGCAATATATTTTTTTCATACGTTACTGTCTTAGCATTTTTTAGAAATGAATTAGTGAAGTCTTGTTCCAAACATTTCTCAATTTGCGAATATTTAGCAATAAATTAAGCTTTCGAAACTTAACTAATTAAACTTTCTTTGTTGGCAACTAAAATAACTCAATAGACTTTTTTCTGGCAAAATTTCAGCTGTTTTTAAGTTTTTCATTGAAATTGCCAAAAATCAAAAGATTTTCATACATAATCAGGAGAAACAATACAAAATCAGGAGTTCCCTGATAAAATCGGTAGTTGGCAGCTATGAAAATTACAAAACAAGCTTAAGCTCCTTACAAGCTATTTATTATCAATAAAATAGCATCACAAATTTTGAATAAATTTTTTTAAAAACTCAATGAACTAAAACTAAGGCATACATAAATTTATATCAATGCTTTTAAAATAAAAATTCAATAATATTTTAGCAAATTTTTTCAAAAAAGAAGGCTAAAATTAACTTTCTTTGCTAAAATTTCTGTGGAAAAATTATATTTCATGTAACTAACATAGAAAATTCTTTAAAATATTTGTAAGCTAATTTTACAAAACACACATATCAGAATTTTTTTGTTCTTTCAACTTCAACTACAATCAAAAATAATTTGATGATAGTCATAAATCTCAAACATTTAAAAATTTACAATTACTATTTCTCAAATATGTTCATTTATATCAATTCATACAACATAACAAATTTTTATGCCTTTACACTAACATATGAAAAACAAATTTTTTCAAGTTCTAAAATTCTGATTTTTGCTCTGTATTCAGATCAGAGCTTATAGCTATTGAAAATGGATTGAGTTAGGTTGAGAATATTTCTGAACCTGATTTTGAGCATGTATGGATTTTGACTGATAGCAATCTTTAATCCAAAACCTAAGCAATTGGATTAAGGTTAGTGACAGAACTGGAAGCTCAATATTGAACATGATCTATAGGCTCTCAAAGAATTTCAGGATTTATTTTCATTTTCAGTGAATACTGTCATATGTCAGCATTATGGGAAACAAGATTGCTGATTCACTGGCTAAGGCTGCCTCTTTGGGACTTTTACAATCTAATTTGCCATCTACCTTTAATGAGGTTTTTACTGAGAGTAAAAAAACGCTTACAGATGCCTGGAGGGTTCCACATACTCATAATCACTAACCTAGAAAATGCACTACTGGCGTTTGCTTTTTGAGGGAACAAGAGGCCAATAGACCTGTATTTCACCTTCTGCCAGTGATCACCTAAGGAGCCTCAAATATGTGCAGGATCAAAAAACTTTTAGCCTGTGTACAAAATGTAAAACTGAACAGGCATCACCTGAGCATATCTTAAGCAGCTTGAATTTTGATTTGAAAGAAGCTTTTTCAAAGCCCTGTAGGTTTTTGGATTTCCTGGCTGTTTATGAATGTGTGGAGTTGGTCTAGCATTAGAATTGGACCATCTGGGAATATTAACAATAACAACAAATTTCAGTCCTTTAAGTTTTTCAAAATTTGAAAGAAAAAAGTTTCTAATATAATAATAATAATTTGTTTTATAACAGTGTAACAGAATCAGGCAACTATCAAATTTAATTGCTCTCTTTAGACATCTAATTTTAATTCATGTAAATGTTACTGGCATTCATAAAATTAAATTATTCTAAAATATAAGTGTAGCACTACATTATGAATTTTTGCTGTTTTGGCATTACAAGCAAGATAATGATTTTTTTCAGCTTTTATAGTATATCTGAATTTTAGTTTATAGAAAAAGTTTTTAAAATGTCACATTTTAAAGAGGTTTGAAAAATTATTAAGAATTTAACACTTTGTATGAGAGAATTTGTATTTTAAAACTTAGACAATATATAGTCTGTTTTAAAAAGCATCCTTCTGGAAGCTTTGGATTTCATTTAAATGCATTTCACTTCTAGAAAAAACTCTTGATTTTAATTATTAAAATAAACAGAATTCATTTTGTCAATTTTATCTGGCTTAATTTCTTTTAATATTGATAATATTTCAAAAAAAAAATAATACCTAATGTTAGAAACATTTTATTTTATTAAAAATCAAAATGCAATCTTTGTATTCTGTTTTCATAGTATATAATAGTCAATGTTCTTATGAACTATATCATTCATTACTTGTATTTTTTTCTAGTAATATTTTAGCATTTTAAAAAATATTTTTAGTGAATTAATAAAATTGCAATGCCTGGTAGCAATAACTCCTGATTTTAGAAATCATATTGTTTTTCTTCATTCCCTAAGAGTTGCCAGGTTTACAGCCACAAATTATCAAAATAAACAAAGATTGATGTTAGACTATCTCAATACCATGCAGTCATATTTTCAAATAATAATGGTACTATTTTTTTTTTTCATTCTCTTAAGAACTGGTATCTTTACAACCATTGAAAATCAAAATAAACAAAGATTGGCGTTAAGATTCTCAATACCATACAATCATATTTTCAAGCTATTATTTTTATACATCAAGGACACTACATTTTGGAATCCCAAAATTTTTGCAGATTTTAGGAATATATCATAATAGAAAAACATGAAAAAGTGATGCTTAAATATTTTTAGAGATCAGTATAAGTATGTAATGCATTAAATTTCATTTACAGCAGAATATTTTAGAATTAATAATAGCTTAGATAAACCACCACTCATAAGTAAATATTAAACAAGTAATATTATGGGAAACTAGTGTTTTTAGTTAGGCAAAATTAAAGTCTCTTAAAATTTCAAAAGAAAAGAAATCTGACTAAAAAGTTTAGTAACTGCAACAATACAAAAAAATTAATTCAAATGAATTCATGAACACATTATAAGTATAAGAAGTTTTAAAAACATTAAAAATTACCATTCTAAGAAGTTCTTCAGCATTTTTAAGTAAAGCTCCAGCAAGAATGATAACAAAACTTGTTCCATCTCCAACTTCTTTTTCTTGCATATCTGATGCAAATACCACCAACTTAGCAGCAGGATGCTGGATCTATTTAAACAAAAATTTTATTTTATTTCAAATAAATTTTTAAATGTACAAAAAATCTTATGCTATATACAAAGATTTCTGCTTAAAGAAACTTTTTTTAGCAAAAAACAAAAACTTTGATTGATTGCAAAACCGAGTTACACAGGGGAAATATTTACTGAGCAGCATTAACAAGCTATAAATAGATAAGATTTTAATAAAATATCTTATAAGATCACAGAATATTGCATATTAAGTGTTGTAAATTCATCAAATAAAAAATTACATGCAATATACAGATATCTTCATGTTAATACATATTTTTAATAATTAAAAAAAAACATAAAGGGACATTCTTAACAAAAACTATTTTCAGCTGTTTCTTATTAAAACAATCTATTTTTATTACGAATAGATCTTACAAACTTTCATTTAACTAACTGCCAATTATTGCAATAAAATTAAATATAATAAAAATTAAAAGTACAATCTTTAAAATATGCTGATGTTACAAGTATATTTTCTTGAATGAAAAATGTTAAATAGCACTGAGAATATTTAATCAAAATAAATATCCCTCCTATTGGATATATGATTTATATGCCATAATTAGATATTTAATAAGTTTTGAATGTAAAAATGTTATATGATAATGATCATAAAAGAAAGCTTTTATACATCCACAAGAAATTGATCAACTATCCTCATTATAAAATTTGATTTCAAAGAGCTGCTGTTCCTTTATACATACTTTTATACTTTAAGAATAACAGAAAAATAGCAACTGCAGAATGGAAATGTACTAAGACCTTCTGTTCAAAGTAATTTGGAAAATTATACCAAAAAATTTCTTTGATAGAAGAAATATAAATTTTTTATATATAATATAAATTTTTTGCACATATTATATGTAAGTATAATCGAATATGATTGAAATATAAAGATAAGGTTCTGTAAAAATAAGAATTTAGTGGTATTTACAAAATGAGTTTTACACAAATTAAAATTTATTCTCACAAAATTTATTGCACACATAAAATAAAGATTAAAAATGAATAAGTCCTGCAAGTCTTTAAACATAAATTTTTTTTTAAAGTCTAAAATATTGTCAATAAAATTCAGAAGAAAAAATCTATACCTCTAATTCATTCAAAATCACAGCTGCATCACTTGTCACAAACATTTTTTCCAGATGGTTTATAATAAGTTTATTCATACCTTCAAAAAATAAAAATAATTTTAATACAATTTTTTATTAAAAATTAATAAAACATGGTAACATTTTTCAATGTTACAATACCAATAACAAAAACAGTAAAGTTGTTTCAAAAATTCATTTCATTAATTCAGCATGTGATAAAATTAAGCCTGAAGAACTAAAAAAATATAAAGTTGAACTTAAGATTAGTAAAATGAGGGGGAGAGGAATGAATCAAAATTTGAAAAATGATAATCACAAAACTATATTTACATGACATAAAACAGTAAATTTTTATTTTATTAAAATGTAAACAGCATTGCCATTGAAATCTAATTTGATTCATTACCTTATTGTGCTTTTATTTTCATTTTTTGTATTAATAATTAGTTGCCATCAAAATAGAAAAATAAAACACAACCAAATTGCTTTTTTAAAACTAGGCATTTATAACATTATTCTTTCATTTTCTAACTCAATACCAATATTCATGTAAAAATTTTTTAATTTAGACAAAAATATAGCAATTAAATTTTTTGTTGTCACAATATTAATAAAAAATATTTTTATAACAACCTCCTTTAAATTGGTACTAAATATATCTAATGCTGAAAACTAAAGATAAGCTAATTACACCTAGAATTTAATGGTAGGGAAAAACATTTCATGCCACCCATGAAATTTTTCAGGTTTTTTTAAATAAATAAAATAATGCACACACAAATTAAAAATCAAAAGAAAAACACAAAACATTATACGATAAAGGAAATATTGCATAATAATAATTTTTTACTCTTGTAACTTTAGCCTTAGTTGTACTGTTGGTACAAATTGCAACAACTATGAGGCTGTTGTCGCTGCTGTGCAAATGGCTTTGACAGAAATCGGAAGGGGTGATGATCTAAATATTGTGATATTTGTTGATTCACAGTCCACTATAAAAGCTATCACTTCCATCAAGCCATCTAACAAGAAACCAGTCCCTGGCTGCCAACTTGCAATTGATGCTTTGATGAATAGGGGCCGAAATGTTGTCCTGCAATGGATCCAGAATCATTGTGGAATCATAGGAAATGAAACTGTAGACTCCCTGGCCAAAAATGGCTCCAAACTTCCACAGCCTGATCCATCTGCTCACTATCACAGAGTTAAAAAAAAATTATGGATGCGAGATTTAAAGTGCATCTTAGAGAGGTTTTAAGGGATTTGGTGGAGGGAAAGAATTGGGAGTGACTTGATGGAAAATCTTATGATAGCTAAAATATCTAAATAAAGGAAACTTAAATGGATGAAGATATATAAAAGAAATCTGCTTTAATTATAAAATTTTCACCTTTAAATACCTTTTTAAAATTAAATAAAATATTTTCTAAAAGTAATGTGAAATGTTCATCAAGAGCAAAATTACCATAGGGCCCATAAGTCGTTCGCAATGTATCAGCAAGTTGGACACATGCTTCAATATTTCTACAGATTGCTTCTTCTAAACCATGGAAGTACTGCAAATTAAAAAGAATATTAAGTCATAAAATTACAATAGTAAATGAAATTTTTTAGTACTAAAATATTTTAATTAACATAAGTTTTTCAATGTATAATTTATTTTTCAGAATAACAGCAATTTTGAATTTCCTTAACTTCATAACTGCTATTTGAAAAAAAAAATCATCAAAATTAATTAAGAATTTATTAAAATAAAGAAATTTATAAAGGAAAAAATGTTTTTTCACAGAAAACTTTTTACGAAATAAAACTGTTTCAAAGAAGCATGGAATTGATATATGTTTTTATGATCAAATTAAATGTTATTACTAAAATAATGCAAACTTAAAAAAAAAAAAAAAAACCCCAGAAGTATTATGCAAATATTTAGAAATAATAATTATAACAAACACACACAGTTGAAAGACAATTTTGAAATTTATATTTAATATTATAAATTACAAAATTAATTTTACAAGAATAAAATAAATTCAAAAAATATATATTACTTATATTTTTCTCCTATTAATACAAGGAAAATTTATGATGTTGAAAAAAAGTTATAGGATTAGCACACAACATAAATTTAATTTGAAAAAATTATTAAAAAATACTAAAAAAAAGTTCTAAAATATATTATTTTATTCAGTAAGATACAGCCTAAATCTTATAATTACAAATTAAAACTTTTTATATCATATGAAAATGAACCTTACTAGCATAGCTTATGTCCATTATTTAACAATATAATTACAGTTTTCAGAAATATTACTTTTTGAGATTTCAATTGTATTTTTATTTTTCTACATTTAATTATGTTAGTTAAATGTTTTAGTTAATCAGGTTTAATTATTGGTAGATTTACTGAGAAATAAATTGTGTTAACACTTTTTTGAAATATAAATAACTCCATTAATTTGGGATGAATATAATAATTATAATTAAAATCTTTATTTTGAAAATAACCATGACAATTTGTGTCAGTAAATATTTACTTAGACAGACAATGGAAATAATGAAAAACATACTAATGAACAATTTACATTACTGAAAACTAGTTTTAAGAGAATGAATTCCATTATACACCAGCAATCTATAATCAAAGCAATTGCTCAGCAGTTTCCGTTTGAAATAAACTTATGTGCATAAATAGATTTTGTCAAGAAATGATCATTATTTAGTTCACAAAATGTAAATAAAATGTTTGTACTACTCTTTAGTAGTTTGTAAAAATGTAAATATTTTTAAACAATACACAATAAAAATATTTACAATAGTAATTGTGAATTTTTCCTCCCTGTTACAATGATTATCATAGGGGGATATAATGGAAATGTAATATTTTATGGATGGATTTGAGAGAAGGCCCAAAAGTAATAAAAGAGTATATTTTATCTTTGAAAAATATATTAAGAAATAATGCTAGTTTTTGATATTTGATAACTAGCATATTTTATTCAAATTGTCATAAAAAAGTGATATCTTGTCTTTTCTTCAAATGTAAAGTTAAGTGGGTTTTGCACTAACACATTTTGCATTTAGTTTCAAGTAAGATATTTGTCATAGACTTGACCCATTTTTTCTCTCACTGAATCCAATCATTAGCTTAAAATTTTACTTTGATTAGCTATTTTACAACATCATTTGAAAATTTAATAAAATTCATAACTTGCTACAGGAATAATCATTTTATGTGCACAAAGTGTAATTAGATTGATACCTAGTTTAAAGTGAATTCAAAACTACAAACATCCAAGGCTGAAATGGGAATTTAAAAAAAAAACTGTTCAATTGAAGACTAACAATTCAATAGTAAAATCAGCAAAATTTAATAGAGTAAGTAAGAAATATCTAAGAGATGCAATATATGTGTTTAAAATTAAAGGCAAAGTAATTACTTTTAATGTATAAAATGTGGAACATTAGCTACAAGATTTAATTCCTTGGTGCCCACCTCAGAAAGTCAAAATGAGAGTTCAGAGAAGTGATTTTTTTTCATACTTTCTCTTCAATATTATGTAGAAAGACTTACAGATTCAACATGAACTGATAATGAGCATAGAGTTGAAGAGAAGGGATTTTACTTTTGAAATTAATATGGAACTATCAGTTAATAATTCGAAAATAAAATATAGCCTGTCCATCAAAGACAGTCAAATGTTGCACTCAATTATTTGTAAATTAGATTTCATGAATTTTGATTGCTTTGTACTTTCGGTTAACTTTACTTTTTAAATATATTAATTTATATAAACTATTTAGGTTTATTAACTTTTTTGATAACGAAATAAAAAAATTTTCTGATTTTATATCATAAATTTTAAGAATTACTTTTCATTATCTGCTTAAAATAAAATTCCAGGAAGTAGGCAAACTTGCAAGAAAGGGATACGAGATAAATACACCAAAATCAAATGGAT
This sequence comes from Latrodectus hesperus, assembly GCA_037975125.1. NCBI lineage: Eukaryota > Metazoa > Arthropoda > Arachnida > Araneae > Theridiidae > Latrodectus > Latrodectus hesperus. Next base: position 940,497 of record CM075861.1, read on the forward strand.
TCTAAGAATATGTAAAATTTAATAAAGCAAAAAATTACACACTGTTCTTTATGACATGCGTGAATAAGCACAATTAAATTAAAATCAAAAGAAGGAAATAATTAAATGTTTAATGGTTATGTTGATAAATTAATGGGGGAAATTTTTATATAATAATAAATTAAAATTCAATATGATTAATACAAAGGTATATGTATTTGTCAAAATAAGGCGTATAATGTCAAGTAATAAACCTTGGTGCCTTCTTGAAACATCTGCGAAATGCCGGGTGCTCTGGGAACATGTAAAGCCATTCTGATATGTTGATCAGTAACGAACAGATAAACAAAATGTCAAAAGTGTAAATTTGATGGGTATTCTTCGTAAACAATATATTTTTTAATTTACAAAGTAAATAATATGAATTTAGTAATGCACAATGCTACCAAACATGCGGATAGTTCAGTTTCGAAGAAAAGTTAAAGTTAAAGTGAAATATTTTTAAGCTCCGCACATTACTCAGCAATGTCCACAATGCCGGTTCTGGTGTTAATCCCGTCACTTGACAGAAATTCAAAATGAGGAGATATTTAGAAATAAGTTGCGATTTCGAAAGGGTAATAAGCGATTCGTATTTAAAAAACAAGCATGGAGAGAAAAATTTAAAGCTAATAATATAAACAATCCAATATTTATTTAAAATAAATCAATACTGTAAATGTTAACTAAGAAAAAAAATTTATAATTCAAATTAATAAATTATGTTTTTAAAACCCTTAAAAATCTAATATTTAAACTTATTTTACATAATCTTGCTCAATTTTCATAACATTGTATTTCGAAATACTAGTAAAATCAATAAACATTACTAAAATCCAAAATATTACTTAAAGCATCAAACAATAATATAATTAGGCTGTTATTTAAGGAGCATAAATGCTCCTTAAATAAAAGCGCCACTGCTATTCTTCCATCATCAAATATGCACTAGGATGAGAAAACCAGCGTTAAATCAATCTTTGGTCCAACTTGTTTTTTGCTACAGCTTACAATTTTATTGAAAGTTTTTGACATTAGTTTTGCAAACCATATACATATAATTAAGAAGCTTATACTTGTATGCTTTGCATAAGTCTCTATCACACCAGATACATATCATCTTGTGGATTTGCATGTGCTTAATGCTAACCTCAAATATCAAAAATATATTTTCATACTGAAACTCCTTTTCTAAACTTTCTCTCGTCAATCTATTGTTAACTACATTGATATAGATTTGATAGTTGTTTTATTTCCTCAAATAGCACATATCCTTAAATGTGTCAAGAGATTTTTTCTCTGTCCAAAAACGTCTTTTAGCAAACAACTTTTGAAACTAGATACCAATCTTATTCATCACAGAATAACTAACTTACTTTGACTTTTCATCCATCATCACTACTAATCAAGTATAAAAGCTTTATTTCTACTTTATTTGCATCATGAAATACACTTGTGAGAATAAAGAATATTAGAATAATTTTACACCATTTATTCAGCAATATTTGCTAATGAAGCAAACCTTCAACTGATAATGAAGTTTTTGAATTTTATCATTAGTTGGATTAATTGGATTAAATCATTTATTATATGGTACTGATGCCGGATAATCAAATCATTCCCATTTCTGAAATCAGATCAGAAAATTTTTTGGCAGATATCCTTGATCATATGGAAACAAGAATTTTTTTTTTCACGTGATAGAGATCGAGAATATTAAAAATAAGGAAGAAAAATCTATTTTGACAGCCCTAGTATTTACTTCACCGCCAGGAAATTTTGAAATTTTTTTCTTCTTTCAGATTTTATTAAGAATTTTTGCAAGGATAGAAGGATAGTCTGAATTTTTTTAGCGATTTCTACAGATTCCTAGACTTTTAAGATACTCAAATTCCATGTTATGTTGTTCTGTTTCACTATTTATCAATCCTTTTTTTCCTGCATCAGTTGCTTATAAAATTGTATCGACATAAGTATTCTTTTTACAGTTTGTGCAGGGTATTTTTATTATTTATATTTTTAAAGTAAATCTTTTTTTAAAATTAATTGTTAATTAAATAAGTATTTTATAATTTGTATTTACATTCGAAAAAATGTTGTTCCTGTATTTTTTTTAAAAATTATTTGGTGACATTTAAATTGTATTTTATAATTTATATTTATTTTTTCATGTTTACTTTGGAATTTATATTGCCATTTTTTTAGAATTCATATTTACATTTACCAAATTAAAGTTTTCTGCTTTTTTATATAAAATCCTAATATTTAAAAATATTTTACGCTTTCTATTTATTAAGTTTATATTTTTTAATTAGATGCATAAATTTTTTCCAAAATATAATTACATCAAAATTACGTTATCTTGGCAACATTTTTTTGTCACCAAAAATGTTCAGAAATTGACTTAATGGATTACAACCCCAGCTGTGCCATCATTTGTTCATCTTAACTCTAAACAGCAATCATAAGAAAGAGTTTAGATTGCAACTAACAAATCATTTTACAATACATTCGTCAAACTCTCAGCTAAATTAACGATTCCATCTACAAGTGTAGTATATAATCATTCATCCGAGTTTTGTTGGGTTGGGTTGTGGCCGGCAGTTTTGTAGCTCTTTGCTAAAGTTGCTTATAGGTGACATTGAGGAAAGAAGACACACAAATAGTTGATTGATTGGTATCGTATTGTTGGATTAATCCTTACTGCTGATTGTTCATGGTTGTAACTAAGCTAAAGTCACTAGATCTAAATTAGCACTCAGCAGACAGGTTTCGAGTTTTGTAAGTAATTGGGAAAATCGATGAAAACGTTGCCAGTTTTAATTTAAAAACACTGAGTAACTTACTTTTCAACAGCTTCTGGTCAACATACAGCTACATGAAAAATAATTTTAAAAGAAAGCATTCCATGACTTGCTTGTACAAAAAATAATTAATTAGTTATTAAATTTTGAGTGATACATTAAGAGCAACTTATTTTCAGTTTTAACAAAATTCCGCTTTGAAAAACTATTTCACATGTAAAAATGACAACCAATTATTTCTTCTATGTTTGTAGAACTAAATTCAGATTCTGTCGTGAAAATAGAGCTATCGAAGAACAAACTTTAAAATTTTCCTTTTGACTATTGATTAATTAAGGAAATGAAATTATATATTTTTTCTTCGACGAAATAAATGATACTTTAGTTTTTGACAGTAAGAAAACAATTTAAATGCTCAACAATTTGATGAATTACAGCAAAAGATTTCTTTTATTTTATTAATTATAATATAAGATTTAATCTTACTTTTAGAAATTATGATATTCATACATAAATATATATCAGATTTTCATCGACTAATATTTCTCAGTTTGTTTATAGAAATTTTAAAAATATAGATGCAATTCAAATAACAATTTCATTTATTTCTTAACTTCATAATTAATAATCTAAAATTAAAATGTTGTTGGCCAGCAAATAAATAAAAAGAAAAAGGAAAATATAAATAAATAAAATTCAAAAATGAACAAAATCATTTTTCAATTTTCTATCATTAAATTTTCAAATGATGATCACAAAATCAATTGATTTATTACTTGAATGCAATTCCTAAAATTTTGCAAAATAGAAGTAAGCATTTCAAATTTTAATCAAAGGAAATTTAGAAATTTAATTATTTAAATGTTCGAAAACTCGGTTATAGCTCGAAAACTTAGGTATATTTTAACTCTTAAAAATTGAGCTTGATTTGCATTTGGAGTATAAAATATTTTGTATATGATCTTATGAACAGAATTAATTTTCCTAATAGGTGAACTAAAGCAGTCGTCAAAGAATGTTTCCGAATTGAACAAAACAGTAATTTCGGTAAAAGTTTACCATCGAGTACCCCTTGATTTTTTTGACGATTTCGTTGAGGCCAAGATGTGCTAACCATATGGTTGCTGCCTCAACACAAAAGCTTAGCTAATTACTAGGGTTACCAGAAACTGTATCTTATCGCCAAACCAAAGGGTACCCAATTCTTAACCGAACCCGTTCTTTCTAACCTAGATTTGACTGAAATCTTCATTCATGAAATATAATCACAACTCTGTACTGACTTTAATTCGCAAAATTTTATGCTCGACTTTTTAATATGTAATAATTTCGACAACTTTATATTGTTGAAGTTCTCAAGCTGGTGCAAATATGTACAACATACTATAGGGATTTAAGCAATTATATACTTTTATAAATAGAAAATTTATTTTTAAGATAGCAAGTATTTTTTTGCCATGCTATAGACATTTCTTCCTAAAATTTGTGCATGTTAATGGTAGATGATTTAATTTTGAAAAAATATTCTGAGAAATTTGAAGGCCAATAAGTAACTAAAGAAATTTAAAAGTATTTTTATATGCATCAAAATCGTATTAATTAAAGAAAAAACTCAATAAAATATTTTACCTCTTATATAGGTTGTACGCAAAATAATTTCGTTTTTTGATGAAAAGGATAAATGATTTTTTATAGCAAATATATTACTGAATTATATATTGCCTAATCTGGTCCAATATGTTTTGTCACCTTTTTAGCAGTTGTATGATTCCCCGCTCATGAAATGTTTGTTTTTGGCAAAAATCTGAACCAGTTTATTTTTGATGCCCTGATTAAAGATGGGAAGTTTTTAGTATCTAAAATATTTTCTACAAACCAGAACAAATAATTATCAAAAGGTGCCAGATCAGGAGAATATGGTGGATATAGCAGTATATCCTATTTAAGCTCACATTATCTTGGTGAAACATTATTCCTTTTCTATTTATGAATACTGATCTTTTCGGTTTAAGTAAATAATTCAATTTTACTTGTTGGTGACAGTATATTTCAGAAATGATCTTTATTTTGTCCTGTAAAATCTCGGAAATAAAAACCGATTCCTCTGAAATATTTCTAAACAGATAGCATCACCTTTTCTTTATAAATACTTTCAAGTTGCTTTGAGCCGGTTTATTTTTTATACACATTTTCTCTTGCGTGTAACATTGTAGTAAACAACCCATTTTTCGTCTCCAATGACGATGTGCTTCAAAAATGGAGAACAGTTTTAATTTGTAAAGCAAATCAGAGACGTCAATGTGATGATATAAATTTCTTTTCGTAAGAACATGAGGAACCCATATGCCCAGCTGTGAGATTAAGCTCAGGTATTTCAAATGATGATGAAATTAATCTCTTAGCAATTGTAAGAGTTTATTTACTGGTTTGCATTAATTAATACCTTTATTGTGTCTTCATCAACCTTGGTAATTGGTTTCCAGAACTTAGTGCATTTTCAGTATCAATATCAAAATTGCCGGATTGAAATTGTGTAAACCTATTTTTGAGCTGGTTATCACTTATCAAACTTTTCGTCAACTAAAGTATGTATATATATATATATATATATATATATATATATATATATATATATATATATATATATATATATATATATATATATATATATATATATATATATATATATATATATATATATATATATATATATATATATATATATATATATACCAACTGTGTGAGTACCAATTGATATGCTCAGCGTTTAAGCATCATGATCGTATTTTTCAACATTTCCTTGCATTTCTTTGAAGCGTTTGTCAGATTATGTGGGATCCACACAATGAACAAATTTCTTTTCATTAAATGTTGATATATCTTATTGATGTTTGTCATACTAACACCCGTAAATGACGCAATCTCACGGTATGTCCCATAGCGAAATTGGCTAATTAGTTCATGTAGGCATTAGATGTTTTCTGACATAATAATCGATTTTGGAAGACTTTCGTGGAGTTCCTCCTCGGAGGAATGTCATCCACGACTGAATTCATTATATCTGTTTATTACAGTGCTATAACAAGGTGCTTAATCGTTGCATGAAGAATTAGGTTCGTCGAGGCATTTTTCTCTTGATAATCCAAGACGAAATTTATGAAAAGTAATAGCACGAAAATGTTCAAGGGTAAATTTCAGTTTTTGCCTGAGATAGAATCTTTCATTTTACCGTAAACAATGCAAATTACGCTAAGTTTTTAAAAGATTTTAAGGAAATGGTTAAATATATCAAATTATCATTTGGAAATGTCAGGGAGTGCTTAGATTTACTTATTGCTACCATGTTAAGAAGTATTAAGTTGGGGAAAATTAAATCCATTATTTTTTCGGTAGACAGTTGTAGTGGTAAATATTTCATATAGTACCAATCAAGCAATTTAAGATTGCTGCCCGTTGGCACAGCCCATGTTAGTCAAATTCGAGCTCACGGCAAAAACTTCATTGGGAGGCCCTTCTCTGCTTCACAACAAACTTTCAATTCAATTTGGCAAATGATTCTATTCGATTTATAACGTAAAATAAATTTTCTATTTGATTTGGGTGCCAATCTGATGTGGAGGCCCAAGGCGTTTGTTCCATATGTCCTTGTCTTAGTCAGGCTCAGCATGTTGGAAAGGTGATATTTCAAACTAAAAACTTCTGCTTTTTGTTTGGTCCATTCAGTTGTGATTTACAAGGTGCTTAAAATGGATATCAACAAAAAATATTTCTATACATTTGCTTTGATAAAAGTTGAAAACGCATACCAGACTAATGGCTAAATTGGGGATGGTGTATACGGTTGTGATACTGTAACAACTAATTATGTGCAATATCAGTTTTCAAGCTTACTTTCAGGTACTTTTGATAGTAAAGATGCACTTCATATTGGTAAGTTCTATGTTAGAAAATGTGGATAAAATTACAGAAATGACCAAAGTTGAGCCACTACAGTCCCACCTGTAAACGCTGTAGTCTGTAAATACAAGAGAGAAAGGGCGAATTGAAGGGAACGAGTGTACCAAGTTTGTTGTACCACTGCACGTGATGTCAAATATTGTGTGTATGGCAGTAATGGATTGTTAAGCCATATTATAAGCATTAGCATATCAGATGCTGTCTCATTTGGTGTCTAATGCCTATCATTTGACACCGTTTTCGCGTCAGTGGAATGTTCACAAGATGTCTATCTGCCTTATTCCACCTTGATTCGAAAGCATAAGCGCTTGCATTGATAATGGTGCAATGAACGACGGGCATGAACAACGGAATGTATAGATATAGCCTTTACTGAAGAATTCCGTTTCTGTTAGCAATGCAACAATGGTCAGATTTGAGAGTTAGGAATGCGCCACTCACTGCTACCCCGAGAAATTTTGACAATATGTGGAGACCGTATGGACTGCATAGACTCTTTTTCCGATCTTAATGTAAACTATCATGAGATATTCTTTGAGGATTTCGGATTAATTGCAATCAATTACCAATTCTAGAATTACATTATGCTACTGTTAATTATGGTAAGTACTAAGTATAAAAAACTAAAATAAAAAGTTATTCATACTGTAAATATGATTATTATTTATACTTATAAATTGAATTAAAAAATCTGCTAGATATAGGGTTAATTCAAAACTATTTTAAGCCGGACATGTTCCAAAAGTTGTAGAAGTTTAATGATATAGGAATATTATACGATAAAACTATTATTTTATGGAAAATGTGATACTTTTTAAAACTTAAACTTTAACTTCTCTTATAACTTAAATTTAAAATAACCTTCGAAAATAAAAGCTTGACTTAAATAAATACACATAATATAATTTTGAATTTTAACAATTTTGCTTTGATTATTCAATAGGATCTAAATAAATTTAAATGACAATGTCAAATCAAGTAAAGATAGGCGTTCTTAGTGTCGAGTCTTGTAAATCTGAAGGGCATAAATTACAGAATAGAGTAGATCAAATTCTATGTAAAACTCTTCGAAATAGGGATACCACCCGTAACCATGGCCATCTTATTATACCAGATTATATTGTTCCAGGATATACAGGTATTTTGATATATAAATATATATCACTACTGTAAAATTGATAATGATATAAAAATAATTAACAAGAGTAAAAGTATAAAAGTTACTTTTTGTCTTAAGAATATTTTAAACTTCGGTATATAACTGCCGTTTCTAAAGTCATAAAATAGTAATATGAGATATATAACATTTAAATATTTATTATAGGAAGAGAAATATGACGAGACAAAATTATTAATTTACTGAAAGTATTACATGAATTTGATTAATGTGATAATAGATATGCACAATGAAAGTTATTAAAATTTGGAAGTAAAATGGTAAGTAGAGAGAGAGTCATGGGATTTGGCTTGTATTGTTGAAATTATGAATTGGTAGACTAAATATTAAGTCTATATCCAGTTTACTAGTTTAGCAAGAGTATCAATTTAGGAACATGAATTTGAGGCACTACAGACCGTATAGTAAACAGCCTCAATTTCTTTATGAGTTGAACACAGTCTTTTAATAGATTCTATTAATGACACTGGGAAAAATAACTCTAATTAGGGATGTATTTGACCATGTTTGTGATAGAGCTGCTCTAAAAAACAGAAATAATCTGCCTGAAATGATGTGGTAGTATATACAAAAGATACTGGTTAACCATCTGACTATCAGAGAGCAATAAACATCAGTGTATTTCCTGAATTAATCAATGGATCAGTATAACAATAATAACTACAGAAATATTACTTCATATCTATTCCTCTGGTGACATCTATTTTTGTTAATAAATGTCTAAGTAATGTAAGCAATCCTGAGCAATACAGACTTATTATCAGTTGAGTAATATGTGAGTTGGTAGTGACTTCATAATAATGTAGGAGGTACATTGCATATTTGAATCTTCTTACTAGAATGTAATTAGACAAGGGATACATATATTTGAATGACATGAGTTGACATTCATTGACAAATACAACAATTTCTTAGAATTTATATGTCCCTCAAATATGACCTAATATTGATCATAAATAGTTTGACAGTTTGTTGGGATTATTTCAAGAAAAAATAATTATCTAATTTTACTCTTCTCCTAGTCACAACAAAATTTTAACTTTTATTGAGAATTTTAACAGTAATTTAAATTATCAAAGACTGAATAGTGGGAAACAACATTATTAATGAATAAATATTTCTTTAAGTACATCTAATGCTTTGTAATGTCTTTATCAAATTGAGTTGCAGCATATATTTTGGTTAGAAAATGGGAAACAAAATATTAAACGAGGATTCCTAAAATTTAATTTTCAAATCAATGTGATCTAAATTTATTTATCTGAGTCTGTTGTATCCATTATAAGTGAGTTAAGTGACATTAGAAAAAAATCATTATTTTCCATTTAAACATTAAAAAATTAAGTATCACTAATTATAAGCAATTTGTAAATTGCTAAATATATTCTTTATTGTCACATTTTTAGATTTGCCAAAAACCTAGTTGATTTAAAAATTTAACTCGTTCAGACAACTTGTTGTGTTGTTGTTACTAATCCCAGTTGGTGCAGCTCTGCTACACCAACTCCATAAAACCAAAAATCTCCAAAAAGTCTAAAAACAGTAAAGGGTCCTTCAAAATCTCACGAGCAGTAAAATTTAGGCACTCGAGAATATGGTTGGGGGAAGCCTGTGTGGCCTTACACCAGTGACACTCAGTAAAGAGTTTCCGACCCTGCTGGAAGGTGAGGGAACTAATGTGACCACTCAAAAAGTCAGACAACTTGAAAGATAGCCGTTGTTTGTGCAAATTAAATACAGGTAACCCTCCTATAACACGGTATTTTATAACACGGTTTCGCTATAACATGATTCGTAAATTGCGGGAAAATTCCTACAACACGTCATCCTATAACACGGTTTTGTTCCAATGTTACAGCTTGTTATCAGTCGGCGGAAACATGTTCACTCCTTACTTCTTTACTGAAGACATTCAAGAATTATTAGTGGAAGTTGACGAAGCGGATTTGATGGAAATGGCATCCCTGTATGCAAATCAAATAGATTTTGAGGACGCTAGCTCTGATGAAGATTGTGCAGTTAAGAATTTAACATTAAAAGAATTACAAGAAGGCCTATGCTTAGCGGAAAATCTCGAGTCATTTTTCTTGAAAACAGACCCTTCCACGGAAAGAAGTCGAAAATTCAAAAGGGAGCTGCAAAACTGTTTAACTCCATACCGCGAAATTTACAATGACCTAGTAAGAACTAGTCAGCAAAGTTCGATTACAGATTTTTTTAAGAGGGGAAAACATACAAAAACTTTAAATAGAGAAAAAAGTTCTGAAAGTGAAGGCGATATCGTTCCACCCAAAAAACGTTCTCGGTTGATTGTACTGAGCAGTGACGACGAATAAATTCATTAAATTAGGGTTGCGTTAGATTAAAATATTTTTTTCTTACTTTGTGTTGGATATACATTTATTATTTAATAAAAATTAAGTTGTTTATGTCGAATTAAAAAAATATTTGTTTTTAATAAGTTTTTGGAACGTAACCCCCTTTTTGTACTAGTTCTGGGTCTCATACAACACGATTTCACACAACACGGCATTTTCTAGGAACCTAACTACCGTGTTATAGGAGGCGTTACCTGTACATCGAATTGCTTATTATTCCTCCCTCGGAAGCTAGGTATGACGGAAGATTCGAACGAAAAATTAGTTTAAAACTACCCCAGTAATTCCTCAAAAAGTAAACAAAACACAAAACCGACATGCTACAATAAAATATTATCCATCTTAAACCAAGAACCATGCAAAGCTGCTGTGAAATTCTGCTCTGTCCGAACTAGTTGGTATAAATTACTGATTTTGTATCAATTATATACGAGGTTCCTCCATACGATGCTCATTCTGTTGTACCAAATGCTATTGCAACGCTTCCATCAATAATCTCTTATAATATTACAGTTTCTTGGTCACAATGATACCTCATTCCTCTAGATTTCCAATTCTGAAGTTATATTAAATCTAATGTGTACATCCCAGGTCCACACTAGATGTTATAAGAATGGAAAGATGTCATAAAATGGTAGATTATGTAGATTTCTCTTGCTATGTTGTGTTCATCATTATTTCTACAATTTTCCTGCTCCATTCCATTGGAGCCTTGAAGGTGGACACATTTGTGGAAAATATCAATCCGCAACAACCCACTTGGTCCTGCCTGAACGCCAGAGGGCGTACTTTGCAACTTGTATTTTGTATTTGTTATATAGTTTTTTAGTCGCGCTTTTGTTTTTGCTTGCTTTTGTAGGAGAACTATGTTTCTCTGCTCGGGTCGATTTAATCGGCCAAAAGTATTTGTTATTTTGTTGTGTTATTAAATATTAGTTACGTTTTCAATTGCGTATTTATTTGGAATACTTATGCAGTGCCTTCACTGGATCTATTTAGTTTTTGGTTTGATATATATATATATTTTTTTCAACATTGAAAATTTGTTATTCTTATAAAAGTATTTCCATTACTTCTGTTTTTTTTTAGTCTTTTGTAATATTCTTCTTAGTAAATGGTATACACCAGTAACTTGACTTTATATATATATTTTTAACAAAAGTAATATACAAAATTTTTGTAAAATAATATTATTTAATTGTAAATATATGTAGATCTCTCAGGCCAAACTTAATATTTACTTTATATTTCAGGAATTTTGCGTCATACCTTTATTAAAACTGATTTTTCCGGTCAGCAGCCCTGTTCAGTTATCAGCAATATAGCAGTCAGAACTCAAGAAAATCATACAGCAGACAATAATAATGAATAAATTTCTTTTCAATTATGGATTGTTATTACAAACATTATACTCATATTTAATCACACATGTTTGCTAAAATTAATGTTTATATATTTCAAAATTACTTTTTTTATTATTTTGTAATTGCTTAAGGGGATTGTGTGTGACATAAGAAGGTGATAAAAATTTGCATTTGCTACCTTAATTTTAGATAATTTTGAAAAATTTTAGATTAAGTTTTTTTTTTGGTTTTCGAGTAATTAGAGCTTTAATTTAAATGATCATCTTTGAGAAATTATTTATCAAATAAAAATTAATATTGAAAGATATATCTAATTTACCTAAATTGTTTGAAAAGAAAATTTTCAGACTGTTTTGTTAAGTTATTGTAAAATTGTGTGTGAAATATAACAATAATGTATTTATATATTATTGCTGTTGTTCTCGTATGTAATTTTTATACTCACTCCATATTTCTTAAAATTTTTATTAATTAATAACCTTACTGCACAATTAGAATTTTTTTTTAATATTTTACATTGCCAAGTAGTGTTATGTTTTTGTAATTTCGTATATGTAACTTCCGTTTTTAAATTTTTACTTTCAAATTTTTATTGATTTCAATTTAAATTTTTCTTAGGCGTTGGAAATACACACACGCACAGTTCATTTGCATATTGTTTATTTTTTCAAATCATTGTGCAAATGAAATCGATGCGTCTTTCCTCCTCTTGTTTCGTTGATGAAAAGGGACAAGTTTTATTTTTTTCGTTTCTGTTTTTTTATTGCCAGTATTATTCATTCATTATTACTCTAATGTTTTTATAAATTTTTCAACTTGTTCTATTTAGAAATGGTTTCATAATTTATTAAAAAAGTTTTGCGTACATAAGTTACTTTATTAATTTCCAAGAACCATTAAAAATATTTTTTTTAAATTTAAACTAGTTTTTGTAGCAAGTTCAGGAAATAGGAAGAAATCGCAGGGTGCGAGATCAGGTGAGTAAGGAGGATGATATTAAACAGTTGTTTTCTTTTTCGCAAGAAATTCATTGACGAGTAGGGATCGGTGACCAAGAGTGTTGTCCTGCAACTGCACTCATGATTGCTCTACCCACATTTTTGGTCTCTTCTTCCGGATTGACACACGCAAACAAAACAATATTTTGAAGTAGAGTTCTTTGTCACAGTGTGTAATTCAGTGATAAATTCTAGATGCACAATGCCCTGGATACCAAAAAATACTTTTATTAAAACTGACTTTCTCTAAGTAATATGACCTTTCCTTCAGAGCTATCTCGGCGGAATTTCTGCTTCCGTGGAGATTGTGATGATTTCCACGTTGCCGATGTTCTCTTGGGGTGAAGGTCGTACAAAAAACACCACTTCTCGTCTCCAGGAACAATTTTGCCAAGTTAAGAAGAATCTTTGTCAACAGCCGAGATTAAGTTTCTCACTATTTCCATTCGTATTAACTTTTGGTCTGAGTTTAAAATGTTGGGAATGACACATCCTGTGCCTATTATGATCCTCAGTAAACATCCGCTGGCATCTGGCCTCTGATATCTCAGCTGATTCTACTATTTGGGAAATTGTTTGCTGCCTTTTCTCTCGTACCACCGAAGACATCTATTTGATGTTTTCATCTGTGCAAGAAGTCACAGGACGGTCACAGCTTTTGTCATCTCCAGCACTTTCCCTGCCTTCTCTAAAACGATGATGCCACTCAAAAGCTTGCGTTTTCGATATGGTTTCACTTCCGTATACATGCTTCAACATTTCGAATGTCTCCAAAGCACTCTTTCCTAAGCAATATAATTCAAAGTCAACTCAAAAATTTAATATTAATTTTCTGCTCAATTGATGCCATTTCTTTCTATCGCCAGTTACAAAATACACCTGCCTACAAAAAAGTTGTTACCGCTAGTTTTTAACCACGTTACTTGGTATATATATATATATACAAGCTGACCCAGCCACGCGTTGCAGTGGCTGAGTTTTTAAAATACATTGAATCAATTTTTTACTAATTCTTGGGTTCAATCAAATTAATATTTTCTAAAAAAAAATTAGAATAGGTTCATTCATAGGAGATTAAAAATAAAACGTTTCACCAAAATTTAATAGTAATAGGTAAAGTATCGAAATTTTGAAATTAAGCACAAATCAACATATACTTTCTGAATTTACATTTTATTCATCTTATATTAAATTATAGTTTGTAATCAGTGACTTACTTATAAAATATACTATATAAATTAAAGACATCTAAAAATAAATTGTTATAAATGAGGTAGATAACATTGACATCGAACTATTATTATTTTAATTTTAAATTATATTAAAACTAAAAATTTTTTCCGCGGCATTATACTGAAATAAAAAAATTAAAAGAATTTATCATTTGAATAAATAAATTAGATCAAAATGTTCTACTGAAGAAATTAATAATTATCAAATTATAAAATAAAAATAAAAAATAAAAGGCTATCAAGAAATACTTACATATTTTCGAGGTGGTATGAAAATTAGTAGCGAAAAACAGTAATAAATAAAATTTTATTTTACTATTTTTAATATTAAAAATATTCAAACTGAATACTGCACAATAATAACACAATACAAAGTATAATTATGAAAATGATTCACGAAAAATTGTTATAGTGTCATTATACATCATGAAAATATATGTAAATTCTATATTTAACCACGCGCTTGCGCACGCACGATAATTTTCTCGAAGATGGTATAATATAGAAAAATAAACACGTCGCCATCTGCCGAATACCTGTGCAACTTAGATGCTAAACCGCCATCTATTAGGAACTTACAGAACTAACCAAAAAAATTAAAAAAATTTAGGATTGTACTACCCCTAACATTTAGGGGGATGAAAAATAGATGTTGGCCGATTCTCATAGATACCGGATAAGCACAAAAAATTCTATCAAAATCGGTCAAGCCGTTTCGGAGGAGTATGGCAACGAAAACTGTGACACGAGAATTTTATATATTAGATATATATATATATATATATATATATATATATATATATATATATATATATATATATATATATTGGGTTTTTCTGATGAAAGCTTACATACTTCCTCGAGAGTAAAATACAAACAAGTGATACGGAATCACAAAAAAACTTATCACTAGCTTCTCCTAAACGTAAAAGCAAAAGCAACATAAATAAATTACAGCTGATATAACATTGAACTTCGAATCAACGACTTCCGAATGTGACCACGTCTTCTCTGCATGGAAATTTGGCCATTATTAAATATTCTAAGAATGTTTTGCATTTAATATCAGCAAATGCTGTCATAATTGAAATTGAACATTCTTAAAATAACTGTCTTTTCACGCCAATTATAGCACTGTGAAGGTTATTCTCTGGCCCAACATAACTATATAATTCCAAGCCAATATGTAATGAAAATTAGGAAATCTTTTGCAGAGATTAAAACTGTCAAAAATCTAGATTTTTAGTTACCTTTATCTTTACATTCAGTGAAAAAATTTTTTCTATTCATCTGTTTTCATCCTTTTACGCTCATTTATCCGCATCAGTTTCACTTTCAAAATTTTATCAAACTAAAAACTCACTTAGGTGATTTTTTAAATCAACATTTTCTTACTAGCTCTATTTCTTTCTTTTATAAATCTGCCAAAATATATTTCAAAACATTTTGTTAAATAGTTTTTATTATTTGCTGATTACATACTTTTTTCATTCACTTTAAGATTTTAATTTTTAAAATATAGGGTCATTTTTTATTTTTAGATTAATATCTATAAATTAATATATTTTTAATGTCCTTTAAAGTGGCTATGACAATATCGTGTGCTTAATACACATAATGGCATTACATGCAGATGTTACCATTTCAAAAATCGTATCTTCATTTTTATAAATAAAACAATTTTATGATAGTAAAACTAATTTTAAGATAAGAGCCAAGAGTTAAATAATTTAATTTTAAGATAAATCTTTTATACCTCTAATATTTTATACAGTAAAAGGGGACCCATGTCAATTCACGCAATTTATTTAAATACAGATTAATACATATAAAAAGTCTACGTGCCAATAATTCCCAAGTGTAGATGACGATTCTCACCATAAACCTAAAAACACAATTGATAACGTCTCAATATGTTTCTAAAAACATTTGCCAACTCTTTTGATGAGAGTTCTGCACTGGCATTGCGAATATTTCTTCAATTCTTTAATTGTATGTGAGTTATTATTTTAGGACATTCTCTTTAAATTACCCTACAGCAGTGTTAACCAAACTTTTGACATATGTATACCCTTTCTAGAATTTTTGAAACTCTGAGTGTCCATCATCTAAAAATTGATTTATTTTAATAACAATAAAAATTTATGTATTTTTGTGGCGTACACAAAATTAAAGAAAAGGGAAATAAAATTATTCATTAAAAATATAAATAAAAGTTATGTGTTAAGTCATAATTTGGTTCCTTGTTTGTTAATTTTAATCTCAAATGCTTCCCCATGTCTAAAAGTCTGTCCCCTTTTTTCGACTCAAATCTCTGCAAGTGCTGAAAAAGCAACTTCACGTAAATATGATGATGGTAAAACCAAGATGTTTTTCAGCAGTTTTACTACTAAGACTGGATACATATGTTGCATTTGTAACCAGAATGGTGTTAAGATACAATCCCTATATTTAATTTTCGAAAATCTGTCTGAAGCCATTTCCAACAACTGTTCTTCTTCTGCATGCTTCAAATCTTCTGGAATGGATGTTATGTTAATATTAAACGGATGTCCTATCCATTCAATATTGATTGAAGATTGACTTTCGCCTCAGTTGATTCCATTAAATTTTTATTGTACCGTTGAGGTTACGCGTACCCTACTTTGGGAAACACTGCCTTACAAATTACCTGGCTTACCTTAAAAATCCCAGATTGGCAGATCGAGTTATCTATGAGGCCATAAACCTGTGGAAACTCAGAAAGCTTTGTGGTTACATGACATTGATAAACGTGAGTTATGTGTTGTAGCGCCATCTAGCTAGAAAAACGTGAACTCTCTTTCGAGATGAATGGTTTTCATTACACATTTTTGAGAGTTTATTATGCTATTAAAGAAAATTTGTCTAATAATCTGTGGGTCTAGGTTGGGTTTGTTGGATTTTGTAGGACAAGGTAACAAAAAGAAAGAACAAGCTACGTAAGGAAGTAAGATAATTTAAGATATTATGTTCATTCTCAAGTTATAAATATATTATGATATTGAAATTGTAAATTCAAAAAGAATTCATCTTTTTTTTAATAGAAACTTAAATTTATTCTTGACAAAATAAAGCGAATAAGCGACTATTGAGAAATTAATTCTTTTTCAGTGCTTCGCGGAATTAAAGTGGCGTATTTTCAGACACGTGCTGAAAGAATTACAAAATTCAGTAAAATACATTGAAATGGACAATTTCCTGTTATTATAATCACGAAGGAGGAACAGTTTTGTCGCATGCAGTGATGATCGAAGAGCAAATGACAATGGGCAGTATTAAGGCCAAGGCAGCCTATCTCACCGCAGTAATCAGAATTGGATGACTAAGATTCTTTTCCTGTCCATCTAAGATTGGCGTTTTTCACAAGAGTTTGAAATCTTTATCTTTATTACGTGGTTCTATAATATATGTGAAAAACAAAAAAAGTCATATTTCTTTTTATTTTTATAATTATTTTCTTTCACGCAAGATTTCTCTACAAAGGAATTATTTATTCATTCTAAGAATAATATTAAGATATATTCAGACAATTCTACTATCATGTTTTATTCATGTGGTTTTAGTGATTAGTTAATATTATGAATAATGAAGAACTAACTGTCAAAAATTCAATTCATATTAAAACAATTAAAAATTAATATTAATAAAATTCATAATTAATAAAGTGAGATTTATTCATAATTTATATATTATTTAATTAAACATCAAATATTTAATTTCAATATTTGATATAAGAGTAGTACAACATTTCGTAATATTAAAATATCCAATATCACGAAATGTTGTTCTACTGTTATAATAAGTAGAAAATTCATAAAAAATATTTTTTTTCCTGAATATTAATAAAATTTTCTCATTTATTTCGTAAAATTACAGTATGAATTTGAGATTTATATATGTAAATATTGTTTAAATCAGGGGTAATCATGAAGGGGACCGCGATCGACCTGTGGATCACCAAGGCATTTTGGGGTGATTGCTGATTCGAATTTTTATATTCCGCATACCTAAAAATATACTTGTTGATCTCCCGAGACAATTAAAAAATTAAAGACAGCTCATAATTCTGGAAAGTTTTGATTCTCTGGTTTAAATAATTTTAACTTCTAAGTAAATATCTTAGAAATGAAAAATATAAAAGTTAAGCATTTATTTGGTTTGGAGATTATTAGTATCGTATTTAAGCAGTAATTTTTTACATTAATAAATTTCATACTCAAACATAATTAAATACGATGTGGTTTATGTGTGAATTTAGCTTCCGTTGTCAAAAAAAAAAAAAATCATTTAAACTCTTTACAAAATATTACGTTTTTAGCACTCATTGAATAATAAATGAGAATGCGAAAAATAATTTAAAATATTAATTAATTTTTTTGTATATGTACGCCATTTTTTTACATAATAAAAATAAACATCATCAATTGATTTTATCAATATTAATAAATACAGTTTAAAGAACATTCAGTACTTTAATAAATTAAGAAAAAAATTTCTTCAGAAAGACATTAAATTTTCCAATCAAGACATTTAGACTGAGTTAAACTTATTAAAATTGTCGCTTAGACTGTCATGTTTTTCTGTCTAATAGTGTCGAAAGAGAAAATTGTCATTAACACTAATTGGACATATCTGAAAAAGACAAACACGATTTGATTTGGAATAAAAACTGTTAATTCCAATTCATTAAAAAAAGTGGGAACATAACTGTGATATTTATAAGCCTTTCTTAAAAAAGGAAAATCTTTTCGTTTATGTATATAAGTATATATCTGTGGATGCTATACATTTGAGATTATAATCAGCTATAATGCTTCACTGAAATGTTATAAATATTTTATGGAAATTCCGGATTACTTGCTATTGCTGACATTATTATTTTATTTAAAATTCCATTCATACTTTTTCAGTTCATGAAATAAAAATTTAGTTAATTTTTTTTAGTAGCTTTTCCTTAACAGATGTACCTGTAACGGCTATCAATATTCATTTTTCGATTTCAGAAATTTGGATTTAAAAAGGCAATAGGCAAAAATTTCACAAATAATATAATAACATACGTGGTGTCAATCACATAGTATTTCTTTAATTGAAAAACAATTTCATTTATTTATCATAAGTAATTATGTTTAAAAAAATTCTGAGAAACTATATAATGCAGAAATAAACGCAAAAGTAATTGAATTTTTTTATTTTTTCAAATGTTTTCTCTTTAAGTCAGCATTTGCCGTTATAAAAGAATAAAAAAACAATTTTTGATGCATAGGAAGTATAACAGAGGCGCACAAGCAATTATGTTCTTTTAGTATTTTAATTAGAATGTCTGGATTTAAAAAAAAACTTGGGTACTAATGATATTTAGAATTTAATGAAAATAATGAATCTTTTGAGCCCAATATAATCTTTGATTCTCTTGAAATTTTCCCAAAAAATATCAAAATACTGTAAAATCCCGTAAAAAAAGTGTAAAATTTGTAATTATCAAAATTGTTTGCTTGAGGATGAATATTACAAGCCTCAATTGGAAAACTTAAATCATTTTAAATAAAAGAATTTAAGAATCTATTTTTACCCATTTGAATGCTCGAAAATATTTAAAAATCTAACAACAGTTTGTGCTAAGCCTCTATTTATATTTAATATGGGTGATCAGTGGTCTAAGATTAATTCTGCATGAATTCATTGCTATATGACATGGAACCCATTTTTCATATGCTTGCAAACGATTTTCTTAAATGTTCTAAAAATAGATATATTTTACTTGTCGTTTAGATCACTTTTTCGACAGGATCTTATTAGACAGAGACATAAAAATTAAAGTGGATTCCGTACCACTACGAATATTCAAACCCGATTTGGGAACGAACTTAACTACTGAATCGAAAGGAGAGCCATAACCCTTCGACTGCCATCTTGTCTGTTATCAGTAGGTAATCAACGGATTCGTGAATGCAGATATTTATTGTTAAAATCTCATTTTCAAATGTTATTACTGAGCTCCTTTAATTATATAGGTACGCGAAATAAAATCCATATATACAAATATAATTCTCATGTGTACATTAATATATTTTAAAAATTGCATTGGCATGTTTAATTTGTGTAGCATTTTTAAGAGAATTGCATTCTTATATTTATTTTTTATTGAGCACACACATTTCTTAAATTAAATTTCACTTGTGGGCTTTTAGTATTATAATTTTTAATATTTTATGCATATTTTTATTTTTTGTTCATTTTTTTATGTTCAGTTATTAATAGAAATGTTAAATGTTCAAGTCGTTTACATTATTTATCGTAGAAAAGGTTTGATATCTCATAGTTTAAGGATCTGTATAGAAATCTCGTACAGATTCAAGAAATTTATCTATATAATACCAGCATTTGTCATAAATACAATAATTGGAAAAGTTCTGTGTTCTAGCAATTAAAACATAATAAATTTTTATAAAATAAACTGCATAAATATTTTGACAAAAGTTACTTTTATTGTGATTTGTTAGTGAACTTTTTATATCTTATATTTATATAAAGGGGAAATTATATTTTTTACTTTATAAATTATACTTTTAGCATTATAAATTATACTTTTATAAATTATAAATTATACTTTATAGAAATTATAAATTATACTTTTAGCAAATCGCAAAACGTGCGATCTGCTAAAAGAGTAAAAAAATGGTCTTATTTTTCTACCGTTTGGTAGCAGCTATTCTTTTTTTTTTTTTTTTTTTTTTTTGTAAAAGATTAATGATATTCGACCTTTCAAGGAGGAAAAAGATTTTTTTATGGTTGTCGCATTTAGTGGTTTTATTACTTTTCCTCCTAAGCATTATTAGTTTTGTTTGGCACTTGTGGTTGGGGAGGGTACAAAAAACAATAGAAACAGGAAAAAATCTGCCCACTCTTTCAGATTTAGAGACGAAGCAGGCAGGGTGCAATACCTCATCCTTGCGAAACTGTTTATGAGAATCGCTATGATGTCCAGACTGCGGTGGAAAGTTGTTACTTTTTTAAATCTCATTCGTGGGGCAGACTTGTAAGGCTCTCGTAGTAATAACCTTCCATATTAAGCATAGCAGGGTGTTTACCGTTACTTACGAATGAAAAAATTCTTTAAAAAAAGCTACTGACTTTAGAGCTTTTAAAAATCAAATCTAAGATTTAAATAATGTGAAATACTTGATTTTATGGAATTACTGAGACAAAATATTTCATTTTGTTCACGTTTCTTTAGGATTTTAAAATAAAAACTCTCTTGATTAAAATTCCAAGCATTTTCTTTTTTTTTTTGAAAAAAAAGTATTTTTATTATGAAGAAATGGAAATACTATAAATAAATTAACAATTATCTGAGTCATCTATTTACTTAATTAAATGAATTTTAGAAAATAAAATTTAAAAAAAAGCTAAGAGAAAAAGTAAGTAATCACACAATTTCTAGCATTTCATTAATTATTATTTAAATTCTAAAATTTATTATTATTGATTGTTTTGTGATTTTTTTTATTTGACAGGTAAACCAATAAAATATATATATTTTACATATATTTTACCAAAGTAAATCTATAAAGTCAAGACACAAATACTTATAAAAATTTATTAATAATACAGCATTTTATAATGTAATTAATAACACGATAGTCAATTATTTAAAAAATTGTTTAATTTATTAAGCATAATTGAACGTTAAAATTTTAAATTTCATAAATACCAATAAAATGAAATTTTTTATGTTAAGTTGTATATATACATACATATATATATATATATATATATATATATATATATATATATATATATATATATATATATATATATATATATATATATACATATATACATACATACATACATACATACATATATATATATATATATATATATATATATATATATATATATATATATATATATATATATATATATATATATATATATATATATATATATATATATATATATATATATATATACAGAGAGAGAGAGAGAGTATTGCGTGATATTTATTTATCCTTCATCATCTGGGAAACTGTCACTGAAACAGAAAGAGGTCTAGAGAAAAATATAACTTCTGAACACGCAAGGAACTAGAGATACTTTCTATTTTTGTGTTATAAGTACTGACATAATTCAATATTACCATTATACTTGATTTATAAGAACAACTAGAAAATGAATATTCAAAGGGAGAAAAAGTTGCTGGAAGTAAATTTTAAATGTAAGCACTATTTATAATTCGACAATCTAGTATTTCTTACCAATAAAAGCCTGCAAAATTGCTTATAATTTTGAAAATTTCATATGTGATCAAAAAATTTTTATACTATTTATAAAAAAGTTTAATTAAGGAACAAATATTCCATACCATAAAAATCAGTCTTTTTGAAATTTTGGGATAGTTATATTTCTTCCTCTTCTAATTTTATGTTGTCCAATATTAATAAAATTGTATGCAAAACAATATATCAGGTTAGCAATTTAAAATCATAACTCAGTACATAATTAGGAAGATGAAATTTTCTGCTGTGTTATAAAGTGACAGTTAAATATTTTTGAATTTACAGTAAACATAAAAAGAAATTAATTTTGCTTGGAATAATTCTAAGTTTAAGTATATTCTATAAAGTGTCGTAAAATTAATACTTAATATCTCATATTAATATATATAAGAATTAATTATACATTATTTCCATTAATATTAAGGGATGCCATCAATTAATTAAATATAACAATGCAATTATTTCTTCCCCCCTATATATATATATATATATATATATATATATATATATATATATATATATATATATATATATATATATATTATATGTATATATAACCTTTTAATTTGGAAAATGAAGCATAATATAAGCAATCTGTTGTAATTATTTTTGTTAACAAAAATATTTAAATTATACCTTTTCCACTGAATTCAATTTTTTGCAGTGGCAGTAATCTTTATAACATAATACAAATATTGCGCATCCAAACTTTTAGCGAATAAATGTAAATGCATAAATGAACGTATATTTACAACGTTTAACTGTGCTAATGTTTTTACATTTTGTTTTCATTTTATGAAATTTTTTAAACTGATATATGTGCCACATAATGTAAAACAAAGATCAAGATTTTACGGCTAAGTGGTTCATGACAATGATAATCAGAAATTGCTACATAATGTAAAACATATGTGTGCCAAATAATGTAAAACATAGATCAAGATTTTACAGCTAAGTGGTTCATGACAATGACAATCAGAAACTTCGAACGAAATTTCATTTACATGGCTTTCTCGAGCATTTTTATAAATTTTTAAAACTGTTTTTCTCAATCACATTTATACGGTATTTCTGCCAGAAATTACCTTAATAGTTTGTTGAATTATTTAAAAGGGTAAAATGGCATCTTTCTTAAACTTGTTTCCCATTTTCTTTACGATGTCCGCAACACTCTTGTTGCAGAATTGCTCAACATTTTTTCCAAGCAATCGTTCATGCTCTTGTACAAATCATTCAACCTGGAATGCAATAATGAGTATTTAAAATAAAAGTTTTAAATATATTAGTACATGTGTGTGACAGTAGTATTTTGCTATGTTTTCTAATTTTTTTACTATTGTTTACGACCATATATTTTCATCATTCTTTAATTAAAAATTTTGTACTTTGATATATGATAATTTTTTTATCCGTGATTATTGTTCTCTTATTTTTTATAAATTCAACTGATTTTTATAGTAACAGTTTATTTGGAATTTAGTATTTAACAATTATTTATAGTTTACGCACAGTTTTATTTGTTTTTTAACTATTGCATTTGTAATTAAGAACTTACGCTTGAAAAACATGAAAAAAGTCTTTCTTTCCATCAGCAACACTTTTTATACGCTGAATGGTATTTTTTCCCAAATTGCAGCCCGTCAAAACTTTACCATTGGTAAAGCAATCAATTATGTCTCGTACTGAACCATTGGCTGAAAAGAGAAATTGTAAATTTTTATTCTTACGAATGATTTTAACTACAAAAAAAAAAAGTTTTCACGGAGATTTATAGATCAGAGGTAAAATAAATATTGTAAATATTATGTAGCATTAATAAAGTGATGTTAAAAATTTTTCTATAGAAAATACTCTTATTTGTAATACAAGCACTATAAAAACAAAAATATTGCCACAAAAAATTCATTAGCAAATTTAGAATGTACATTTCCCCCTTCAAGTCCCACAGGCTGCCTCATAGTGTGCCCTAGTTGCCGGTGAGGGGTGTTCCTGGGCGGAGTGGGTGAATTACGTCGGGAGAGTAATCTCCTGGTAGGGTCACCCAAGGCGTGAAGGCCACTCCTCTATGTCCAACTAAAGCTTGGGGCAACGGAGCAAAGTCAGACTTCTACCCTTGGGTTCTGCCTTGGGTGCTCCAGGTACACTGTACAAACAGAAGCTGTTCTTACATCCCATTTCTCTGGTACCAAGGCCTACCCTCTCTGTCACAAATGTCGAGTGATACAGGTCTCCCCATCTCATATTTTTCAGTGCATTGGGTATGAGAGAGGGGACTTGGAGTTGAGACCGGAGGTGGTGCTTGAGAGACTGACTATTTTTGGATTCATGGGGCTGGTGTGATGGTACGGTCACGCCAGTCGGGGATAAGTAACAACAGAATGTACATTTCTGAGTAATGTACATTCATTATAGCTATGCATTTTCATTATAGCTCATTTGTTCACTTTTTCCAATAATATTTTGCAACAATCAATCAACAATCAGAGAGATATTTAACATATAATTTTTGTTCTTCCTTGAACTTGTCTACCTAAATACAAATAGCAACGGTCCTGCCATAGGGTTTCATGGTCCACATATAGAAATTTATAGTTACAGTAGATAAGAATATTCTAATTGACGAGTCATCTGAAACATCACGTCACTTCATATGCAAGATAAGTTTGAAGTGTTGATTGCAAAACTCTCAAGCACGGGAACAAGACCATTGCCAAAGTTGGAATTAAAATTGTCTTTATATTTATAGATAATTGTATGTACGTTTATATTTATAGATAATTGTTCCTTGTACGTAGCAATCCACTGAAAGTAGCAAATATACATTCATATTCATATTCAGCTCCCCAAACTTCATATTTCCTCAGAGAGTGTAAAATTTAAATTTTGCTTTTTATGAAATAAATAATTTTATCAATTGAGAAGGCAAATTTTTATAAATGCGTTTTATTTTGTAGAAGATAATTCTCACTTCACTGAAAGGATTACAAAAAAAATTTTGTATGATAATAACTGTACTTTTAATGTTTTTTCTTTTGATATGTATTCTATAGTTCAAATGAAATATAGTACTTTGAATACTATTAAAATGAATTTTTATTAATAGAATCATAATAGTTACATATTTTATTTTATCAAGAATGCTTATATATATATATATATATATATATATATATATATATATATATATATATATATATATATATATATATATATATATATATATATATATATATATATATATACCTTGAATTACCAATCAGAAGCTTTTTTGTTTTGGGTTCTGACAAAAATTATCGTTTAAATAAGCTATAGTCATCTATCGTTCTATCGTTTTAAAATAAAATTATTTAACACTTTTCACGAAAAAGAAAATGTATAGTAAGTTTAAATTTCAAATAAATGCTTTAGCGTTTTACTTAAATTAATGGATATAATAATCAATGGATATGAGAGTGGGATAAATAGATTGCATTATTTACTTTTATTACTAATCGAATAAAAGTTTCTACATTCGTATGTTGTACCAACATTGTTCCTTGTACGTAGCCTTGAGTAGGGTTCTACCAGTTTCATTGAAGCAACAGGTGGAGTCTTCGTGATTTTGAAGCAGAGACCAAGAAGAAGTCCCCCAATACTTGGTCTGCCACTCTCAGGAGCATCATTCCACTAGGAGGACATTGCGACCAAATTAAGCCCCAGCCAACATGTTTTAACACGACAAAGAAGAAAATCTGATTTTTTTCCCTACATGTCTATAGTATGATTTTTTTTTAAAAAAATATGTAACGAAATTTACTACTTTTCCTCGACTTTTGAAAAATTGTTTTCGCTTATTAGAGTACATGCGTTTATGTCTTTTCCAATACATCAGTGATAAGAAGTACAGAGGAATGCTATAAGGAAGATTCCTTAATTCAGTACTAATGATTGTATCTAAAGGAAAATTTCAAGTCTACCATTCATCATTTGATTTATATTTTGCTGATTAATACGTGAGATAACATTTGCAGTTGATAAAATGTTACAAAATTGATCAAAGAATAACTAATAGATAATAACGAAAAAGAATATGCACTTTTTTAACAACTGAATATGATGTAACAACATTCTTTTCTGAAAATTACCAGAGTTTATATGCATTAAATTTTTGATAAGAGTTCGTTTCATTTCAGGTTAGAATATGTTTAGCTTCTGAAGAAATGTTTAATTTATAGATTGTTTAATTCTTACTACTATAGGCTAGGAAAAGCCTACCATACATTAGTATAGTAGGCCTGCTTATCCGATAGTGAAGATGACTACTTCTATCTTTAGTAGCCGGTCTTTATAAATTAAAAGCAAGATGCAAGCAGAAAATTCCCCAATACTTCTTATTCTTAATGGACTTGCACGGTACTGGGCACCTCTGCTCAATAGCCTTTTGTGCCATAGCCTCAAGCCCATGAACTCTTAGTTCGAATAAGTTGGTTCGCCCACTTTATTTATAAAGTCAGACAAACCCTTTATGGAGCTAATACGTAACTCTTTAGTACTGACGATTCCAAAAATATTAAAACGAATGGAGGCTAGAGCATCACACTCAAAAATGACGTGATACGCCTACTCATCATTCTTAAGGCATTTCCTACAATTAGGGTCTTGAACGAGTCCCATAGTATGGAGATGTTTCCTGAAATGATAGTGTCCAATGATGAAGCCTACGATGGTACGTATCTTCTCCCTAGAACAACAAAGAATTTGAATACTTTTGGCGTGCTTTCGACCAGAAGTGTTAAATCAAGATTTATTCTTCTTCCCAATAGTTGACGGGCCACCTTCAGAGGTATCATTTTAATTGGAGGACATTGCTACCACGATCTATTTAACCTGCCACCACCTCTAGCGAACCTGCCATTCTGTTAAGCTGGGATTCGTACTCATACCTTCTGATAATGAGAACGACGCCTTAAGCAACCATGTGGCAGATATTTGCCAAACAATAAATAACAGCATCCAATAATTTAAAATTTAGATTCCATGCAAGATAGATATTTTATCAAACATTTTCAAACACAGCATTAAGGCTCAACGTGGCCTAGAGCTTTGTGAACATAGCTTTGAGATTCGACCTAAGCTACTGTTGAACTACAGTAGATAGATGTTGCACTTTAGCACGCATGTCCTTTAGGTGTGAGTGCCTGGAAGTTTTCAGGGTTTTCTTCTTTGCAATTCATGATTACGCCCCACTATCTATGAAAAGTGACAATTTTTACGGTGTATACTAAAATGCCTTTTAACGGTCTTCGACAGTTATGTTCTCTACTACGCTTTGTCAAAACACAAGAACATTAAGATTTATCGGATCTAGAGGTAAGACATTGTTCTTCAGAGCATAAGGTCTCGAGTTCGATCCTAGCAACTGTTGAACAATAGGATAGGAATATTCTCCCTTCTGCATGCACGACTGTCGGGGTGGATGTTTGGCAGTTTTCTGGGTTTCCTCGCTTTTGAAACGTAAATATGGACCATTATCTATGAAAAATCCCCGAAAAGAATACGCCCTGGATATTAAGATGCATTAAAATGGCTGTTCACAGTGCAATGTCAAAACTTAAGAACAAAAGTAAAACCAAATTTTAACTTGATGAGAAAATTTTTTAAGTTTTCATTCATTATAGTGATTAAATCAGATTATTCTCAATACTATTAACATATTTATCCAACCGTTATTCGTATCTTATGTAGCAGGGATGGCGAACCAATGGCACGCGTGCCACAAGTGGTACGTTTGAAAATTTTGATGGTACACACAAAAACAAAATTATTTTTAATAAGTTATTTTTTTTGATAGAAATGAATTAAAAATTATTAATCTACACTTAATTTATGATATAAATTTGTAGTACTGAATACATATCTTAGTATGTTAACTGGAACAGTCAAATTATACATTTTATTATTAAAATATCGCATGAATTCTCTCAAAGTATATGAAGATGCACAATAGATAAAAATTTTTGCGAATCTAGTTTCGCCTTCTAATGTTATTTCATGCTGTTGCCTTCGCAGCCCTCGAATCAGATGACAGACTGCATTAGTCATTTTTAGTAAACCGTCGTCTTTGAAACTTTATATATAGTGACTTGTTAAAAAATATAACCGTTTATTGTAAATAGATAGTGTTATTTTAGTTAAATATTTTTACATATTATTTTAAATTTTATATTCTGCATTCGTTTGTAAGAACATATTGCTTCATGACTGAAGTTTTAACATGTAACAACTTTAAGGTATTAAAAATTACTAAACTTATAGTTTATGTTACTTATATTTGAACAATAAAAAATTTTAATGTTATGAGAAATTATTTTATCACTAAACCAGTATAAAATATAGAAATAATTAGTAAAATTACCTTGAATTAATATATTATTATTTTCTTGTGTTGGTAATATTTTTAGTACTTTAATATATAACGAAATATGTTCTTGCAAACGATGCAGAATATATTATTTATTTTATAACAATATTATTAAAATATATATTTTTAGAATTATTTATTGGATAAAATAAATAAAATTGCAGAAGATGAAATTCTAACTGCATGGAATTCAATTCCTGACGCGTTTAATTATTTAAAAATATTAGCAAAAGCAATTTTTTCAATATTTTCATCGACGTGGGCATGTGAATCTCTCTATTTTCAGAATTTAATTTTATAAAAAATAAATATAGGAATAGAATGACGGATGAGTCGAGCTCTGCATGCGTACTGATGAAATTAACTGAATATGGACCAGACATTAAATCTTTATCATCTTGTGTACAGCAACAAAAACCACGTTAAAAACAATTGTTTTTTTTGTTTTTAACGTGAATTTTGTTTCTAGCATATTGCTTTTTGTAAAACATTGATTAATAAAAAATTGTTTAACTAAAAGAATTGCTTTTATTTGTTTATTTAATTATACTTACGTATAGTTTCACCAGGCTAAATTTCGAAGGAAATTTTATTGTGGCAAGTTACTTAGTTAAAAAAGAATTTTTATGTCTTTGTGGCACGAACATCAAAAAAGGTTCGCCATCCCTGTTATATATCATTTATGTGAGCTCCAATACTGAAGTTATAATTTATTATAAGCTTCTGCGTGGAATTTAATGTTGATGGAATTATGCTTAAGTTAGATAATCTTAAAATACAGTAAAACTATTTACCTAATAAAACAAAGAACAGAAAAACATTTCATTTCAAATATGTGTGGGATTATTCAAACAGGATTGAAAATTCGAATAATGCATGATATTCCAGGTGGGTGAAGATGAGATATATAGACAAAAAATTTTTTATTTCGATCCATAAACTATTACTTTTTTAATTATTTTCTTGTTTTTCTTGTGTTTCGGGTTCCTAATAGAAAATTTTCTTTAGAAAAATCTTGATGAGGAAACAAAAGAATTTAAATCGCTATCCAATTTATTTGATGATTGGAAAATAACAAATGAAAATATTAAATTAAAATATAAAGTTTAGAAGCTAAAAATCAGGTTTTATCTTACGAAAATAATAATTTAATAACTTTAAAGTATCATAGCATATTATATAATTGTCTTTTTTTATTACACAATATTTTGCCTTACTTAAAACTTAAAATAATAATTGTAATTGAAATCGAAATTATATTTTTAAATTTAAAATTATAACGTATGAAAATAATTCCTTATTTAAATAAATGATTAAAATATTTAATAAAGGTTATAGAAATATTTATAGTTTTAAAATTTCAGATATTTTAAACTTTAAGCGTAGAGGTTTATTTATTATTATCAAAAATATTATATATATATATATATATATATACATTCATTATATATATATATATATATATATATATATATATATATATATATATATATACATTCATTAATATATACAACTTACATGTGCACATCTATTCACTTCATAAATTTCTTAATTTTACAAAATTACACAGAAGTTGGAAAAATAATCAATTATGGTAACAGAGAGGAAAAAAGAAAGAAATTGTTGAAACTAGAACTAGTTACCGAATAAAAGCTTGCGGCTTATTAAAAAATTACGATATTAAAAATGAAATAACAGAAATAAACCTTCCTTTCTTTGTCGAATTGTAAAGAGAAAATTAATCCTTCACACCTGAAACCATTTTAGAGTTGAATGATGCAATAGGTATTTAAAATAATTTCCTGTATTTAAATAGCCTAAAGTGATTCACTATCTTTCATTCCATAATTAGATAGACAGAAAAGAAATAAAAAAGAGTAAAAATGTATTTATAGTAACTTGGAATATATTTTCCAAAAATATTTCAAATGTTTCTGCTGTTATACATTATACGTTACCTTAAAAAGAGAAGATACAGAATTTTCTTTATGAAATAATTACTTTATGAAACTTGAGTAATATTTTTCTCTAAAACTAAAAATATTATTTTAAGTTTTGAAACAAATCTATATAATATAAGTGAAAGAAACAAAACATACCATATTCTGCCATTCCAAAAACACAAATTATAAATAAACTAAATTTTAAAAACATGTTATAATATTTTAAGTCTGTTTCTAAATGTTACATCAACCGTAAAATGTTTATGAATTATTCTTTTCTGTTGGAAATTGTGACAGATATTCTTGCAGTGCGATGCAGTCACTGATTTCTAGTATTTTCTGACTGCAAGCTTATGACCAATGAATTTAATAGGTTTACTCAAAAGTGATAAAAGGTACGTAAGACGAATTGATTAAACAAAGATTCAGCGTATATTTGCGGCAATAACAAAAAAAAATAATAATAATAATAATTGCACCGATTAAAGTTTGGAATAAATATATTTTTGAATGGAAGTGTGTCAGAGTTTTTATTTTTTATTGTTAAAAAATTTTAATTGAATTTCACACTAAAATTTGACTACATAAAGTTATACTTCAAATTAACTTCTAATTGTATTTGCAAAATAATGTTTGTTGTTTGATTTCGACAATTATTACTTCTATTTGTATTTGTTAATAGTGATAATATATCCACTTATTAATAAGAAATTAATTTGTATTCTGCAATAAAAATTTGAGTTTGTAACATATAAAAAATCCCTAAAATACAGTTCATTTCAATTATATAATATGATTTCTTCTATAATTTTTTACAAAGGTACTAGCACTGTTAAAATTAAAGAAGCTAATTCATACTTTTTAATGAAATTGGTTAAAAAGACAACAAGGAACAGCACGGTCACAAATTATCATGGGGAAAAAAAAGACAAATATTGCAAAATTTGATTTTGTTTCATTGAGAAAAAAGTACTGTAACATTACATTTACGCAAGACCGTGGTAGCCTAGTGGTTAGGGTATTGGCTTTACATCTGGAAGGACGTTGTTCAATTCCCAATGCCGCCAAACACCCAGTACATGCGATGTCCGTGCTCGTTAAACCGTTGGTCGGTCATTAAGCTGTTACCATGGGTGCAATGATCTGGAGAAAATCCCCCCTTCAGAACAATGTCAAAATTGAGGGAGTGGATCCTCTGGTGGTGCCATCTATAGGAGGAGTCTTACAGTAAAATCATACTTTCACCTTCGTTGTGCTCTGATTAAACGAAAGACGCTCCCTGTTGACTTAAATTCGCATAGCCAAGGCATAGCGAGTTTGGCTTATCCAAGTTTCACAAGTAACAACCACAACACAAATGTCAAACATTAGCTATTAGTTCACCGGCTCTCCAACACTTCTTGAAAATGTCCTCATTTTGAGAAAGTATGACGATTATTTTATTCTACAATACCTTTTAGAAAGAATGCTAAAATGAAGCTAATTTTGTATGAAGAGAGAAGTATTCATATATCCCACTAAAATTCGTTTATTGGAATTTAACTTCGTATTATAAGTGATACCAATTCCAAAAGTTGATTATGTGTTATTCACTTATAAAATTTAATATTATTATCATTTTTAAAAATTTTGTTTCGTTTCATGAATAATTATATTTGCTGTTATACTCTCCTATTTCATGTCAGTCAAACAATATTTACTCATTTTTTCGCATTTTATGGTTGTACATTATAATTTTTGGAAATGAGACACCAAACATTTAAAATTATGAATTTTAAACTATAATATATAATGTATTTATTCCATAAGTTATATTCTTAATGCTTGATGAAAAAGCGAATTTATTTAAAAGAAATTAATTCTTAATTTAATTCTATAATACTATATACATTACTTTTTACAATTATCAATACAAAAATTTTGTATTATGTTGTTCACTGTAATTAAATATTATGTAACTTGAATTTATGAAATTTTAAATCTTTATTATAAATTATATAAGGAATAAAATTATTTGAACTACATTGGATAACAAATAATTAAATATTTAATTAAAATGTTCATTAACATTATTTAATTTTAAAATTGGTGATTTATTATTTTTTATTGAAATTATTTAATTTACATTTTAAAATATAATTCATGAATTTGTTAACGATCTATTTTCAATCGTTATTAATTCACCCATTATTTGTTTACCTGAAAAATTATTATATATAGATTAAAATATACGCTCTGATTGTTTCTTTTCTTCGAAACAAATATAGTCACAAAAAGTGTAATTATTATTGAACTAATTACATATGCAACAAATTGATATTCTGAGGACAAAATATTTATGGATAAGAAGCACCAATTGTTGAAATTCTTCGTTGTAAACTTCCTGAGCGTATCAAATCTAAATTCTAGTGAACAAGAAGAAAGAAAGAATGTTTTTTGCAATGAGTGTCAAGGTTCACTGAGGAAGCTTGTTAAACCTCGGACAGTGGACAAAGGTCGGGCATTTTGTAAGAACTTAACTCTTGCTTGGGGTGTGCGATGGGTGACAAATTACGAAGGTCTTTAGGAACAGCATATTATCACGGAAGTGTAATGTCTTATTTGTGTTGACAAGCAAAATATGCTGTTGAGTTCACCAATTGTGTAGAATTGTTTTCATATTCTTGATTGAAAGGTGTGTTGCGCATAAAATGTAAGCGTTTTCAGTGAACGTTAATTTTTCAAACTAAATTGCAAATTACAATGATGAAAGACATGGGAAGGTGGAATTAAATAATAAAGTATTGTTGTGCCAAAAGCATTTTTTTTACATTATTGCAAAGTTTGAACATGAAAAAAGGAGTGGCTTTCAATTTTCCAGTAATTCATTTTAAAATGCAGATTATTTTGATGTTTAAAACAGAATTGAATAGTAATCCCAAAGCAGGAAATTTACATCAAAATATATTGAAATTGCGTTTTTGATTAAAAAATATTTTTTGTCATAATAAGTATGGTTTAATTGTATATTGCTCTATATTTATATGAAAGAAGACACAAGTTTTAAAATATTGTTTATAAAAAACGTTTGTGATATGGAAATTACCAACAAGGAAACTAAATACTAATTTTTTGTTATTTAAAAACAAATAAGTTAAAAAATTTTAAGAAAGATATTTATCACTAAAAACATCACTGAAGAGTAGATAATAAAGGAAATACAATTTTGAACATTCCTGATTGTGAATATTTCAAGAAAAGTCCCGTTTGAAAATTTATTTTTTTTAGGAAATATTGTTAACGTATAAACAGTCATTTTCTTCAGGATTTTTATTCGTTTCTCATTTTATCATTTTACCAAAAAAACAATTTACATTATAAAGAAATTACATAATAAAACAATCATTGCTGATCATTAAAACAATTTGGAATGTACAACAATCCCAAAGGATTAATGTTACGATATTTTTTAAAAAAAGTTTAATGTTTTGTTGCTCTTACAATAAAAATAGTCACTCAAACTTCATGTGTGGGGAGATAATAAGAAACCTCATATAAAATTATAGATATTTATGAATAAGTTACGTAGTTTACCACAAAAAAATGGTCCTAGAATTTTTTTAATTGATTTTCAAGCTGCTATTTTGTCATTTACAAATTCAAAGTCTCATGAAAAAGCATTATTTCATTTCTGTAAAATGAAGTTAATTGAGCTTAAAATTTCTATTAATAGCACTGCTGTTAAATGAATTCCCAATCATTGTGATCATTTTTTAAACGAGCAAGGGCTGATAGTCTTGCGGTCATGATGCTAAAGCTGGATCTGTCATGTCACAACTTGATTTTTCTTTTTGTCTGCATTATACCAAAAGAATAATTTAAATTAAAAAAATAATAGGGCCTCCTTGTATAGTGATGCAGTTGTGGGAAAGAATAAGTAGAGTGACTTGCTCAGCAAATGTAGCAGAATTCCCACTTCCCTCAATGAATCTGTTAGAGTTGCTTGATTTCGTTTTCTAACTGGACATGGCTATTTGCAAAAGCATTTACATCTTATTGGAGTGTAGGATTCGGTTTGTTGCTCTCTGCGCCACCAGGGGGATATGGATAGGAACCACCTCAGGCATAGTTTTAAAGTTTCTTGAAGACAAACCTCCAGATACTAATTTTAATTCTTTTTATGACTCACCATCACTTTATTGGGCAGCTGGTCAACTAATGTAGAGATGTCGAAAAGCGTAAGATAAAAAAGTGAGCTATAAAATAAATATGTTTTTAGATTTTTATTTAATTTTTTTTTTTTGATTTATCTGACTTATGTGCTCATTTAAACGAAAAACAACATGTTCCAGATAAAAGTTGAAGTGTGTGTTTATCAACATGTTATAAAATTTGTGATGGATTGAATATTATAATGAATCTTTATTCTAAGAAAAAACATTTGCTGATAAATTCTGCTATAGTTTTCCTTTTTTTAATTTCAAGAATTATATATTCTTCGTAGATTTATACACTTATGTTTTTAAATGTAATATGTATTGTAAATGACCAAGACAGGAGCGAGAGAAATTACACCCATGCCCTAACCGGGTTTCAAACCCATGATCTACCTACAGTCAGGTAAGCTGACAACTAGACAGAATGGGCGGCTAGCTCACCGCAATATATAATAAGAATAATAGACCCAAACTTTAAATGATTTGTTATTTAGTATTTGAATTTGTTGAGTTCACTTAAAATTCTTGCTGGAAAAGTAGAAAAGATTTTAAGAAAATGCATTAAACATTCCTTTGCTTCTCAATAGCTAGTTTTCGTTAAGATTGGAAAAGTGAAACCTTATTTGCTATTGTTGTTATGCATCAGCATTCTTCTCAGTACCTAGCCCTGAGATGATCTCTACCAGTTAGATAGAAGCTGCCGGGGGGAGGGGAGTCATCGTGATTTTGAAACTGGAACCAAGCAGAAGACCCCTAATATTTGGCCTGCCACTCCAGAGGTATCATTTCACTATTAGGACATGGCGACCATGCCTAACATTAACGTGTTCCAGCCACCTTTAGCTAACACAACGAATTTTCGGTTAAGTCAGGATTCAAACTCACTATACCTTCTTATAATGAGAATGACATCCGATTCAACCAGGTGACCTCTACCCTTTATTTGCTAGGGTGAGTGATTGAGAGAGTGACCAGATTCTCCCTCACTAAGTTGCTATATGTTATACCCTTCATTCTGCTCAATAAGTTGGGGACGTGTCTACGTTAATCTGTTACGTCCAAATTTCTAGCGGGATTGTGGAGATAAATTATACAAATAACTATATAAAAATGTATTTTTTGTATTTTACAGATAATTATTTTAGAGCTTTGAAGTTTATCCGTGTTTTAAAAGCTACAATTTACATCTATTGTTGTAAACAAGTATAATTTCAAATATATAAAGCGAAGGGGAAAAAATGAAATCTCAATGGAAATCTTAGGATGGTATTAATGTGTTATCAATGAGATTTTTGTAAGTCTTAATATTTATCGTTACTTTTGCCATTGAAAAAAATCACACCTCTATGGTGGAACTGTTGCTTACAACATTCATTCAAAATGTTAGCAAGCCATGTCTGCTAAATCGTATCAGTCATTTCATAATAAATAACACAAATGATCAAATGTGTCCTTGAGTCACATACTGTTCCTAACTGAGAATATTTTAAAATGAATAGTTATTTACACATTGCCCGAAACTGATAAAAAAGCTTGTTAAACGTAAATATTATCCAGGGATGCTGCATTCTCAAAGGCTAGAAAAATTGATAAGCCAGACTAATAACATTAAGAGCTCTAACGAGCACTCAAAAGTACCAATGCATAACATAGCATGGATTTAACTGATGTCTGAAGATATCCTCCTATTAGAAGTAATTCACATCCTGAATGTAATACATAAGTGAGGAAGCAAGGTAGTGAAAATCTCCTCTGAATAGTTGATTGATAGGCACCACATATATATACCCAGTAAGGTTCATGTATTGGAATAGAAGGATATAGGGGAAAATGTCTATAGAAGAAATCCGAAGAATGATCCTGGAATCACTCTGAAGACTTGTCAACTTTCGACATGTGTCGGACATTGCATTATCAAACTGGAGAAGTCCAAGTTGACAGTTGACACCAGTAATCTTCCTTGTATTTAGTTACTAAGAACTTAACCAGTTTTGTAGAAGTTGCTAAACTTATAGAGATCGCTAAATGTACGTATTGAGATTTCATATCACTTTAGCCGCATACAGCTCATACCAGAAGTTCCATTTACTTGAATAGTTCCCTATGAACATGTAGGACAAATAGATTCGTGAAGTTTGTTATTTCTCGTATTTTTTCCTCTGATGTATTTGATAAAAAAATCGTGAGACCAAAGAACAGTCCTCGATAGTACAATAGCAATGTTGGTGAGCCATAGTCAAAATCCTAGAAATATCAACGATAGTCTACTGAACACTTCGCACACTGATACTAGATGATAGCCCAATATTGAAATAAGAATGTGTTGTACATTTATCTCTTCAGGAATTTTTATCATTCATCTATCTTGTTTATTTCAAACTCTTTTCCTGGCCTCATCGTTACCAGAGATTTGATGGTATACTAGATAATCGATATTCACGGTACAATCGTGATATTGTCTTAGCGGAAATTCAAATTTCCCTTTACCTGTTGTTGTTGTTGCATGCCCCCGAGGTCAGCAGCGTTAGACCAGGTTCATGAGCGCATACACTTTCAAAAAGTCCAGCACCATAAGTGGATTCTCCATCAGATCTCTCCCGTAGAGACCAAGACATTGAAGAATATGTTCAGAAGAGGCCTGTTCATTTAAACACTTGGAGCAAATTTCGAGTTTCTTCGTACCGTCGACGAATTTCAAGTTACTAAGATGGTCACTTCTGAAACGGGCAATAGCCGTCAGTTCCCTTTACCTAGGAGATGCTGTCTCATTTTTTGTGAGCCAACTACTACCTTTGAAATCACTAAAGCTTTGATAAATCATTGTCGCAGCCATTGGTATATGTCCATTGACCAATGATAGACCATTGTCCATTATATAGTATCGTTGATAAGTTGCACACACTCATCATTTTCTTATGCATACTTGTTCTGCAACCTTCAAAATCACTTAAATTTTGATAAACCATTGTTGCAGCCATTGGTATTTGTCCATTGATCAATGATAGACCATTGTCCATTATATGGTATCGTAAATAAGTTTCACACATCCATTATTTCTTTATACATACTTGTTATAGTTTTACTGGTATTGAGTAGAAAAGGCAGTTATATATTTAATTAGAAAGTAGATGATGACCCAATTTTATATGGAATTAAAACATAGACTCCAAAGGGTTTTGATTGCACGGATGTAAATTTAAAATATATTGATCTTTTCCTGAAAATTCCATTGAGTATATTTTAAATGTAATACATTTGCTACTAATGAATTCAAACCAATAAACATTTTCAACTAAGACCATTTGTTAGCACTTGTGATTTGCATTAAAAAAGTTTATTTATGTAGTTCAATAAATGTACTGAAGTTAATTAAATCAATATTCAGCCTAATTTTGAAGTCCAGAATTTGTTTGTATAAGAAGAATAAGCAAATGCATTCAAGACCCTAGAAGTTATAAAAACTTTAAAAAAAAAAGTTCTTTCCTTTCATCTGAATAACAATTTTAAGAGCAAATTTAAAGAAAAATTATTAAAATTTTAGCTTTTTGTAACCATAATCGAAGATTTTTATGCACAAATTGCTTACCCTTTTCTGTTTAACTTAATGGGGAAAACATTTGCAATGTTTGCAAATGTTGTTGTTGTTCCTTATTCCACTTGATCTAGTACAATCTAGACCAAGTCCAGTAGATCGTTCGCCCAGAGAAAGTCCCGAACCAGAGCAGGGTTATCAAAAGATCTCTCTTCTCCAAACCCAGACAGGAGAGTAGATGGTCCGGAGAAGCTTGGTGGAAATTACACCTGAGGCACACAGGGTACACCTTCTGACCCTGAACGAATGTAAGGGTGCGAGTATGTCCAGTAATGAGCCTGGTAATGGTGGTTTGCAATTTCCTATTGCCCTTCAGCTCCAGGGCAGCCCGAAGATGGTTTTGTTCATACCAGTCATGAGTAGGTGAGATCCCCCAAGTCTTGCTGTTTTCGGCTTTGACCTAATGTAAGCAATGTAAGGGATCTATGTTTCCCAAGGAAAGCTGTTGTGATTAAAATAAAACATATAATTAAATTAAAAAAACATTTTCAATTTTTAAATATTTCACGAAATTTAGGAGCATTTTAAAA
Source organism: Latrodectus hesperus (assembly GCA_037975125.1). Classification (NCBI taxonomy): domain Eukaryota; kingdom Metazoa; phylum Arthropoda; class Arachnida; order Araneae; family Theridiidae; genus Latrodectus; species Latrodectus hesperus. Next base: position 979,389 of record CM075861.1, read on the forward strand.
GCAAGAAGGGGAAGAAAGAATTTTTTAACCAGATAATATTATTTTGCAATGATTTTTCTTCTATGATTTTAAGCTGAGGCCATACCAATCCAAATGATTTTAAAGTTTAGAAATAGCATTTAGAATAGGTGATCCATCTTATGTTCCAGTATTCAGATGGCTTATAGAATTTTACCAAGGTCATAAATCTCTTAAGGAGGAAATAGTGGATAATGTGTCTGCCATAAGGAAATTTTTAATCGATAATAATCATTTGGCTCTATTAAATAATTGATGTAAATAGCTTCCGCGGACCAACAGGTAGAAGTCCAACCTCTTTAAAGCAATGGCTACCCTTCTTTTATGAACATCAAAATAATAAATAAAGAATAAAATGTAGTAGATCCAGAAAATTTATCCCAGAAGCTTTCAATCTATTAGAAACTAAAGGTGGTAAATTAGGCCTAAAAATAAATGAAAATAAAAAAAATGTCCTAGTGACTTCAAACAATACACCTATTTCACAGCCATTTAAAGTGAAAAATTACACCGTTGAAACAGTGTCTCAGTTCAAATATATTGGAACTATCGTTACCACTAGCAATGATTTGACCGTAAAGGTAAACACATCTAGTCATACATCTAGTCAAAGGAAAACACATCTAGTCAAACAGCTAGTCATGTCAAATAAATGCTATTATGACACTCAAAAACCAATTACAGCTTCAAGTCCTGAGTTTAAAAACAAAAATTAACATCTAAAAAACATCAATTCAACCAATTCTGCTTTATGGGAGTAAATGCTGGACAATTACTAAATTACATGATTTAATTATTATTATTAATAAACTATTAACATTTGAAAGTAAAACTTTAAGAAAAATTTTTGACTCTGTCCATGAGAATATTATAATATTATCTGGAGATCCTTGTTTAATTTTGAAATCCATCAAAAGTACAAGAGACTTGATGATGAAATCAAAAAATGCAATAGACTACCATGGTTCTAGCATTTGTTTCTATCTGGCAATGTAAAGCCAGTAAAAAAGCTCACTTTTATTAATCCCATAGGAAACAGAAGCTGAGAAAGACCATCCATTAGGTGATTTGACTCAGTCAAAAAAGACTTTAATCTGGTAAATAAAGTAAACTTAAGTTTAAGTAAACCTTGCAACGGATAGGACCAGATGGTAATAATTATTGGGGTCGTCATTGGCATGTAATAGGTTGCAGTGCTTTGGAAGAAGAAAAATAAATAAAATGTAGATCTTTAACTATGACACTTGATTCATTTTATGAAAGATTGATAGTTATTTTCTGGATCCAAATGCATCAAAACCACAGAACATTAGCTTTGTCATATGATTATCTGTGTATAATTTCTGTCTATTTCTTAATATTAGAAAAGCAATTACTTGAACATTATTTTAATTTTTGAGATGGGACATGTAAATGCATTTTTTTCTCATTTCCAAGAAATGATTGATTTGATGCATTTAATCTTTAGAAAATTCCCCTACAGAAGTCTATTGATGTTGCAGAAGATTGTGTTTTGAACATTCCTCATATTTTACAAATATAACTTTAAAAATTTAGATGCACCTCAAAAATTTCAATGAGATTCTAATATTATTGATTTTTTTCAATTGAAGGATAATAATTTTAGAAATGAAAAAAGTAATCGGAAATTAAATTTGTAAGTTCTACACAACATGTTTTAGAAAATTTCAAAATTCACAAATTCTAATACATTAATATGCATCTTTTTATTCTTTGGGTATGCAATCAAAAATGTATTTTTCTCACCAACGAGAAATTCCCGCTTGAATATAATATAAAAATGTTAAATTAAATATTTTAGTCTCGAAAAATGCCATAAGTACAAATATGAAACCATTTTTATGTTAAATCAATACACAAAACGTATGAAGGCTTTTAAAAATTTCATATCTGAACCATTGTATAAAAAATATCAGGATTTAATTAGGTTATTTTTTTTAAAAAATTCGCTTGATAATGAAATATGTTGAAGAGGAAAGACCTGTAAATTTATCCTAAAACAAACCAATTTATTTGTGTTAATAATAGATGAAAAATTTTATAAGATATTGGATAATTGTTTTCCTTCCCATTTAAATATTCCTTTACAAAATAATTCATCAAACACACTAAACAAAGTTTGATGAATGATTCATGTAGATTACATCGAGCAAACGCACATGTATTATATAAATTTGTTTTTGTTATTTTTAAAGTAGGGATTAATACATTAATTTTATTTGATCAACTAAAATAACTTTTTCATAATGCTAAGGTTTTTCGATTAAAAACATTTTCAATTTATGCCACATATTTCTAGTTTTGGACGATTAATTTAGGTATAAGTTATTTGTAAGTGCAGAATATGATTATGGGCAACTTGGCCCTTTTTTTATTCAATAAAAAATATCTTGAATAAGTTTGGGAAGAGAAAGTTGAAGAGAGATCTGGCGACGCCCTGTCAGAGAGTTGGCATCACTTTCTCCTCGCCAAGGTCGGTCTTGAGGATCGGTCCGCGGCTGACCCCGGCGACTCCGTGACCACTCCTGCGTGTCCAGTGGCTATCCCTTCCACCAGATATTATCGACAGTGCCAGTGAATTGTTGCGAAATCTCCGGTGTTTTCAGTCAAAGGCTATATCTTCCCTTTTTCCTCATTAGTGTGATTCAAGACTTGGGACAGCAACTATGAGGGTGAGTGTGAAAGAAGTTACTTTTTGTTTATATTTTTCCTGTGAAAATTAAAATAATTTCATTTTTGTTTTTTCTTTATAAAATTAAAATAAGATATTCATAGAATTACCTTCTCCAATAATTATAGACTATATTTCCGTTTAATTAGTGTTCATAAGCCATTTATTAAAAATTTAATAAGAGTACGAATGCAATTTGTGGAATAAATTATTTTCGCAAATTTCTTTTTCTGTTTTACTGAATTTATTCGTACCAAAGAAATGAGTCTTTCCAAATGTGTAGTGGAAGTTATTGTGGTACTTTTTTGTTTAAAAAAATTAAATAATGAAATAATTTTCTAAACATCATATTTTATTCATTTGTCAAATATAAAGTTTATTGTTTGCTCTTATAAAATTAAAGAAACTTTCTTTTCTTGTTTTTTCACAAACATTTTATTTTCACTTTGGAGAAAATTTATATAATTTTTAGGGATATATATAAACATTATAAAAATTAGAATAACTGAATTTTGAAAACAAATGTATAGTGCAAGTTATTTTAGTACTTTTTTTTCATTTGTCAAATATAAAGTTTATTGTTTGCTCTTAAAAAATTAAAGAAACTTTCTTTTCTTGTTTCTTTACAAACATTTTACGTTCACTTTGGAAGAAATTTATAATATATAGTGAATATTTTTTAGGGATATAAACATTATAAAAATTAGAATAACTGAATTTTGAAAACACAAAACTTTTTAAAGCTTAAGACTAAATATCAGTTTTCAGGTTAGTACAGCGTAGTTTTGAAAACAATACTTCGTAATTTAATTGAAAAAATACGCAATTTTACGTAAATGGTGATTATGGACGAAAAGAAATATGTAAATAAATAGAATTTGTAAACTTTTATATTTAATATAATTTACGAATTAATGCATATTTGAAATATATCTTAGAACCATTTTCTTAAAAATTCAAATTTAAGTATAAAAGTATAATATATATTGTTTTTTCACTTGAATTTGAATTCTTAAAAAATTTATTCTTAAGTACATTTTAAATATGCTTATTAAAATCATATTTAAAATATGATTTTAATTAGCATATTTAAAATATGCATTTAAACTTTCTGTAAGAAATGAATTAATTTTGCTATATAATCATAATATTAGAATACTATACGAAATTTTTATTAAAATAGTCCTATTTTCAAGACCAATTTTTTGGCCTTGAAAGGAATTTAATAATTTAAAAATTTTTATTTTTATTAATTGGCTGAAAGTTTTGAGAGAAATTTAAACATATGGAAATTAAACCTTCATATAGGATATATTAATGCGTTTTTGTTTCGCTATATACCAGTTATCATTTTCTTTTTAATATAACTATAGCCATATTTCACTTTTGCATAATTTAGTAATATAATTAAAATGTAGTGATTTATTTAAAATTTTCACTTTTGGAAAAAATATAACTATAAAAGTGTTTTACCCATTACAATACTTACTATTTATGAAAATTTGTCTAAATATTAATGTCTTCTTTTAAAAAAATCACTTACAAACAATTATTTAACTAAATCCAAAATAATCGCAATTATTCTTTAAAATAAAAAAATTTATTTAAAAATTTAAGAAATTTTTTAGAAGAAAAAAGTAAATGAATACAAATAAGTGATATTTTTAACACTGATAAAAACTATTATTCAAATTAAAATGACTTAACTTTGATTTTAAAAACCACTAAAAATTAACCTTTTTTAGCTTCCATTTATATAATTTTCTTTTTTTTTTCTTTCGGAAGAAAAAAATATTAGCGTTAACCGTATTTAATCGAAGAATTTTATTAAGAATTATTTATTTTAATAGATTATGATTAAAAGAATAAAAAGACTGGTAAATGCAATTTTAAATGTTCTACTGGTATATTTCAACCATAAATAAATCAGTAAATGAATGAAAAGATATAAATTTATAAAAAATTAGTAATGAAGAAATTCTTGAAAAATAAAATCTCATATGAAAGTTTCGAATCTTCAAAAAACTTATGAAATTAGAAAAATTTCTTTATTAACAACACGTATTATGACATTTAAATTAATATAAGAAATACAGTTTTTTATCAAAATTTCTGGAAAGTATTTGATTCTTTAAAATTATATGAATAACATAATAAATATGGTAAATATAATAAAATATATAAATATAAATTGAATTCATTATTTCAAAGATTTTAAATTATACGTTTAAAAGTTATGCATAAGTATCGTTCATTATAAGGAACATATTAAAAAATATATTTATATATAATAAAATTGGAGCAACATAACTAATAATTAACAACACTGAGTTGTGGTAAACATTTTGTCAGTGCATTTCAGAAGAACATCGAATAGATAAATGATGGTATTGAAGGATTGTTAAAAGAGAGAAAAAATATGGAAAATAAAATAAACACCTTCAACCACTGATAATTGCAAAAAATTTAATTAGAAATATTCTGACTTAATCATGTTAAACTGTGTATAATAAGACCCGTGTTTGTATCATAAAATCGTAATTTATTTTTTAACGATAATAAATGTAAAAAATTGTTTGCGTTTTTTCCATATTACTTGCAATCAAAAAATCGTAAAATAAGCTCTTACTTTATTAGAAATAAACACTATTAATTGTTTTATGCAATTAATATTGCGTGTAGCAAATGGACTTTTTTGAATTCATCCTATTTTTGATTTTTAAATAAAACTCAATGGGAAATTTAAATTAAATATGCCACTTAATCTATTAATAGCATTAGATACTCTCCTATTTCGCTAGAAAATTGTCATGCTCAATTTGTTACCAAATGCTTTACTTGTTTTAGTTGAAGTAACTTTTTATATCCAGTGTTCTTTCACTCTATTGTAAGATAATAAAACCATTTTTTTTAAATCATCTTTTTAGTAGTTAATTACGTTTCTGTGATGAAAAATTGAAATTACATATAATTTAACAGGGATTATATTTAATTTATTTTTATGAAAAAAGTGTTTTTAAAACGTAATGAACATGGAAAAAATTGAATAATTCTTGTGTTATATACAAATTATGGAATTAAAATTTGCTAACAATACTGTTATATTTTTATTTTATTGTTATCTGTTGAATGAAATATTTTCTCCTCATTTTCCTGTACTCATTAATTTAATTTCAAATAATTTTATATTAAAATTAACAGTACATTTTTCATGCTGTTGCATATCAAAATTAAGCTCCAAATTCAATGTTTCTTGAGGACTATTATGCGAAACAAAATATTTTCTTCAAAAAATCATTAAAATGTTCAAAGAAATCTCAATCGGGCTCTCATTTTAGCGAACATTTCTTGAGGGGGGGTTGACATAACAATTTCTCTTAATGAATATCAATGAAATTTCAAACAATGACTTGTATATTTGTGGAAGCTAAATATTTTCCAATTCTAGATAAATTCTACACATCTACCTGCATCCACAGCAAAATTTACTTCCGATTAAAAATCTACATTATTATAAATGTAAAATTATGTTAAATAATGAATAAAAGTAATCATAATTATGATTTTTTATAGATAATATTTTTTCCTTTCTTTTATTTGTTCAAGGTGATTCAAAGTTTAAATAATGAATGAGGGGTAACCCTGATATTAGACTTATGATTAACTCCCTTTTTGTAAAGTTTTTCGTTTAAGTAATGCATTGTACATAGATTTTCCAAGAATACTGTTTCAAAAATATATATAATACGTATCTGTTAACACAATAAATGATTCTTTTCAAAACATACACTACTGGCCATTAAAATTGCTACACCAGGAAAGCGGCACACCACACACGTGAAATTTGCATGACAGGTAGAACTTGCTGTGATATGCAAATGATTAGATTTTCAGCGCATTCATACAAAGCAGGCGACAGTTGCGACATCTACAATGTGTAAAAAACCAGAGATTTGACAGCAGTTTTCTCATTCTCAATTTCCGTTTCAACGTTGTTTTCGGCAAAGAAAGTTGTTGTAATGTCTCGTGTACGAAGAAGAAATGCCTATCAACAAGTGTCTGACTTTGATCGAGAAAAGGATTATAGCCCACCGGAATTGCGGTTTATCGTACCGCAATATTGCTGCTCGCGTCGGTCGAGACCCCATGTCTGTTAGCAGAATATGGAATCGATGGTTTCAGGACAATCATACAGAACGTCATGCAGGATCTCAGTGACCCCTCATCACTAACAGCAGCGAAGACAAACATCCTATCCACATGGTCACAAGGGATCGTACACCCACGTCACGAACCCTGAGTCGAGAAATGAAGTCATTTGCAAGGCAACAAGTTTCTGCTCGAACAGTTCGACGACATTTGCAGCAGCATGGATGGTGACCATGGCTTCGGCTACCATTGACGCTGCATCACAGACCAGAGCGCCTTCAATGGTGTGATCAGCGACGAACCTGGACGCGGGATCTTTACAGATGAATCTCGATTCTGTATACAGGACCATGATGGCCGCATCCGTGTTTGGAGGCATCGTGGAGAAAGTGCATTGCCAGCTTGCATTGGACATCGCCATACTGGCCCATCTACTGGAGTGATGGTATGGGGTGCCATTGGATACACGTCTTGATTACCTCTTGTTCGTATTACCGGCACTTTGAGCAGCAAACGTTACATTTCCGATGTGTTACGGCCCGTGGCTCTTCCCTATCTTCGAGGCCTCTCTAATGCTTTGTTTCAACAGGATAATGCATGACCGCATGTTGCCCGTACTGTTCTGAACTTCCTTGATACAGAACAAGTTCGACTGTTATCCTGGCCAGCACGTTCTTCTTATCTATCACCAATTGAGAACGTGTGGTCAATGGTTGCCGATTGATTGGCACGCCATCACTCACCATCCACTACTGTCGATGAACTGTTGCATAGTGTTGAAGCTGCATGGACTGATATCCCCGTACATGCCATACAATCTCTATTTGACTCCATGCCTAGGCGGATAAATGCTGTTATTGCAGCCAGAGGTGGCTGCTCTGGGTACTGATTTCTCAAGATCTATACATCCTATTTCCTGTAAATCTAATCACTTGTTCTTTCCACTATAATGTATGTGTCCAATAAAAATCGTTCTGTTATTTGCATTCCTTCTTGGTGTAGCAATTTTAATGGCCAGTAGTGTATTTCACGTGTGTAGATAACATAAAAAGGGAATTAAAAATCTTTTCAAATTAATTTGATTAGGCTTTCATTTTTTAAGATTCTTATCCCTAACTCAGATTTTTACCAAGAATCATCCTTGTTACTCTTAATGGGCTTTTAAATAAGCTCATATTAAGACACAATTGGTGAACAAGAACTTAAACATTGTTAAACTCATTGAAAAAAATTGAAAATTCTTGGATAAATCAAGTAAAGAAAAAGACTATGAAAAATGAAAGATGAAAGGGTATTTAAAAAAAAATCCATTTGGATATTTTCTGATTCCTTTCAATTTGGTACCATTCATAATGTTTATAAAGAATCTTCTTATAAAGAGAATGTATGGTGGACTGCAAGGGCCTTCTCAAATTAATTAACAACAGTTTTATTTGTTATTTCCTCTTTCATGCATCTTATTTCCATCAAAATTTGCGGTGAATTTTAAATACAGCACAGAGCCTCGTTAATCCGGATTAATCGGGAATCCAGGTCATTCGAGTTAATAAAAATATCGATTAATCAAAATAACCTATAAATTGAACCAAGGTACATAAATTACTATGCACAGTAAAAATTCTATTTTGAATTTAAGAAAATGAAATTCAAAACTTCATAAGAGAAAATTGAGTATAATATGCACATACATTATTTTACTTTCAATTAGCAACCTTTGAAAAACTACTTTGAGCATGATGTTCCGGGCTCTTCTTCACCAACCATACTTCACACTCTCACTGGTGGGGAAGAAACTACTGATCTTTTGTTGCCTTATTTAAGTGGTCATTTTTTGACCCATTAACTGATGGAGAGATCTCAAATGTAATATCCAGATTCGGCTTCATTGATGTTGTTTTGAACGTATTTTACCACAAAATTTAAGTGTCTTTAAATATCACTTTTGGTTTTGGGGGCTGTCGTCTGTTTCTTCGCTATCGTCTTTATTTCCTTCAGATCTTTCTGCTGCTGTCACAATCTCAACAATCTCCTTCTCCCTGGAACCAGGGGGTACGCGTACCTTCCTGGGGCTTGAGCAGCCACCAGGCGCGTCGGCAGGTGGTGGATAGCCGAATGTCCTGTAGTAATGACAGGATAGCCTTGAATATAGAATCGGAGGCCGTGAACCAGCTCCCATAAACCCTGGTGTTATGCGACCCGTGCCTAGGGTTATTTGGCACCGCAGTAATGGTGTCTTAACGCAGCCTCTAGTTGCCTGGCGAACTTCTAGAGTAATTTGCCTTGCCCAGTAACTCAGGCAATGCTGGGTGGACTTATTTTACCTGAGCTGATTAATTGTCATCTTGTGGCTGAAAAGACACAGGAAATAACAAACCTTTCTGCATTTGCAGGTGAAGCCTCTGAAGTAGACCTTGCTGAAAAAGACAAGGGAACTCAGAGGCAATCTTGTAAAGGGGCAGCAATGAATCCTTCACTTGAGGTAGAAATGACCTCCAAACCATCTTCGTCTGGTGAAAGTCAGCAAGCTATCCCTAGCATGACTGACTTTCTGACCAGATGGGACTGTTTCAGCAAGACCCTATCTGCTGGAAATGTCACACACAAGAGGAAACAGCAGAGCATATCATTTATGAATGCGAGGCTCTTGCCCTCCCTAGATTAACTTCTTTAGGCATCATCCATACTAGAAAGTTACACCTAGACTCCATTAAAGGGTTATAGGACTTTATTAATAAAGTGGGTGACCCGAGCAACTGGAACTAGGAAACATTGGGTTTGGAGTTAATGGTACAAAATGCTGATAAAAGCAGAGGTGCCCAATGACATACAAACCCAATTCTAAGAAGAAGAAGAAGAAGATCTCCTTCTCTGTTAAATTACAATAGCCTGGATCGTTTTCACCTGTATCTAACCGCAACTCTGTGTATCTATACAGTATATAACTCTGTGTACCTATACAGTATCAGTATACATACGTATGTATATATACAGATCCTGACTAAGTCAAGGACATATGGGACAATTGCCCCAGGTCACTACATCAGAGGGGCCTTTAAATCAAATAGAAAAAATTTCACGTTGTCAACCGAATAGAATCGTCTGCCTAATGTCAATAGAAACCTAGTTATTAGGAGGGGGCCCCCAATGAAGGGCCACAATTAGGCTAAGTAGGGCCCGGTATGTATGTACATCTAAACGACTGTTTGAATTCAAGATTTAATAGGGTCCTAAATAACAAGGGTTTATATGATTGTTTTAAACATAAATTTTGATGGAATTTAAAATTTAGTTTGAGTGAAGTGAGCTGAGTGTATATTAATATTTATATAAAATGAATGAGGATAAAGAAGTTCAAAGTATTGCAGTACAATTATTTAAAATCTCATAATGATTAGTCCAAACAATAGGTTTAACGCTTCAAAATTTGTTGCTTTATTTACCCCAATTTTATAAGCAAAGTCAGTTTTATACGTCTTTTACGGTCAAACTCATGAAAAATCTTTTCAGTAATCACCATTTATCATAATAATAGTGATATTATTATTATTATTATGGTTAGAGATATTAGATCAAGTTTCCAGAATGTAATATATGCTGATCGATGGCTGAATAATTAGGGTTCCTGACTCCTGAGCTGTGCGTTCCGGGTTCGAATCTTAATTCGGGCATGGATGTTACTTTCTCTCTGTGTTTCTGTGTCCTTTCTTCTGAGCTGATGTATGAATGTGGCCCACCCTATAAATAGATTTATGGTGGTATGGTGTAGGTAGTGCTTATCGCCTCCGTGACTTGGTTCACAGGTGCCCCCACTGGGTAACGACAAATGAGTAGCAGTTTCCGGCCTTGTTGTTGCGAAGGGTTAGTCACCCAGTGCCGTTATTAATAAAAAAAGAATGTAATATATAGCCGCAAATAAATTTTCTGATAAACTTAATACTTAAAAATGGTATTTTCATTCAAAGACGGTGGTTTATTCAATGCTCTAAGCATTTTTTTCAATTGAACCAGAATCTTGTTTAAAATAGATTCAGTATCATTACAAATTTCCATATCTGAGGTGAGAAATGAACCTATGAGTTATTGAATTGAAGGCCTGAAGGTTAACCCGATAGCTGAAGAAAATGAATTATTTATCGCATTAAAATTTAAGTGTGAATGAATTATTAAATTAATTATAAGTGATTAAGCTACTACTAAATAATATTGATAGCGGTTTTGTTGCGTTTTAAATATTTAAATAAATTTACAGGTAACCCTCCTACAACACGGTAGTTAGGTTCCTAGAAAATGCTGTGTTGTGTGAAATCGTGTTGTATGAGACCCAGAACTAGTACAAAAAGGGGGTTACGTTCCGAAAACTTATTAAAAACAAATATATTTTTTTAATTCGACATAAACAACTTAATTTTTATTAAATAATAAATGTATATCCAACACAAAGTAAGAAAAAAATATTTTAATCTAACGTAACCCTAATTTAATGAATTTATTCGTCGTTACTGCTCAGTACAATCAACCGAGAACGTTTTTTGGGTGGAACGATATCGCCTTCACTTTCTGAACTTTTTTCTCTATTTAAAGATTTTATATGTTTTCCCCTCTTAAAAAAATCTGTAATCGAACTTTGCTGACTAGTTCTTACTAGGTCATTGTAAATTTCGCGGTATGGAGTTAAACAGTTTTGCAGCTCCCTTTTGAATTTTCGACTTCTTAACGTGGAAGGGTCTGTTTTCAAGAAAAATGACTCGAGATTTCCCGCTAAGCATAGGCCTTATTGTAATTCTTTTAATGTTAAATTCTTAACTGCACAATCTTCATCAGAGCTAGCGTCCTCAAAATCTATTTGATTTGCATCCAGGGATGCCGCCGACAGATAACAACATTGGAACAAAACCGTGTTATAGGATGACGTGTTGTAGGAATTTTCCCGCAATTTACGAATCGTGTTATAGCGGCAGAGTCAATGACAAATATTAGTATTTTCATCATATCATTTATCTGTTGTTGTGTTGTTGTTGCATATGACACTTGGACAAGCCAAGCTCGCTATGCTGTTGGCTATGCGAATTTAAGTCAATAGAGAGCGTCTTTAGTTTTTTGGATCAGGGTGCCACGAAGGTGAAAGTACGACTTTGCTCTATTAAGGTGGCTCGTAATTTTGAACCACGGTCAGGTGACGAGACCACACCTGAGCTGGCACCCACCTCTCCACATCCACGCCACACCAGCGGAAGGACTTTGGACGTCACATATTAACGTGGACACGTCCCCAGCCCACGGAGTTCCAGCAACCCAGTGAAGGAGAGTACACCGTGGTCATCCTGCCAACCACTGCCCGCGGCAAATGATGCTTCACTTTGCTGAGCTTACGGGAAGCGGCGTGAAGCTACTGAGCCACTGGAGCTCATATCATTTATCTTGCAACCATTAAGAAAATAATGAGACTTAAAAGCTTTTTTATCACGAAAAGTTTTTCCTAAATGTAAAAATATCATAAATAATAAAGTCATGGATGGTAAACCAAAATAATTATGTTTAATAAGTCTATATCCTTCCTTCTACATAAATAATTTCATCACGAAAAATAGTGGAAATCGTTGTCAATTCCGCTGAAAGTATTAAAGGAAAAACTAAATAAAAATCCATTTGTGGTGAGTCACATCATTTATTAAAGAGAGTTTATTGCTTTTTATCGCAGACATTTCTTATTTTCGTGCCGTTCACTTAGTTCGATGATGTCTTAATATCCAGATAGCAAATTAAAAAAAAAAGTTGTTTTCTTAAAAGAGTAAAACTGGAATTTAGTTTTAATCTCATTATTATATTTTAAATCACTGAGAAGAAATTTAATTTGCCTTAACTAAAAGAATAAAAAATAAAACTTTGTTTTCTTATATCTTATGAACAGTTATTCAGCCCTTACCTAAATATTAGTACAAGAGTGATATAGGAGTGTTGTTATTTTTTCATCGGTGACTTTGCCACTTAAAATTTGTGGCACGAAGGGCCCATATGTGGCCTAAGGCCTATAGTGCCCATATTTGTTTTTCCGACCTAGGGCCCTTGAGTGTGAAGCACATATCCAGGTTAGGTGATCAGCCTAACGCGAAATCCCCAGTGTTGAGTTTCCTAAGCATGCTTGGTACTCAGTCTGACGACCCTGTTATTATAGGGCTGACTCGACCTTGTACCGCCCGAGGATCGAACTTTGGACCTGTGAAGTGCGAAGCGCTACCATTAAGATACTGCGGGCATCGACTCAGTCATTTATTATAATTACTAATTTGTCATACTATTAATTTTTCATAAAATATAAACAAGGAAGACTATTTGAAAAAAAGATATAATTTTTGGATAGATTTTTTTTCAAAAAACAGCATTGTAGTTATACTGCAATCCTTAATATGAGTTATTTTATTATAGAATCAATCTACCTATAATGGAATCTAAATTGTTATGATCTGTATTATGTTTTTATATTACACACTAGTTAAATATCACTTTTTAATTTCTAATAATGTATATAAATTTGCTTCAGTTTTCAAATTTCTTATGGTTTCAAGCATTTGAAGTTTTTAATATGGAATGCTGTTTTAATGAGGAATAGTTTCTGCGTTATAATGTGTAATAAAACGTTAATTTATAAATAAAAAATAATATGTAGTATTTTATAAAGAAATGTTAAAGACCATTTTCTCGTTTATTTTTTTAAAAAATACAGAATTACTCGGAAAGGTTATGAAAACCAAATATTTTCAGAATTTCCTAATTTTAATTTTTGTGACATTTAAATACATTTTAGTATAAAAATGACTCGAGCTTTTTTTAAAAAATTAAAAAAAAGCAACTAAAAAAGAACAAAAACAATCTATAAGAGAAACGTATATTTATAAATAAAAAGCACCAATTTTACGACGTATTTTTTTAAATACATCAGTTAAATTATTAATAAATTATTGTAATTTAAAATTAGAGAGAAATTTAACGCATATGTGTTTTATTAATGTTGAAATATACATAAGTCATTTGTAACAAATAATAAATATAACTTAATACAAATATATGAAATTATCAAAAATTTCTCTTTTTTTTCCATATATATATATATATATATATATATATATATATATATATATATATATATATATATATATATATATATATATATATATATATATATATATATATATATATATATATATATATATATATATATATGTAGACTTTACATTATATTTGGCATATTAATTACAAATTTGTTTATCTGTTGTTTAGATATTTTTAGCAAAAAAGGTATAACCTGTCATATTTAACATAAAAAATTTTTATATGAATTTTCACACAAATAATTTTTAACTAATATATTACATGTAAAACGCCTTTTTTATATTTGCACTTTACGATGAAATTTACATTTTTTTACATAATAATTCTTATATTTAAATTTGATTGTGTGCGAAGAATATAAATATTAATCTTCATATAAATTATTGAAATTTATTCAAGTTTCATTTATTTCTCATATACATTGCAATTTCAATTTTCTGTAAATATAATAAATGAAATAAGAGCAATGATGTCAAAAAAGTTTTCAACTTTTATTTACAAAATAAAAATATAATCAAACCTAAGATGTTCGAATTATTCCGTAAATTTCTATTTCTACGAAAGTAATAAAACTCGATCTTCAATTCTCTGAATTTTTATGACTTTGAAAACATATGAAAGAATCAAATGTAAATCAATATGGTATAAATCTTATCGATAATAATAGGAAAAGTTTTTTAAAAATAAAAGAAAAGAAGGAAGATTAAATAAGTGATCCCGAAGTATTTCTTCTTTTTCTTTTTTTTTTTTCTTACTGTAGCAATACATGATACAAAAAACCACACATGGCGGAAGATATTTATTTTATTATTTATATTTTGTAAAACACATTTAATGCTGAAAACTATAAACAATCTAAAAGTAGTTTGCAAAATATTTGAATTAAATAAATTTTTTATTTATATTTAATATTTTTCTTATGATTTATTATTTATTATTACGTTATTATTCCATGTGATGTGACTTAAGTTCATAAAGAAAAAAATTACTATAATTTTGTTTTGGTTAAATTACTCAATCTTTTTAATTTTATAGAGGTAATTTTCATTTTCAAAATTGAGTGTGATTTTATTCTATGAATGCCATATTGGAAAATTATTTCATTTAAATAGGTAAATATTTTCTATTTACAAAAACTGAAAATTAAATATTTTGCTTCATTTGCTGTTGTCAAGAATTAAAAACCAAACAATCTATAAGAACATCTCCTAGTGTGGTAATAAATTTAAGACACAACTTTTTTATACATTTCTCTCAGTGTAAATTGAATTGATAAATTTATTAAAATCGTCATCTATTTTGGGGGAATTGCAAGCATTATATGTTTAAATTATATTTAATTATATGTGTTGAACAATGTTTCGTGTGTGTGTTTACCAGCGTAAATAATATTTTTAAAAGTATTTCATAATTTGAAATAATCTCTATATACTTTAAATAACTGTCTTTTTCAATTTAATTTCTTTTTTCCCATACTTTACTACTCTATTATTAATACATATTTAGAAACTTTCTTAGAATATATTCTTTAAAATAAGTATGAGTGATTTATTATTTTTAATCAATAATGTTCTTTAATTGTTATCGATTCAATAAAGTTTAATGTATAAATTTTTTATAAATTAATTTCTGTTAATAATTTAATTTAATACAAATATTACATAGATTACGATTTTAACAAATTATTCTTATTTTATGATATTCCCCCTATATATATATATATATATATATATATATATATATATATATATATATATATATATATATATATGTATGTATGTATGTATATATATATATATATATGCATATATATATATATATATATATATATATATATATATATATATATATATATATAAAATGTTTATTAAGTTTTTGTCTACAGTCCATTTTATGGCATAATTATGCTTCAAAATTGAACACTTTAAACTTATATGTTTTTTGCTTTTATGGCAGGTTTCATTTAAAATAATTTCTCATTTTTCTCAAAAATCACAAAGGAAGAAATATTAGCTGAAAAATAATTTATTATGAAACACGTACTAATCTTAAAAGAAAATAAAGCGATTGTCGCTTCCACGTGAGTTATTTTCTAAATTTATTGTCGTTAACAAAAAATTTAAGAACTTTACTAATGGAACTTAAATAATTACTTCGTTACATCACCATAGCAATAACGAACTTTTCAATAGCAGTTAAATTGCATGATGGAACACGAGTTGTTCTTCTGATTGCAGGAATTCTGAAGCTCATTAACTTCAGTAAAGAAACTTGTGAAAGAGAGAAGAGTTATGAAAAGGCCTTTTAAAAGATTCTATTTTTCTAAGCTACCCATCCGAAAGTGCTTGCATAGTAGGTGTGGTGTATCATTCCGGAAAAAAAGTTTGCTTTCTTTTCAAGCGTTATCTCTTTTTCATTGCCAAAAATTTCACTTTCTTCGAGTTGTCAGTTTTTCTTTACAAAAACAGCAAAAAATCAAGGTTGAAAAGCGAAGCATGCTCACAATCAGTCTTTTGTGCAAGTCAGACCTTGGTAGTTACGGCAAATAAAAATATTTCAGAGCTATAGGTGTGGAAAATCGAGAAAGTGAAATCGTAACCTTGACGGTGAGCGGGTGGTTGAGGTAAACACATGTTCTCCACCATGTCATAATCGAACGATAGAAGAACGCATAATTGCCAGCCCAAAGATGAGTGGCAACCACTTGCGCAACTGTTGATTCAGTGCAATTTGCACGCAGAAGACGTTCTATGGAATAACCTTTGACCCTTGTTACATTTCAGAGCCAAGTGAACGATTTGCACTTGAATCTGCATTCCAAAAGAAACCTTGAATGGAAAGTGCAAATAATTATGACACTAAGTTTTAATATATCAGCTATTTTTGACATTGATTATATATTTACATAAAAATTGTTTACTTCAACCGGAAAATAGAATGCTTATTTTATATTAGCAATGTAAACATCAAGATGTTAAATCGGTGCGAAAATTAAGGGTAATTTTTATTGCGTAGCCGCATAGGTTTAAGGTTCTTTTGAAAAACATCCTCATTCTTTTTACGTATTGTATTTCAATTCTGAAATTTGTAATTTATTTAAAAATCAAATTCTTTTCAACAATACAGAATTTTCTTAATTTATCAGCTATTAATCATAAAGTTTGCATCTTATGATCCAGTTTTTCGGTTAAAAAGATATATTACAATATTTTTTAAACTAAAAACTGAAACCTTCATTTTCTAAAAAAGGTTACAATAAAATACAATATGATATAAATCATCTTTTGCTATAGACAATTAAATATAAAAATTTTTTTTGTCCCTTCTATCCTTATAATATCATTAAAATCTCGCCTATTTATGTATAAAAAATGCCGATCAATTATATTAAATATGATACCAAAAATTATTAAGGAATTTGTTAAATTTTTGGGAGTGTTTCCATTAACATAACACGAAAGTTTTGTTATTATTTTTATATTTATTATCTTATATGTACTTTTTATTTATTCTAGTAATTATATTTTCCTGTTATAAGTTTTGTTATGCAATCAGATGAATTTCATAACTGGAGCAAACATAATATTAATTTTTAAAGAGTATTTTTTTTGGGAAGAAAACCAATGTCTATGAAAATGTCTTTCTTAAAAATCTCTATATACATATCTTAAAGTAAAGTATTAATTTTTCTTTTAAGATTTCAATATGGTTGCTGATAGCTTTCATTTATAATGTACTCAATTAAAGATAATAATGAACAATGATATTTAGACAAATAACATATTGATCTATGAATCAATCAATGCATATTATATATATATACATATATATATATATATATATATATATATATATATATATATATATATATATATATATATATATATATATATATATTAAGCCTTTATTCTATTTATCCAGCCCAATTTTATTGTAAAAAACACTTCTTTCTACATAATTATTTTATAATCTTTTAGAAATAAATGTATAAAACTGTTTTTTTCAATTTCTGAAAAAGTATTGTTTCTTTTATCTTCAGTGAATGCGTTTTCTTCTTTCTGAATGCATCCCCACTCGAATTGCATTG
The DNA here is from genome assembly GCA_037975125.1 of Latrodectus hesperus. Taxonomy (NCBI): domain Eukaryota; kingdom Metazoa; phylum Arthropoda; class Arachnida; order Araneae; family Theridiidae; genus Latrodectus; species Latrodectus hesperus. The sequence continues at coordinate 997,442 of CM075861.1, forward strand.
AAAAGTCGATGAAAAGAGTTCCCACTTCCACATTTAATAGCTTCGCGACTAAAGAGTTTTCAAGCATTATAACTTAATCGATTTGTTTTCAGCTAATCCATGTTTCAGACTTTGTGAACCTGTTAATTAAATTATTTTTATGTGTTAACATTATGTATTAGATAATAGAAACCTCAATCAAAAGTGATTTTTTTTATTGTTTGGATTTTTGTTTGTTTCGTTGTGCCGCATACAAATAATCTAATGTATCATCTGATTCTGTGTTTTCGTTGCGTTCATTTACTGCTTGCTTTTCATTTCATTGCTTGACTGGATCCCCGAAATTTAGGTACACGTTTTACACTGGTAAAATCTAAACTAATTAATGATGTGATAAGTTGGGTGTAGATTAATTTCATTGAACCAATAAATTAAACGGACTACGGCATGTTATTTTTAACATTCAGCCAATGTGTCAAAGATAAAGGCTACATGAAAAATTAAACAGTGAATAACATATATATTTTTTTATTATAAATTATATACTCACTATCAGCAAATTATATATTTATTATTACCAGTATGCAAAATGACTTGATGAACTAATTATGCAAAAACTAATACACAACTTTAGCACCTTTTGTCTTGAATCCTTTATAAGGAAATCAAAAAAATCTTATTAACTAAATGAAAAAAAAGATTTTTTATTTTATTTATGAAATTAGATTTTGCTCAATTCCAATTCATGAATATTATTAGAGTTTAAATGGTTAAACTCTTGGTTGTGTCGGTATTTATAAAGAGAAATTGTGTCGCTTTTTGCAACTATATTTATTTTTTTTCCAATGGCGAGCACACTTGGATGACGAACCCTATGCCACAACAAGGCCAGAAACTGCTACTCATTTATCGTTACCCAGCGGGCACCTGTGAACCAAGTCATGGAGGCGAGTAACGTTACCCGCGCCATACCACCACAAACCCGTTTATAGGGTGGGCCACATTCATACCACATCACAGAAGAAAGGACAGAGAAACACAGAGAGAACAGAGAAGAAAAGAAACATCCATGCCCGCACCAGGATTCGAACCCGGGAGCCACAGCTCAGGAGTCAAGAACGCTAACCAATCAGCCATCGGTCGGCGCAATTATATTTATTAGTGTGTATATTCGGAAGTTTTCCTCTTTTTTTATTATTGAATTTGGTCTTCTCACAATCCACAAAATCCAAGCAACAAGAAGTCAGATTGGAATAAAAGTTATGGGTTTAAAAAACAAGCATAGAAAAACAGATTGCTGAAATTTCTGAAGAACTAATTTATCTCAGTTGGACAGTTATGAAGAGAAGATATCAATAAGATGCTGGTTCAGTGTTCACCGTGATGAAAAAAATATCTTTCCACATGGAACAGATTAATAAAATTTTAGGCAGAACTTTTTTAAATTGCTACTAATAGTTGTGTAACTTAATCATCAATATTTTGAGATGGTTTTGCCTTCCCATAACATTGAAAACGCTACGGGATTAATGCAAGATAATACTGCCCATAATATTGCTACAAGTGCCGACCGATGGCTGAGTGGTTAGCGTTCCTGACTCCTGAACTGTGGGTCCCGGGTTCGAATCCCGGTTCGGGCATGGATGTTTCTTTCCTTCTGTGTTTCTCTGTCTTTTCTTCTGTGATGTTGTATGAATGTAGCCCACCCTAAAAACGGGTTTGTAGTGGTATGGCGCGGGCAACGCTACTCGCCTCCGTGACTTGATTCACAGGAGCCCGCTGGGTAACGATAAATGGGTAGCAGTTTTTGGCCTTGTTGTAGCATAGGGTTTGTCACCCAAGTACCCGCCGTTGGAAAAAAAAATATTTACAATAAAATAATAAGAAATCTGTTATGCATTTTCATATAAAAAATATATTACTTTTCTGTAACTAGAGCATTTATTCTTGCCAAGAAATATTCCAAAATTTGCCAAATGTTGAATAAAATACGAAACTGAATACATTAAGAAATTTTTAGAGAACGATTTCATTAATGTCGTATTAATAATCAAAATGTGAGCCAATTATTCGAAGTAAAACAAACCAGGGTTTTGCAGCCAAAAATATTATTTAATTGAAAATCCATACTATCGTAGTTTAAGGTGCAAATAATTCAATGGAAGAAAATATTGCTACAGGAAAGAAGATAGGAAACATAATTGGCCGAGGACGTATTGGATAAACTTGAAAACAACTCATATGCATCCGGACATTATTTTGTTGAAAAGTAATAACGTGTACTTTTAGAAAAATTTTTTAAATTAATTTTCTAGATTTTTGCTCATTTACGTAAAATTGGCTTATAGTTTAAGTTTTAAATGTGTTAGTTAAATTTAAGCTGTGTGAATAATGTTAAATTTGGCTGACTCAATGAACATCCAGATTGTATTTTAATTAATGAGTCTATTAGTATAGAAAGTACGTATAAAGGTATTTCAAGTATTTATTTATTAAAAGAATTTTTTGGAGAAAAACACCATAATATTTCTATTTCGCCGTATGTTACACGGGACTTGCAGAGTTATGCGATATGAAGTTCCAACATTAAGCAACATTAATAAATATCCGATTTAGGTTAAAATCCTTGGGTGAACTTACAATTAAATGCATTCTAAAAGGTATTCCAGGTGTTTATTTTATAATAAAAAATAATTTTTTCAAGAAAAATCCTATAATTTCTGTTTTGCTTTATGCTACATGGACTTTGAATTTGCGCGCCAGTGAAAATTCTAAAATTCGGCAATAACTCTATAAATACCCAGTCTGTATTTAAATTAATGACCTTATTTAGTGTAAAGATACTACAAATATTTAATTTATTATAATACATATACTTTTTAGAGAAAACTCCATTATATGAATGGGAATTGGAGATGTGCGTGATTATGAAATTTCAACATATTTGGCTATATCTTCATAAGCATCTATTTACATTTAAATAGTTGAGTAAATTTAGAGTATAATACTCCCATAAAGTTATTTTAGGTATTTATTTTATTATAAAAAATAAATTTTTGGGCTAAAATCCAACAAATTCAGTTTTATTTTCGCCAAAAGGGACCTGAATTTGCGCTGGTGTAAAAATTCTAAATTTGGTTATGGCTCAATAACTATCCAATCTGTATTTAAATTAGTTTGTATTTAGTGCATTGTCTCGTAAAAGGAATGGTAACCCAACCTGCAGTAAAATATAACCATCGAGGTAGAAATGATAATCAAAGGGATCCGATTATCAAACGAGAGAGGATCCCATACTATAACGACCAGTTGTGGGCTTTGCGTAACATTTTATAAGCAAAGATACGATTCACATATTGTTGTCTCCAGAAATGTCTATGGTTAATATCAGGGCATGTGTTTAATAAGGATTTCAATCCGATACGACGGTTCACATGCTTGATAAAAGTGAGTACAAAGTCATTGATGTAATAGTTTCAATGTCTGTATACATTCCGTTCTTCCAATCACTTTCTGATGATTGAGACAACTATCTACAGATCTTGCTTAACCCAAGTATGTTAAAAAGTCACTGGACAGTTCACAATTATGAATCCATTGTTGTGATAGTTGTTCTGATGATCATTTGGTTTTCTTTATATCTTGTATCTCCGATTCCATCATCGCCATTTTGATGCTATAATCTGTCGTTACTGACAAAATCTTCCAAGCATGATCTAATTCCTCCTTATTCCTAGATGTCAAATAGTTTCTGTTTGTCTAATCAGCCTTTTTTAATAAATGATAAGAATTCTTTCAGATTATTAAATATGCTCGTAATGAGCACGAATCTTTCATCCAAAAATTCTTACAGTAGATTGGGATACTTGTAATTTAAATTCAAGAGATATTTTGCTGGTCATATTGAGAATTATTTTAATATTCACTCACTTAATAAACAATTTCATACCTTCAATTATTCATTTAAATTAAATTCTAGCGATTATGTTCAGTCAATATATGCACTCTTACGGAATTTCATTGCAATTGGACAAATCTCTTTGGTGCATTGATTTATATATGTATAAATGGAAAAGGAATATTATCGTGTTAAATATACTATTTTTCTATTTATATTTGATGCTACAAATAAAGATCTCTGTAAATGACACAAAAAGGCTTAAATATCTATTCCGAAATAAGTAAAATATTTTTAAGTTTTTGTATCTTTATAATGAAACATTTTGGGTAGAAGATTTTCTTAAATTTAAATCTTCTATTTTTTTAATTTATTGAAATTTTTCATTTCCAAATTACATATAGTTAGATTTTCCACTTTTATTGAAGAGGAAACTAAAAAATATAAAATTAAAAATTATTATAATAGATTTTAAAAAAAATCACACAATCTGATTTTTTTGGGTGTATTCCTCGTAAATTATGAAAATAAAATTTGTCGCCCAATACCTATTTATAACTTTACTTATATTTGTTTTGTGAGCAATAATGACACTAATAAGTAGCCATTACGATAGTGCTCTTTTGGCTAAATTTAAGCTTTATTCATATATTGCAAATTCAAAAACTATTTAACAGATTTCATTATAAATTTCATAATTTGTTTTCATTAATGTCAGAAGTTTTAATGAATGTGTTTAATGATACTCTTCTGTCTTTAATTAATTCATGTAAAATATTCAAAAAGGTCGTACAGGAGTGCTGAATTCACAGCTTTTGTAATCGCTGTGTAATAAATAATGACATTTAACTCTAGGTTCAACCATTTGTATGGGAGAAGCTAAAGGAGGTAAAATTAAAATCAGAAAAATAAACGAATATCCATTTCGAATGTGCAGTTTTCGGTATCACTGAGATTAATACTATACGATATTGTTACCATACCAAAAGTTCGAATCCCACTAATATGGGAAGCGGTGGGAAGTAAGACGAATAAAATTCTATTTGATCGAAAAAAGCGTCGATACAAAGATGAATTATTTTCCACCAGAGTATTTGTCTCGCTGATTTGTCTGTAACCATCTGCTGTTATGGAAACAAGACACCTTCCATTTTCGGCGGGAGGAGAAGCCATGGAGAAGAGTATATTAATTTAGGCTTAGTGAAAGCTTTCAGAATAACATGATAATTTTGAGAAAATTAATCTAAATTCGCTAGTTCATAACACTCTTTAATCGCCATTTGAAAATAACAATTCTGGTTACTATAGCAACCATCACCGACTAGACTACTTACATGGAGCTATTTTTTGTGATAGATAGATAGTATGATACTTGATGTTGGAAAACAAAGAGGAAGTAAAAAGTGAGCAAAATGACTGATACTGGTACCAAAACGAATATTTTTTGATGTTATTAAGGAAAATACTGACCGAATTCGTGTACTTTTCTTTATTAGTGAGGATATGAAATTAAAAATATGGAAAATATTCGAAATTAGTATTTAACTATATAAAATTATTATAAATAAGATAATGTTATTATAATTTTATAAACAATTATTAAGACAATCTAAGATTTTATTCCGATAAAATATCTAAGTTTTTCGCTTTTGAGAAAGTTGATGAAAAGGAAAATTTTTAATCATCTTTCTCAAAGCATATTTTTTATTATGTCAAAGACATTTATAAATATTCTGACACACAGATGAACATTTAGGACCTTTGGGTCCTGCTTGTCCCTTAGAGCTTGAAATCGGATTTAACGCTTACAGCTTTGACTATTGTTTTCACCATCTCAACTCAAACGAAGTCCCGAAAAGGATTAATATCAGACTGACGCTCAATTATTCCTCTTCCCGACACGTCCTTGTCTAGAGGATGAGTCCTAAAACATTCAGGTTTTCTTCTGAATTCATTATGCATTATGAATATGAAATGACGATGAATGAAAACAATCTCAGGGTCCTGTCACAATTCATTGTTCCAGATGAGTGTTTACGGAACTTTAGTTTCCAGATCCCTTTTTTTAATGTTTAACTTGTAATTTTTTTTATTTCAAATGCAGATGGGTGTATTTTGTATTCAAGTCAGTAAATTCGCATAATGGTTAAGTAATTTTTAAATTACATTTGGGAGCTTTTATTGTAAAGTTGAGGGGAGTAGTGGTTGAAATTTTAAAAAGAAAATATTTATCTATTTGAATGCAAGTTAAGGAATTCATTAATTTTGCTTAGAATATATTGGGCTGTGGTAGCCTAGTGGTTGGGGCATCCGTCTTCCATCCTGAAGGTCGGGGTTCGATTCCCAGTGCCGCCAAAGACCTACCGAGTACATGCGATATACATGCTCATTAAATCTGTGGAATCGAAAGTCCTGGGGTCGGTCGTTGAGCAGTTACCGAGGGTACAATGGTCTAGAGAAAATTTTCTCCCCCTTTAGATGAATGGCAAAATTAAGGGAGTGGATTCTCTGGTGATGCCATCTATCGGAGGATTTAAAGAGAAAAGACATACTTTCACCTTCGGGGTACTCTGATTAAAACTAAAGACACTACCTATTGACTTAAAATCGCATAGCCAAGGCATAGCGAGCTTGGCTTGTCCAAGTGTCATAAGTAACAACAACAGAATATATATCTGTTTTTCACAATTTTGTTTTGTCGAATAATATAATCAACAAAAATCGATCGAAGACTTTTTTTGTAAATTTTATCTGCTTGCGTTAACAATAATGAATGTTTTCAAATCATATTCACTTGAAAAAGATTCAATACAGTAAACAGAGCATATGCACTAATTACATCATCGAATTTTCAATATTTTGGAATTTTGGTAAATACAACGTTTAATATTTTTGTATTGTCTTTTGGTAAGTACAACGAAAAATATTTTGGTAAATACAACTCTTAATATTATTGTAAACTGTAATATTGTTTCTTTTTACCATTGTAAAATTAAAAAAAATACTCAATAATTATAGCGAAAATAGACTGTCACAAAATTCAGTAAATCTCAAAATATCTTACGAGTTAAAAAAACATCAAACAACAATAATTTAATTGTACCTCTAAAATGCGTATAGTTTAATTGAAATTTGAACACTGGGTTTTTATAATCTATAATATTAATAGAACTACACTGCTGGCCACCGTAAATGCAAATAGCCTGAAGGAAGCATGCAAATAACATAAAATTTACAACATGCAATAGCAGAGGTGTGAGATATACAAAATATTAGAATTTCAGCGCAGTTGCCCATTACGCGCGCCTGTGCCGTTACTTCAAAGCGATATTTAAGGCTTGGACGATTTCCACTTCGGCAATTGTGTTTTTCTTGAGGTTTTTTCACAAAACGATCAATTATGCCTCGAAGAAAAAAGCGATCATTTTTTCATTTAAGTATCCGAGTTTGACAGAGGAAGAATAGTGGCCTACCGAGATTGTGGATTATCTTCCAGGGAAATCGGTAGTCGTGTTGGATGAAATTAAACAGCTGTAATGCGGATATGTGATCGTTAAATGCAGGAGGGTACAACGGACTGACATGTTCCATCGCATCCACCTCAGTGCACCACTTCACTTGATGACAGGCAAATTGTGCGCATAGCAGTGACAAATCCTTCAGCCACAACACGATACATTACACACGCATTCAGTCAATAATGCATCATCCAGTGTCTGCGCGTGGAAAATGTGGAAAGCTTAAAAACTTCTTTATTTAAAATTATTTAAAATTGAACTCGGAACTCTTTTCATCCACGTTTAAATCCATTTCCGATTGGCGGCATATTGGAAAAATCGTAAGCACCATTCGCTCAATAGACAAAAGCAAAAAAAATTTAAAATTGGAGAAAAATAGTAAATGTTTCTTTTAATTACACTATGGGAAAGTGGAAAGGGTGTTCAATGAAGGATTCAGTGCCGTACATATTTTAATATTCTCCCAACGGTTACGAATAGATGATAATTTTAAACGAAAGGGAGGGAAAAAAACATATGGTATTATTTTTACATTCAAATCAGCGTTAAACTTTGTTGGCAAAATTTCGAAATAAAACCTATTGCATTTTTTAAATTAGCCAGATTCCGACATTCTGATATAATTTCATTCAACCACAAGCAAAAAGTAGGAAAATAAGCAAAATAAGGAATTTATTTAAATAATCTATAAATTATTGTTCAAAGTCCATTAATTTGCATGCAGCTTTAAAACATATTTTTTTTATTATTGAACAACTATTTAAATAATTGCACATGTAAACAAAAATATATGATTGCTAATTATTCAAATAGCTTTTCATAATTATTTTACCTTTTTGTGTATTTTTATTTAGGGTCTATATGTTTTTATCTTGCTGACGTCATATTTTGCCTTTTGCCAATGTGGTGATCACCCAGATGGAGAAAGCAAGGTATCTAGGACGCAGGATGTAAGTATAACATTTGTACAGTGTATATATATATATATATATATATATATATATATATATATATATATATATATATATATATATATATATATACATATATATATATATATATATATATATATATATATATATATATATATACATATATATACACACATATATATATATATATATATATATATATATATATATATATATATATATATATATATATATATATATATATAAATATATATATATATATATATATATACATACATATATATATATCTATATATATATATATATATATATATATATATATATATATATATATATATATATATATATATATATATATATATATATATATATATATATATATATATATATATATATATATATATATATAATATTAAAATAATAGCATTAAATATGCATTTTAAAAGTTTAAGATCTCTAAGAATATTTTAAAAATTTTGGAATAATTATAGCAAATAATTAATTAGTGTGTAAAATATAATAGTGATTGAGAAATTTTTGTAAAAAGAAAAAAAATTGAACTATTATAGATTGTAACAACTTTAAAGAAATGAATATCTATAGCTTTTTTTTCTAAAAGAAAGTGTTGTTTTTAAAATATTTATATTAGCATAATTTAATTTTAAAAACAGCAAATTTATTCTGCATCAGCAAATTTGTCGAGTTTTCTGTATATCTCTAAGTACAGACACACAAAATATTTGTTTTATAGTATACCTAATATATCTTATTCTTTATAATTTTCTTCGTGTATGTTAAAATATCAAGGAAAATGTTTTTTTTATAAAATATCAATTATAATGATTTTTAATTTATGAAATTCATAACTTTGATAAACATTATTTAAGCATACATTTTGAAAAATAATTTCTTATATTTAAGAAATTATTTTTTTTATTTTTGTACCATCATAATTTTTTTAAATAAGAAATTCAATTTTCTCCATTTAGAAATCTTTTTAAATTAACATAATCTTGAAGCAAAGAAAACACTTCTTCATTTCATTTTTTAATAAATTTGGTGAGTTTCATTTTTAACATTGGTTTATGTTCTGAAATTTGAAGGATTTATAATACTGATTAAAATTTTATTGCGACAAACAGTTAACCTTTTTTAATTCAGTGAGTTAGTATAACAATTAGAGAGGAATAGGTGATGATTGACAGCATAGTTGCAATGTAACTAGTTTCTTTTCTATCTGGACTGTTTTGTACCAATCACTCAAATGTATAATGTTAATACTTAATAACTTAAGTCAGTGGAGTACAATTTACGTATTTTATTTTTAACATGCTCATTCCCCTTTTAACATTTGAAATAATAGAAAAGTCAAACAATTTTGTTTCTCTCACAAGGTGAAAGAATAAAGCACAAATTGCAGCCCTACAATAATTTTTGCATTAATTTTCCAAAAACAAGTAATTGTGACTTGATGAAATTAATTCGCTATTAGGAGGTGATAACTATTGAGAATATAGGTAAAATAAGAGTGATAGCTATTGAGAATATAGGCAAAAGAAGAGTGATAGCTATTGATAATATAGATAAAGGAAGTGATAACTATTGAGAAAATAGGAAAAAGAAGTGATAACTATTGAGAATATAGGAAAAGGAAGTGATAACTATTGAGAATATAGGTAAAAGAAGAGTGATAGCTATTGAAAATATAGATAAAGGAAGTGATAACTATTGAGAATATAGGTAAAAGAAGAGTGATAGCTATTGAGAATATAGGTAAAAGAAGTGATAGCTATTGAGAATATAGATAAAGGAAGTGATAACTATTGAGAATATAGGTAAAAGAAGTGATAACTATTGAGAATATAGATAAAGGAAGTGATAGCTATTGAGAATATAGGTAAAGGAATTGATAACTATTGAGAATATAGGTAAAGGAAGTGATAATTATATTATGAATTCGTAATTAATATGGATAATTACTCATAGGTTCATAATTTTCGCGTTAAAAGAATAGTTCATTTAATAAGGAGAAAAATGATATTTGTTATCTTTATGTTAGTCTAAATTCTGGATTGATTAATTTCTACTGTCAAGAACATTTTGGCGTTCATTTATTAATTGGTTACCAATGACTTTTTAAAATTTATTAATGTATTAAACCTAAGTTTTCTATATTGAAACTATCTTTGTTTATAACAATAAATTTGAGTTTTTAGAAACTCAGAAACTTTTAGCAGAGGTTAATACTCCTACTTCTTTTTCAGGCATTAGGAAATTATCATTTCAGCTATAGAGTAGCCAATAGCGAAGGAGATCAATTCCGAGAAGAAGGTACTGACGCCCTGGGAAGAGTTGTCGGCTCGTATGGGTTGAAGCATGTGGATGGGACCCACAGAGTAGTCGATTACGTGGCAGACAAAGATGGATTCAGGGCTGCTGTTCGATCGAATGAGCCTGGTGTGGTCAGCGCAGAAGCAGCAGATGCTTCGATTACCAAAACAGACCATAATGTTCCACTATCAGTTGCTGCAACTTCGATCGATCGTTCCAGAGAAATCTTCGGCAGAAGGTTAGATCTAAGTTCGTCGAAAGTAGCGTATGCAACTGATGACGACGATGTAAAATCAAGTGAGGAAAAAGATGAATCAGTAAGAGAATCAAGACAGCAAAATTTCGGTGATTATCGGCCACGAAGTCCAGTTGCTTACTATCCGACTGATACTCAAAGTCCCTTGAACCCAACTCTTATTAAGATAGTGGATCAAGGAAGATCCCCCAGGGTTCTTTCGGACGATAATGAAGCAGCTTCGAAACCCTTAGATGTCTATTTTCCTCCTATAAACCCCAATACTGCCATTCGCAGACCAGCTTATTATTTGCCACAGGAGAGATCAAATGATAGAAACTTCCATTCAACTACATCTCGGAAGCCATACATACCTCCGTACGGTGGATTTGATGATGATCCTTTACCTCCACTAGACAGACAGCTTGGCTTAACGCACCACAGAAATTTGGGTTCCGACCGCACGTTCCCTACCCCTACACCTCCTTCTTCATATGGAAAAGCCCGATTTCCTTCAGCCAATATTCCAGAACACAGAAATTTTGATTTACCACGCTTTCCACCAAGTTCTGGGTATCCAAGACCCCCAGGAAGTATCCTGCCCTCCGTACCAAGAAGTGCTCCTGAAGGAGTAATGTTTAATCCCCCTTCCTATAACGGTAGAATTGTTCCCCCAAATTTTGTGTTGCGTGCTGTTCCTATACCAAATGGCATACAAGCTGTAAGAGTCGATCCGACAACAGGTCGTGTCTATGAAAGACTGGTATACCCGCTTTACTTAAGACCCGATGGGTATCCTGAGTACGACAGAAACGTACTTCTTCACAATGATGATGTTAGTGATGATGATGAAGTACCTCATGATGATCCTGGATACATAGACATGCCATACCTCAGAAGACCTTTCAGGGGTGCAAGAAATCAACCATCTGATGAGGATGATGGCCGAAGCAGACGATATAATAGAAACTATACAATTGATGAGAACATTTTCAGTAAGCCGTCAGCCGCTGATATGGCTTGGATAGAAAGACAACTGTCTTTGGTGGAAGGATTTGAACGTGAACCCCTACACAATTCAGTATTTTCTGAGAGAGCCATGTATCATGATTCCGATTTTCCCAGAATTGGTCTTTTCAATGATGAAAATAGACAACAATATGAAAGTAGAATACAAAGCTCAGGTATTAGGCCGAGTTCTGATTCGTTGACTTATTCAAGTGGCGAAGACTTATCCAGAGTCTCAAGGTCTCATGAAGAACTAAAAGCTGACACTTCTGAACGAATTTCTTCTAAGATTCTGGAAACGAATTCTACTCTTAAAGAAGCCTCTAAAAACAATACTGGTATTGAAAGGGAAGGAAATTAACAAAGCATGTAAGAAATATATGACTTACATTGTTCTTGCCAACTATAAGAGCAAGCTGATTATATTGTTTGGTTTAATTGTTTGATGTTGTTTTATAAATTTTGATTGTTAAGTTTTTTTTATCTTTTTTATGAACAAATTGGTCATTTATAACCACATTAGAACTTTTAATGCACATATTTCTTCTTTATATTTTAAGTTTCAAAATAATTTATTTTACAGCTAAATGGATTTTGTTGAAAAATGGCGCAACATCTGTAGTTCAATAATGCTGTAATAAAATATAATAAAATTATAATTTAGTTCTTAATTTTCAATAAAAATTGACATCTGCATCTTAATAAGTAACTAGCAAAAAACAATAAATAAAAAAAAATTTAAATTAAAAAAAAAGAAAAGAACTTTGCCTATTTAATGTCATTTGGAAATACATATTTTTGTGTAATAAGTGTTAGTAAAATTTCGCGCTTGCATGATTTAAATTTTAAAAAAATATTATATTTTACCAATTTACAGTGTAATTCAAGTACATGAGCATTTACACACTTTTATAATATCATAAGCTAATATTAAATGAGTTAAATGCACGCAGATATGTTTTATATATTTATCTTATTTCATTAAGTTTTCGTCTATCTGTTTCTACTGATTCGAGAACATTAAAATCCCAATTCCATCACTAAATAATTTTGAGCAGTTGTCATATAAATGCCACATTATGGAGAAGCCATACTTATGATTAAGCTTCGTTCATTAAACTTTCGTTTTATACATTCATAGAATATAATACCATAGCAGTTTGATTTGAGTAATTCCTATAAACATGATGTGATCGTAAGCTAAAACAGAAAACAAATCCGCCATATTTCAATAACAACAACCCTTTACCGAATGATCGACACTGGCCCTTATTATATTGTCTGTTTACATGATTAATGTTAATACCAAGGAATATGGTTATGCTAAATCCAGTTTAAATAGAAATATAAGTAATCGTAATAAGTTAATCGTTCAAGCAAAGCCTGATTAAGGCAGGGGTATGAGGGGATTGTTATCTGTTTCATTCTATTTGTCAGATGACGAGTCAGTAGCTTAGGAGGGGAAGGAAGAAGTTCTTATAAATTTACTAATATTTAAAGATTTATTTACAGACATCTTTTAGCTAGCTCCTTCATAGTGAGCTCCTTCATACAATCTCCCTTCTCTCAATTGCTTGTACATACCTCTCAGCATGACATATTAAACACTGCCATCTAGTGGCCACTCATTTTATAAGTAATAATACAGCTTGATGCTAACAGGATGTTGCCCCGGGTCCCCACTTCAGAGGGATCCTTAATAGGAAGTTTATTTTACATTGTCATTCCAATAGAATCGTTTTGCCAAATTGAATAAATGTTGCTGTGAAGCAGGCTGTGTAGGCTCCAAAGAAGTTTTTGCTCCGAGACCCAAGTAGGCTAAATCGGGGCCTTGCATTTTTGCAAAATTAAATATCACATTTAGCCGGCAATCGAATTCTAATGTTATTCAAATGTTTTTGTATATAAGAAATAATTTGAATACATATTCACTTATAACTTAATTTTTTTTCATTACTAACCACTAAGCAACATTTTTACGAGAAGCTTTTGAAAATGTTTATAAGACTCGCTTAACGATTAAATATTTGTTATTAATTCTTTTGAAAATGGCTTTATAAATGTTTATAAATTACTCTTTTCAGTTATAAATTTTTCAGAGATTATCATTTTCAATTATTTTAATTCACTAAGTTGCACTTTCTTTCCCCAGTTGTCTATTTTTCTTCCGCTTGATAGGAATTGTGTTGTTTCTTCCATGAAAACTAGAATATTGTGTTATTTCTTCTGTCTTCTTGTGCCATTTCCTTAAGTAAATCAAAAATACTTTCAACATCATAAGGAACGCGAGATTTAAATCGAACCGGTCTCGCTATTGTCTACCAATAATCAGTCAATTATTAAGATTTTTTCCTTTGAGGCCCGAATTTACAAAGATACGAGAGTAGAAATTGATATGAACAGAAAAGAAAAATAAATAAACTTATGTGATTCTGAATTACAATGTAAAAATGCATGATAATATTAATATGGTTGAATTAAAAATCACCCCTTTATAGAAAAGAAATACGTTTCGTAATCTTCCTGTTTCATTCTTTTGTGAAGTTTTCTCTTCAATACAATTTTCTACGTTTTAAAATAGACGTTAATCAAAATTGTGTAAGGAATTTATTGTATAATTTTTTAGTTAAACAAATCTTAATAATTTAGGGTTTTACTGAGTTCAGCAAACAATGTATGTCCTTAAATATACACTAAATTTTAATATTGAAAAATTATTCACACATTCTATTAATCCTATTGGTACTCAGAAACGACACGTCCGTTGTTTACAAATTTTATTGTTTGAATGACAAAGAAGGATGCTTTGTGTTAGCGCCATCTGGTGCACAAAGAAATTAAATGTTTACATTGAGTATACAGGGTCGGAACAATTTCAATTTGCATTCATTCTTAATATAGAATTTAGATTCAGAAATGTATAATTAGTGATCTTTTAAGCTTTTGTGCTTATATTTAAATATTTACAAATTCATGTTTAAATACGATTATTTCTAAAGAATACTAAAAAGGAATTTCCAATTTACTTTTATAATCAAAGGAAATGTAAACAAATTACACAGAATTTGAGATATAAATTTATGAAGTTCTCTTTTATGTTATCTTGATGTATAAGTGATTGTGAAATTATCTCAGTTAAGAGCATTAAAGAAAAAAATATTGATCGTTATAAAACATGTAAAATTGAAAATTCTTAATAATCACCTAGCTTACGAAAAAATTGTCATCCTATCAAATGTTTTTAGATGAAAAGTCTCTAAAGTTGAAGAATAATAATAAAAAAAATATTATTGATTTTCTAAAACTTTTACTGTCAAAAAGATTCATTAATCCCATTTAACAAATGTAAATGCTTATTTCTTAAATTTCTTAAGGTTAACTTGCAAATAAATCGATCAGCTCTGGTACGATGCATTCAATTCGTCTTAGAAAACAAAACTGATACTTTATTGGTACAAGAACCATATTTAAAGAAAATAAAACCAAAATATCACCAATTATTCGGAAATTACATTTTCATCACTTTCAAATAATACAAAACTTCAAAAGCAGCATTAAATTTAAACTTCCAATGATCCAGATTTCCTAACACATAGAAAACAATATATAAAAATACAAGACCAATATCTATCGATGTTATAAGTATATATGCTTTGCCTATTTATATAACTTTTATAATATTCTTCGTACTATTAATCCATTTCTCCACTAATTCTAATAATTCTGATTAGTTTCAGAACGTGATCTCAATCCACGAAAAGATGGAAGATATATTCTTATAATTCTATAAAAATAATGCAATTTTCTTCTCATTTCCCCCAAGTCCGCATTGGATTGGTTGATTCAATTTACTATAAATGATTTAGCCACTCAGATATAGCAAGAGAATAAAAAGATTGCATTTCATGCTTCAAAAATCCAACACAAGATTCAAAAATGAATGTTACATCAACTATGAAAATATGAATTCCATTTTCAAAGCAATCAAATATCCAATTAAGATATACTAATAAAAATATACTTTAGTATTTTTAAAGAAATGATATATTTGAAAAGTATATAAATAGGTGTAATAAACACAAGATTAAAAAAATGACTGTTACATCAATTATGAAAACATGAATTCCATTTTCAAAACAATTAAATATCCAAAGTATCAACACAAAAAACTACTCGAAATATGCAAGTCACCTGATGACGGAGAGGTTAACTTCGAAGCAGTAGGTTCCGGGTTCGAATCCTAGTTCGAGCATGGATGCTTCTTTCTCTCTATCCTTTCACTTTCGGGGAGAAGATAGCAGCCAACTAGGAGCCCCACTGTATACGATGCCCATTTTAGCGCTGAATAATAGGTATATCATAAAAGCAGCTGGGCATTTGAAAAAAAATTTAAAATGTCCTTTCTTATGTAAAAATAAAACAACATTTTTAATTAATGATGAATTAAAAAATTTTGTGAGAAAAACAATGACCTAAAGTAAATGGAGAAACTGTCAATTCATCATATAATTCAATAAATGTCCCATTTGCTTATCAAACACCTGATCTTCTTCTTCTTAGAATCGGGTTTGTATGTCATTGGGCACCTCTGCTTTTATCAGCATTTTGTACTATTAGCTCCAAACTCAATGTTTCCTAGTTCCAGTTACTCGGGTCACCCACTTTATTAATAAAGTCCGATAACCCTTTAATGGAGTCTAGGTGTAACTCTCTAGTATGGATGATGCCTAAAGAAGTTAATCTAGGGAGGGCAAGAGCCTCGCATTCATAAATGATATGCTCTGCCGTTTCCTCTTGCGTATGACATTTCCAGCAGATAGGGTCTTGCTGAAACAGTTCCATCTGGTCAGAAAGTCAGTCATGCTAGGGATAGCTTCCTGACTTTCACCAGAAGAAGATGGTTTGGAGGTCATTTCTATCTCAAGTGAAGGATTCATTACTGCCCCTTTACAAGATTGCCTCTGAGTTCCCTTGTCTTTTTCAGCAAGGTCTACTTCAGAGGCATCACCTACAAACGCAGAAAGGTTTGTTATTTCTTGTCTCTTTTCAGCCACAAGATAACAATTAATATGCTCAGGTAATATGTCCACCCAGCATTACCTGAGATACTGGGCAAGGCAAATTACTCTAGAAGTTTGCCAGGCAACTAGAGGCTCTGTTAAGACACCAATACCGCAGTGCCAATTAGCCCTAGGCACGGATCGCCTAACACCAGGGTTTACGGGAGCTGATTCGCGGCCTCTGATTCTATATTCAAGGCTATCCTGTCATTCCTACAGGACATTCAGCGATCCACCACCTGCCGACGCGCCTGGTGGCTGCTCAAGCCCCAGGAAGGTACGCGTACCCCCTGGTTCCAGGTACACCTGATTTAATACGAATAATTAATTTTACAAATAGAGAGTTAAAAAATTGGACCGAGTTTTGTTGAAAATTTAACTATGACAAAGAGATACAAAAGAAAATCCTACAAATTCTCTTTTAAACCTCTTTCCCAGTGTTGAGAAAATCATGCAAAGTTTTCCTCCCAGACAAGTTTGATCCCTAACAATCCACAACTCGATGATCAAATCTAAAACATATTATGGTTAGAGAATTATTAAATTGTGTATTTCTCACTAGTTTTTTTTTATTTAATTAACTTAAATGTTTTCAAACATTTCAAAAAACTTCCTTAAAGATATAAAATTTCGAAATTTAAAAAAATATTTGATACAAAAAGTGACTCTTAAAATAGATGATTTCGCTAATCCAATAATAAGACTAGGTTACAAAACAATATCAAATTTCTCAACAGTTTTTTTCCATTCTTGTTTTAAATTATATTATTTTTAGAAACAAGTTGAATTTAGCTAAATTTTTTTAAAGTAAAATTATCTCGGTGGCTTAGTGGTAGTACTTCTCGCTCCCAAGGCATTGGTCTCAGGTTCGATTCTCGGATAGAGCAAGTCAGACTCAACCTTTCATTCCTTCAGTAGATAGATAATCTATGCACCAAGTAGGCGAATGCTTGGTAAGAACTGGGGTTTACATCCAAAACTGATGTTATGGATGTACACAGCTTTTGTCAGGCCCATTTTCACATATGCCTGTGTGATCTGGTGGCATAAGGTGGAACAGAAGACTGTGATTGACAGATTGAGGAGTCTAGAAAGACTAGCCTGTCTCTACATCACAGGAGCAATCTCCACCACGCCAACCAGAGCATTGGAGGTTGTGTTGGATCTGACTCCCTTGGACATCTTCATATGCAGCGTTGCAAGATTGAATGCATATAGAATGAAGCTGCAAAACCACTGGTATGACCAGCCTGTTGCCAAAGGGCACAAGGGCATCACCAGGAAATTTCAAGACCCTACTCTTCTGATGCCATCTGACATCATGGAAAAAACATACATGTTTGACAAGACATTTGATGTAGTTTTTCCAACTAGAGAGGAATGGGATAACAACATGTTTGAAACTAAAACAGGAGATCTAATCTGGTACACAGATGGATCACTGAAGAACAGCTTCTCAGGTCTGGGAGTTTGTGGCGTGTCACCAAGAATCAGCTTGTCTGTAAGCCTTGGGCGATACGCTTCGGTCTTCCAGGCAGAAGTTTTGGCCATTATCCACTGTCTGCAACTGAATATGAAGAAGGGCTATTACAATAAGCGGATTCTCATTTTCAGTGACAGTCAAGCCGCTTTAAAAGCACTTAATTCCTTCGAAATCAAATCTAAAATGATTCTGGAGTGTAGAAACCTTCTTACAGAACTGGCAACTAGAAACAGGGTGATCCTTGTATGGGTGCCAGGGCATAAAGGTATCGAAGGTAATGAAAGGGCTGATGAGCTTGCTAAACAAGGATCGTCTTTTGTTCCCATTGCTCCAGAACCTTTTTGTGGGATCAATTTGAAGACCGCAAAAACCAATGTTCGCAGATGGGAAAAACGAAAGATGTATGAAGCTTGGCTCAAATCTCCTGGTCAAACCCACGCTAAAGGTATGATCTGTAGGTCATCAGCGAGGATTTCCTATGAAATTCTTAGATGCTCTAGGCAGAAGATACGTTTAATCGTAGGCTTCATAACTGGGCACTACTATTTCAGAAAACATCTCCATAAAATGGGACTGTTTCAGCAAGACCCTATCTGCAGGAAATGTCATATGCAAGAGGAAACGGCCAAGCATATCATTTATGAATGCGAGGCTCTTGCCCTCCCTAGATTAACCTCTTTAGGCATCATCCATACTAGAGAGTTACACCTAGATTCCATTAAAGGGTTATCAGACTTTATTAATAAAGTGGGTGATCCGAGCAAATGGAACTAAGAAACATTGGGTTTGGAGTTAACAGTACAAAATGCTGATAAAAGCAGAGGTGCTCAATGACATACAAACCCAACTTGAAGAAGAAGAAGAAGAAGATGCACCAAGTATGTTTGGAGGGGGCTAAGCACTGGGGGTTTTACGTTCTGCTAACCAACTAACTGGGACATATGCTATGCACCCCAAGCCCCTAATTCAGAAAAACAAATATGGGCACTATAAACTTTGGCCCATGTAAGGGCTGTCATGTCACTTGTTTTTAGTTTAGTTTATACGTAAGATTTAAATCTAAATAATTAATTGAAAAATATATGCCGACCAACTTGTCTAGTGGTCAGCGTGCTTGACTGCGGATGAGGATGTCCTGGGTTCGAATCCCGGTTCGGGCATGGATGTACTTTCTCTCTCAATCTATCTTGTCCTTGTATGAATGTGGAGTGAATGGTAGCCTACCCTATGAACGGGTACCTATGGCATGTGTGTACTGAAGAAGTCGGACTCCACACCAAAATATGGTTCAGTTGGAAAAGTAGAGCAGCGCACCCCATATTGCCAGCCTGGCAGGCACACGACAACAACAATTGAAAAATATAGTACAAACAAATCATCAATTCTAAGAATCTTTCATTTAAAGAATATCCTCAAATGCTGCTAAAAAAATTGCACAGAACAAAATTCTAATAGACATCGAATCCTATTGACACACAAACACTTTCTGAAACACAGAACAAAATTCTAATAGACATCGAATCCTATTGACATGCGGGAAATGCGCTCTGAGAAGTAATATTTCCAAAGTCCATATGCATCTTTTGTGTTCAAAAATATTTTCGGTTTTCAATAGACGCTATGAGGTAATATTGTTGAGTCTGCATTAAATGGATTATTTTAGAGAACGTGCAACCTTTTCAATAACTTTTTGAGATTTACCAGCAATGAATTGTTTCTTTTACTCGAAATTTTATAGATTTCTTATGTATATATAGTGTGCCAACATACATAAGAATTTTCTTTGATTCTCATAACTCCCTCTTACTGTAGCAAAAAAAATTCAATAATTACTAGTTATAAATATTTAACTTGACTGATCTCCGTACATTTTTTAAAGTTATTTAAAAGAATATGGAGTCTTTCTTTCCAAGAATTATAGTCTTTAACTAATGTAGTAAATCTAGAATTTTTAAAAGAATATTCTATGGAATCTTTTTTTCCAAGAATTATAGTCTTCATATTACTATACTAAATCTACACTTCAAACTATGTATGTATTATAGTTACAAATATTTTCTCTTTCCTCGAAAATCTACATAGTATTTAGTTCTACGAACAACCTTTAATTGTAGTTTTCGTTCATGTTAGTTTATTATACTTCGAGGGAGTTGTCCTTGATCTTTTCTGCTTATAGAGCCGCGATTTAAGAAATAATTACTCAGATGCATTGAAAATTGTCAGTTTTTTTTATGAAAAGATAGATAAGGTCATTTAAAAAATCTGAATTGCCTAACAACTTTTTGAAACTCTTTATCCAAATGATCGATACCTTTATCATCGAACAAAGAATTTATATAATTTAATACATAATGAAAAAGAAGCTATTTGTATAACTAATTTATAAATCGGAGTTTGCTTTTGGAAAATTGGTATTAAAATCGCAAAAGAAAAAGTTTAGTTTCAAATAAATGAGAGTAGATTAATTAAAACACAGAAAAGATTTCTTCTCCTATATGTACCATTCAAATGATAGCAATAAATAGAAAATATGTACAAATTTATCTATTTCTAGATATAAAAAATATTAGATGTTTTTATAAGACGTATATTAAAACTGAGTACTTTGTTTCGTGAGTAAGTTTAAGACACTCAAGAAATAACTCAAGTACCGACTAAATTCATACCTGATGCAATCAGTTAAGTATCTCTTTAAACAAACATTCACGATAAAATAGATCTTAAGTTAATATTTTTATTGCACAATTCAAGGCAACATGATAAAGAAATTCACGTTATTAAAAATGAATTCTCTCTCTGAAGAGAAGCAATAGACATTTAGCTTATCAAAATGGCGTAGGCAATCTTGTTTCCTAAATAACGTGTTATCCTTTTCTTTTCGATCTTCAAGGATTCTAGAAAAAATTCATGTTGAAGAAAACATAATTTATTTTCATAAGGGGTTCTTGGAGAAAAGTAATATGTGATTAATTAGAGTGATAATTGTTGTTGTTGTTGCTTATCCCCGACTTGCGTGACAGTACCATCACACCAGCCCCATGAATCCAAAAATAGTCAGTCTCTCAAGCACCACCTCCGGTCTCAAATCCATGTCTCCTCTCTCACACCCAATGCACTGAAAAATATGAGATGGGTAGGCCTGAACTACTCGACATTTGGGACAGAGAGGGTAGACCTTGGTACCAGAGACGTGTCTCTGAGCAAGCAGGTGGCTACTTCGCAGTCTTGTCAGAGCCGTTTGGCTGCATCTCTTGTGTTTACCCACTTGTGCGGAACCAGGATGTTTGCATGTGTACCATTCGTGGGTAGGAATGGTATCCCTAAAAGTAGCATTGATAGCCATCCTAACTCTAGAGGTCAGCTCTGAGGACGACAAGCAGTCTCCAATGATGATATTCTGTAGGCTTAGAGTGATAATTAGATATATCGATGTTTAGTATATATATACACATATATCCTTAAATTAATTTTAAAATGATAAGCATTTAAAGAATTTTAAAGGAAATAGTTTAAAAAAAATTTATTTTTTCTTTTTCTAATTGGAACTTAAGGAAGTTTCTGTTTAAAATATCCAAGTATATTGGATTTTTTTTTGCAGAATTAGCAAAAATGATTGATTTATTTTAGAAAAGCTATACTTTCAAAAAGTATTACATGGATAAACGTGAAAGATATGTGAATAGAACCATAGACTCACCAAGTATATTTACCCCTCTACGTACTCCTTTGGTGACAGGACACCAGTTCAGACATGAATAAAACTCACTCATACATTTGGAAGCAAATAACTTAGCATCCTTGAATTACCGATATTACCACAAAATTTTTGTTTAACGAGGCACAGTTTTTTTTTTCATACCTTCTCCTAAACGTGCATTGCACACAAAAGTACATTTTAATGCATAATCAATAAAAAATGGCTTTTCCCTATTTTCGATCGGTCTTAATCTTGTACTCTCAGAGGCCGCAGTGCATTGAAGGTCAGGGCGTCGTTCTCATTATTGGAATGTAGTGAGCTCGAATCCCGCCTTAACCGAAAATCCATTGTGTTCACTAAAGGTGGTCGCAATGTCCTCCAAGTGAAATGATACCTCTGGAGGTGACAGGCCAAGTATGAGGGAATCTTCAGTGTGTGCCCTGCTTTTAAATAGCGAAGAACGGCTCTAGCGAAGATAGTAGTAATTATCTTCTCTCAGACTCCTAAATTACTACTAGTAATCTATAGTAGGTTCTGCATAGCCTATAGTAGGGATCTAGCAGTATGAATTAAACAATCTATAGATTAAACATTTCTTCTGAAGATAAACATATTCCAGCTTTAAATGAAACGAATTCGTATCAAAAATAGAATGCATATGAACTCATGTATTTTTTAGAATATAATGTTCTTACATCATATTCAATGGTTAAGAAATAGCATATTTTCTTTCGTTATTATCTACCAATTCTCCATCAATCAATTTTGTAACATTTTATAAACTGTAAATGTTTAGTTTTAATATTTATTATTTTTAATTTTTCTTGCAGAATCTTAATTTATAAGTAGTCAGCAAGCTTTCTCAGGTTGTAATTTCCAATAGAAAAAGTAAACATAAGTTTTATGGGGAAAAAATAATACTAGTTTCATTCAAAATACTGTTTTGCACAGCGAAATGAGATCTCACGTATTAATCAGCAAAAAATTAATCGAATGATGAATGGAAGACTTGAAATTTTCCTTTAGATACAATCATTAGTACTGAATTAAGAAATCTTTATAACGTTCCACTGTATTTCTTGACACTGATGTACTGGAAAACACGTAAACGCATACGCTCTAATGGGCAAAAACAATTTTGCAAAAATTGAAGAAAAGTACTAATGTCAGTTTTTTTTAAAAAAACTTCCTATAGAAATGTTGAAAGAAAAGAGGATTTTTTTAATTAATATTTTTTCCTTTTACCACCAAGTATGTAAACAGATGAAAGCTTTAAAAGGAGAAAAAGAACCACAAACATACCCATGAAGTGAAGAAAACTCCGACATCGCAAAATAAATAACTTCACAGAAAGTTGAAAATTAGTGTGAATTATGGCTTAGGTCAATTATGAAAGGTGTAATTCAAATTTTCCAAATGAAGAAAAGCTTTAATTTTAAATTAGGTAGAAATCAATATCTAGTTATAAGTTTCATTCCATTCCAGGATCCGTTTTACATTCAACCCCACACAAAAATTCGGCACACAGAATTAGGATTTCATTTTATACATTTTAAAACAATTTTTATATTTTTGAAAGAATGTTTTCATTTATAAATTTCGGATTGAATACTTTGAAAAACATGATACATAACAATATTTTGCTGCATTTCAATATTGAGTATCAATGTATTTAGACGGAAATGACTTTTTGTAAAGTCGATTTGTTTTTTATGTACATATCTAAAAGGAAATATAAATGCATGATATACAATTGTTGAAATCAAAGATCACTGTATTAAGCTGCAATAAATTAAATATATTGTGTATAACCAAATGGGTTCAAATTTTTTATACTAAGCAAATTCCTTACTTTTCAATTCCACTTAATGTATAAATGCACCTGCGCATTGTTACCAATACTGAAATAGGCAAACTACTCTTCGTTTACATATAAATTCTAATTCCATGGAAAAACACAGACACTGCAGAAAACTAGAAAAATGGTATTACACTAAAATCCAACATCATATTCATGAAAAATATCAGACCAAAAAAAAAGTACTCAAACAAGAAAAATTAAAACTAATAAAATTAAGATAAACACAACTGACAAGAATTATTTACAAAATTGGAGTACTATATTCTGGACCATAAAATATAATTGCAGATATTAGTCATTTGAAGACATGAAAGCTGGAATAAAAATTCAACAATAAATATAGTCTTTATCAAACAAGTTTAAAAACAGTATCCAAAAGACAACTGTTTTAATCGATTTGCCATATTGTAGTTGGTTTTTGTAAATAAGGACCAATTCAACAAGATGTATGGTTTAAAAATGGATATTTCGAACCATAATAAACAACAATTTTAGTGGAGTTAAAACTATAAATTGTTAAACAGATGGAAAAATGCTGACTACTTAGTTTCTTAGCTTATATTTTGATGATCAAAGCAAATACAATGATATATATGATGAGTAAAATTAAGTGAATTGAAGAATGTTACCAATAAGCTACTCAGGGAAATTTTAAGCAATATATAAAAAAGCACAGCCAAGTAATCAAATTACTTTGTTAAATAGAATAACTATTCATCCTCAATAACTGCAATTTTTGTGGTTTTATATTTAAAATATATAACTTTAGATTATTTTTATTCGAATAAGAACAAAAATTAAAAAAAATTTTTATAAATAAGAAGTTTACATTTACAGTATTTTAAACTTCATTGCAATCTCATGTAAAAAACACAATTTTTGCAATCATGTAATAGGATATTATATTTTTTAATAAAAAAATTTGGGACTTGAAATATATTATTCATTTCCAAAATGTTAATAGAATTCTTTGAGTGTTAATACATTTGTGAGAATACTTCACACTATTTTTAAATTGAGTATACTGTTAAAAAACAGGTGATAACTTTTCAAAAAATTTTTCAGCAAGTGAAATATGTATCAAAGTTTTAGATGATGAAATAATGAAATTTTGAACTGTTGTAAGATAAAAACTAACTTGAGGTAAAGTAAATCTTCTTTATCAATGTCTGAATCTAAAGTTCCTTAAAGTTAGTTAAATGGTAATACTAATCTTCTTTAAATATACTTCAAAAATTATAACAGAAGGTATTAACAAAATTTGAGAGGTTAGATGGCAAACAGATTTAATTGTAGAGACAGAATGCCTTAAAAATTTAACTTTTAATCCTGGACATTTTCAATTCCCTATTTTTACTTTATATTAATCATTTTTCATCACTTAAGTATTTTATTAAATTTTTATGACTGAAGACGAATAATTAAAGATATCCTTTATTCATTCATGCATAACTATTTTATAAAAAGGAAATTTTCTGAAACTTATGAACTAATTTATTTAAGTATAATTTTTATAAATCAAATTATAAAATAAAATTTCATCTTTAAAATTAATTTAAAAAGAAGAAATTTTAAGTAATTTACTAAATGTTAAAGACCATAAGTTAAAAAAATTAGTAAAATAATTTAATCAAAAATTTAAAAACAAGTTTAAATTTATTTATTTTTATATTTTTTTTATCCTACGCCCGACTTTGGTTTCTCAACCATCAGTCTCTGTCGGGCAGCCCAATACAATCTTGAGGTGAATGAAAAGTCATCTTCCGCAGAATTAAATTTATTCTTGAAAATAACTACTCAAAAATAATAGCATCAATATTGAAATGTAAGTTAACGATTATTTTTTTTATGATTACTTTATTAATTTATCAAAAAATTTTCTGTACAGTGTTTATGAATTATAATCACTAAAAAATAAATAATAAAAATATTAAAATATAAAAATTTTACAAAATGTTGATACTCATTAGAATGAGTTTATAAGTCAATATGCAAATGTTTTCTTAAACTCAAATGATCCCTTATATACTCAATATCCAATGATACATAACATTAACATTCATTAAAATTGTTTTACAATATAAATATTTATTATTTTAGAGTTGAACTAAATTGAATACTCCAAACAAAATGTGAAATTATAGGACAAGTTTGCCAGGAGTTAAATCATTAAAGATTAAAAAATTTACAACACATAACAGTATATGATAATTTTATTACTCATTTTAAATAAAAAAATTTTGCTTAAAATCTCATTGATACCATTTTGATTTATAAAGTTTATCGGTAAAATTTTACTGTACGGTCACCCTTGGCGAAATTTTCAAAAAGTCGCCAAGGCCGTATGACGTCGTACTTATGCCGAATTTCCAATCAGGAAAAACGGCGGGAGGAAAATGGCTGAAATAGTCACAAATATTTCATACATTGTTAGTATCTATCAATATACTCAACTAATTTTACAAAATTAACAAAAAACGCAAATTTATAGATTTCAAACATTAATGGCAAAGTAAAAAAGTTGATTTGTTAAATTATCCATAAAATTTTTTGATTAAAACAAAACACAAAAATTTTTTGAATAAATATTTTGATAAAATATTTTGATTCACAAAAATATTTTGAAAAGAACGAGGGAGCTGAAAAAAAGAAATTACTTTGGAAACGAATGCGAATAAGGAAAATATGGGAACTTCAAAAAAGTAAATATCAGTTTTAACAAAATCAGAATACGAATTTTAACGAAAATTCCAGAAAAATCCGAACACGAATAACAATGAAAAATAAAGCAACATTCGGTAAAGAATAAATATAAATTATTAAGTACAAATTATACAATATTTTATAGTAATAATATAAATTATAAGAGTGCCATATACATAAACTAAAGAAAGAATGTATCGACACAATTTTTAACAGTAACTTTAAATTCAATTTACATTTTTATAATAATGAAAAATAGCAATACAACCTGGAATTTAATTATCCAAAATGACAAGCAAATTGTAAAACACTAAAAAAATCTTACGAAGTTAACTTGCAAAAATTTCTAGTAAAATGCTGAAATGGAACAAAATGTTTTAAATTTCATCACGATGATGTAAGCACTAGGATTGTTAAAATTGAATTTTCACCTTAATTCTTATTGGTCTTCATCTGTATGACAAGCTTCTAGAGAGAATCGCATGAGACAAAAATAAAGCTCTGTTCGCCAAATTTGGCTTCAAAAAAACGTGCCAAGGGTGACCATGCAGTAAAACAAAGCCAGTTTATCTTTAAATACTCCAAAAAAATTTTATATAGTAGTTAAAACAGATATTACAGATGTAATTCAAGTTTGTATAACTTATTAATTTATAATCTATTAACTTATCATCAAATTTCAATATTAGCAAAATATTATATCAATTTTAATACAAAATGTAATTTACAAATCCCTTGTCTGGAATAGAGAAAATGTCTTCAAATTTGTATATTGCATAACTAAAATGATATTTATTTTCAAGTTTAACACAAGATATCATTCAAAAGAACTGCTTTTAATGGACCAACAAACAGTAGTTATAAAATGCTTTCAATTAAAACTACACTTCATAAAGTAATGAGCAATAATGTTTTAAAATTGACATTTGTTTATCTAATTCATTTTTTAATAGTTAATATTACATTAATCAATTAATCAAACAAGAACTTGTTACTATAAGCAGATAACATTGATTTTTAAGTTTAATTTAATATTTTTGGCAATTCATCACAGTCTAACGAATTTTATCTGTAAAAGTAAATCATTAGCATTCACCAAAGGTCAGTGAAATCAACTTATATTTTAACCAGATGCAGCAATAGCACTTAAATACTTTAGTCTTGCAGGATTATCATCAGCGGGTCGATCAATAGCTTTCCAGACAGGATTTCCACAAAATAATCTCATAACTTTAGCGTAATTAGAGCGATCAGCGGTAAATCTATGATAAATACCAGCAGGTAACACCAAGAGATCTCCCTTCTCGGCTTTAATTCGAATCCACTTATCATTCTTATCACGAACATCAAAATAGCCACTGCCAGCTAGAAACAATCGAATTTCCTCATCTTCATGCAAGTGCTCGGTATAAAATTTTTTTATAGTTGCATCGTAATTAGGAAGTGTTTCTCTGGAAATCTCCACTGTATCATCCCAATCATAACCTCGAGTCTTTCGAACATTTGCAAATTCTACGTCGTTCTTTAGGTTATCGACATCAACTTTCCAATGTTCAACCCCAGACAAAGAATACAATTGATTTATGTCAATAAATTGAGGAGGACTTAAATGATGTTCACTTTGTGGGTCATCTGGGGAATCATCCATGTACCAAGCTTGAGGCATTGTAATAAAAATATAAAACAGAAAGTAAAATATCAGTAGTTTAATGAGAGGAATATGTTAAAGATAGTGATAGAAGATTTATCTTTCCTGCTTGGTAAGTGAACAAACAGATTAAATAATTTACATCTACTTAAACTAGCTCAGATAACACTCTCATGTCAGAAACACGTGATACAAAAAGTAAATAAACAAAAACACACTTCAAGAGAAAATTGCCATTCATTTAGAAAATGAGATATTTATATATTCTTCAAAAAAAGGAATTAAAAAGGAAAGGAAAAAGGAATATTTGGAACTAGAAAAATATTTAATAAATAATGTAAATTCGATATGATGAGAAAATTGCTGGTTTCAAAATAGTTTCAGCAAAATGTAATTTTTTTCCGAAACCTCCATACACTTAAAATAGATCACGAGACTAATTTAAAACAATCATAAATTGAGAAATTTATACACTTTACATTATATTAGATTTTGGGATTTTTCATGAATAAAACGTAGAATTGTGAATAGGTTGGCGCCGTATGGGTTGTGGCGTGCATCATTTCGCTTAACTATGGTTCAAAATTACAAGATGGTTGGCCAGAAACGTAGTGTAACATAACATAAAAACAAATAAAATGCACATGGTGATGCTAGTGAAATTAGCAATAACAACATTACTTGTTAATGTAAGGGATAAAACTACTCTTATGAAGATTTAGAGATTGTTAAGGAAAATTAGATAGGAAAATGGAAATTGAAAATAATAATTCTAATTCTGTAACTCTAATTAATACTGGTGAGGAAAGTGTTTCAGTGGAAAAAACTTTGTCGAAACGACAGCGAAAGAAATTGGAAAAGCATAAAAAGTGGCTAGAACAGAAATCTTTACGTAAAGCGAAAGAAAAATTGAAAAGGAAAGAAAAATTAAAGCAAGCTAGAGAAAATGGACGTGATCTGGGACCTAGTAGAAAGATTTTAAAATCTTTAAAAATGTCAAATTCAACTTGTAAACTAAAAGTTTGTTTTGATTTGTCGTTTGCTGATGTCATGACTCCTGAGGAATTTTCTAAATGTTTCAAACAATTACACAGATGTTATTCTATCAATCGAAGGGCTACAGCACCTTTACAACTTTATATCACCGGTTATTCAGATAAAACCAAAGATTTTATGAAAACGAAGTCTGGATGTTTGAATTGGGACATAAATTTCAATAATTTACATCATACTAAAATATTTGATAAGAAGGATATAGTATATTTAACTAGTGATTCGCCTAATGTAGTCAATGAATTGGACCATAATAAATGTTATATTATTGGAGCATTAGTTGATCATAATCGATTGAAAAATATTTGTTATGAGAAAGCTCTAAAAGATGAAGTTGGTCATGCCAGACTTCCGCTGGATTTATATTTTAAATTTAAAACTAGGAAAGTTCTTACGATAGATCAAGTATATTGCATAATCCTGCGATTAACTGAAGGAAAATCTTGGGCTGATGCTGTTTTGGACACAGTTCCAAAAAGGAAAGGTGTTGAACTAATAAGCGATTCAAATATTTTAAGTCAGTCAAATATAAATTCTGATCTGCTATTAGAATCATCATAGTCCTATGATATTTTGTAACTGAATTAAATTTATCTACCAATTTAAATGTATATTACAATTACCACTTTTGTTATTTATCAATTGGTTTCATAAATTTTTCGATAGTGTTAAACATGCACATAATTTGTATGATTGTTAACATTTATATTAAAATTCTTATAGAAATGTATTAAAACCTCCACATTTTATTTATCTGAATGGGGAAAATATGGAAAAGATAACATTTTGGAACATATTTAATTTTAATTGATGACTTAATGTTATTCCATTTTTTAAATGTGCAGCATATATACTTGTAAATTATAAAAATAAAGCTTAATAATTTATAGCTGTTGTTTTCATTCAGGTAATTAATTAATTACACCACTCTAATGCAAATATTTTAAAGATGTACTCATTAGAATAAAATTTAATATTAGAGGAAATAAATTCCTTGGTGAAAATCTGCAAATAATAAAATTTGCAGTGTAAGTATGATAAATTTTAAAATTTCAGCTTGATTTTCATTTATAGAATGCTATTTTTATTTTCCTATATTTACTTGCAGAAGCAATGGTAAATTTACTGGCCTGTAAGAAATAACCATGATAAAAATTAAAAGTGTTATTGAAAAACATGACTCACTGATACAAGATGAATTAATAATGAAAATTTGTTTTCTATAGTGTAATATAATTATTTTTATATATCATATGTTATATTTTATTTATTTATTTGTTATGATTTTTCAAATACCATTGGAAATTCTTTTGAGTAACATATTTAATCTACAATATTGCTTTTGAAGTTTAATTGTTTTTTTTCGTCTATGACTCAAATCTTATTCCTTCTACAAAAATAAGTGTCAAGTAATAACACTGATATTGAAAAAACATATTGCAATTTCTATTACTCTTTTAATAGATTAAAAAGATATGTTTGTGGTGAATCAACAAAATGTTTTCGTTCGTCTTTAATTAGGATATTTTATTTCATGTTTATCTACACGATATTTACATTTTCCAGTTGTTTTGAAAATGTAAATTTTTAACAACTTTATTTAAAAAAATTTATTTCAAAGTATTGAAAAGTCAAAATTTTCTCATTTTTGTTAACTTATCTCTATTTAAAATAATAATTATATTCAAAGGGATATAAGCAAAGACCTGAAAATACATTTCTAAAAAGCTATCAACTCTAATTTTAAATTAATCTCATACTCACTTTCTTCTAGTTACATTCTTCTGTTTATAATTTATAATCACTATGTTGATTTTTTCAAGGAAAATTTTAAATCTGAAATTTTTAAAATAAAAGTTTGGAGAATTTTTTTCTTTCTAGTTCTCTTAAAATGGTAATAATTTCATATTATTAGGTAATTAAATTAGTCATCACTTGTTTTCTGTTTTTTTTTAAATCTTGGGTGATAAAATAAAAAAAGTGATTGAGAGACTGATTATACCACTTAAATTTACTGGAAAGACTAACAAACTATTAATATGATGTTTTAATCCATATCTTAGTCTTAATTGATTTGTAATCATTTAAAAAATATTGGCTTTAATTCATGAATTTAAATCAAGTGAACATTTCTATCTGCAATTTTATGATCTTAGATTGAAATTATATGGTTTTCTATTCATCGTAGTTACTAAACATAATTCTCAACATTTTCTTTCCTTCATTTTTTTATTCTTTGTTTATTTTAAGATTTACTTCTGCAGTTAAAGGTTAAAATTCATTATAAGTCTATGTTAATAAAAGCATAAAATATATCTTTTAATTTGTAAAAACATGTGCAATTTTTCTTTCAATAAAATTTATTGGTAAGTATCATTCTTTGACAAAGAATTCTTAGAATTAAATTTTATGATGAAATCTCATTAAGTTAATTTATTTTGAAATCTATCCATAATTGAGATAGATAGAATTTTTTGAAAATTCTACATAATAAACCCTACAACACAGGGGGAGAAGGAAAAAAGAAAACACTAAATGTATATCAACATTAGAGTATCAAATGAAAAATCAGTACTTTTTTACAAATTTTATCTTTATTCTTAATTAACATATGTTAAGATACTCCCCAAATGTATACTTTTCTGTCCAATAATTTGTTCTTAAAATATTTTCTTTTATCATAAAGTATAGATTTCTGACAAGGACATCACACAGAAAAGCACAAATACTGTATTGTTAACTAAGATCTTATCCACAAATTTGTGAAGTATGGTTGGAATTAATATATGGATAGAAATGGATTATTTATTTCCCAGTGCTAAGATTATTGAAATAAAATGTCTTTTGATTTATAAATTAGAGAATTATATGTTTTTAATTGTTATGCCATATTATATTACATTATTCTTTAACCATAAATTTTTTTAAGCAAATTACTATTTTATATATGATATCTATCTTTATGATCAGCAATTTTTTTCTTTTTCTTGAAATTATGGCAACATTTTATTTATATGCAATTGAATAGTAAAATTTCCTTTATATTTTTTACAAAAACCCTCTAATGTTTTTTTAATTTACATATATGCATAAATTTATAGTTAAAATGACAAAATTTTTTTACTCAAAATTTAAAAACATGAACATCAATTAATATATAAAAGTTCTATTTCATATAATTATAACAAAATTATTTTGTTGATTTTTGAAGTTCTGTTTTTAAACAGTGTTCAAAAATTTAGCTACGTAAAAAATAATGTTTTATTATTTTAGGATTAGAATTTTTATATTATTTAGTATAAATAAAATTCCTTATTCCACCTTTAGGATGGAATAATACAACATAGTTGTTTTCTTATTAATAACTGAATAGAAAACTAATTTCTCTAAATTTAGTGTAAATAATATAATTACTTCTAAAAAATCACCAAACAATTATAAAAAAAAATCTCCAAAAAATCAAACTCAATGTTGAGGAATTTTATCTTTCAACACAGCAAGGGATAGAGTAGATGGTAGTTTATGTAGTGAGATAACCAGTGGATGTGCTATCTTCATCCCAGAAAGATTGGATCTTCAAAATATAGGAGTATATACCTAGCAGAAGAGCCTTAGATTTGACCTGCCAGCCCAAAGTGTATCATTTCACTCAGAAAACATAATGATGATAACCTTTTTAACTTATCTCAACTGCCATTAGTGAACACAAATCTGCCTAAGTTGGGAAGAGAACTCACTACCATCCGGTTATGAGAATGACATCTTTTCCAGGCAGGCTACTGGATCTTCCTGTTTTGAAGGTAATGTATATCTCTCGTAAAATATATTTTAGAAGATTGTTACCTCCCAACAATGTTACCACTACTAAGTTCTTAATTTTGAATTATACAAATATTAATCTTTATTGATTAAATAAGAACCTTGAAATTTATTAATAAGGAACTTATTTTTATTAAACTATAGGACATCTGAATAATTGATGCTGATTGAAATATTATTCAGAGATTTGAACATTTTATAAACAAACATTGGGATTGTTAATCGCTTCCTGTATTAAAAAAATGAATGCTAATGTGGAGGTTTTACAGTATAATCATACCTATGGACTTTTGAATTTTTTAAAAGTTTTAAATTTTGAACTTTAAAATCAACTTTTTTGATTTTAACATAAGGTGTCTTATTTCATTTGTTGGATTTTTTTCATTATTAAAAATAATTTTTTGCTGTTAAATAGTGAATATAAAAAAATTTAAGTTCTATTTTTTCTATTCATAAAATTTTAAGATTTTTCAAATCATTTACTTCAGTTGAATTTTCATTATTTATGTATTAGGCTTAGAGATTTATTTTATTTGATGATAAAATGAGAAGATTATTTCTATTGAATTCATAAATTTTTTTAGAATGCAATGATTGCAAAAAAACATGAATTATTAAGATTGTCAATCTATTTACATCAGCTTTAAATCTACTTTGAATTTTTATTATAAATTGTAAAACTTTATTTATTATGAAGAAACATGAAAATTTTGCTTTTATTCATCCACAACCACTTACATTGTATAAAGATTGTGAATAAATTTAATTTATGATTTTGATTGAAAAACAAATATGCATTCAACCTTAATTAAAGAATTCAAGACTTTATAAAATCTGCTCAATTAATTATGATATTGCATTTAGTGGTTTTTAAATATAAAGCTGTATATATATTTTCATATGTCTCAATTCTGTAATTATAATATTTTTTTAAAGTTATGATAATTTAATGTGCATGAGAATGGATATTCCTACTTGTATTTTATAATTATAAATTTTATGTAATCTAAACAGAATTCATTTTTTTTGGAGGCAATTGAGATTGTCTTTATATTTCTCCTTCTGTGTAAGTATTTAAAATATAAAAATTAAATTACATAATAAAGGTGTAGCACTGGGGAAAAACTTACTTTTTATGTAATATAAATTAGTTTGCATCATGTATTTTTTTAAAAATGTTATGGCATGTTAGAGTAAAAATATTTCTTTTCTTTCTTTTTTTTAAAAAAAGTTTTCAAATTATATCAAATATTTTTGTTCTGCTTGGTTTTCAATACAAAGTTTGTGTATTTTGTGAATTTTCTTATTTATAAGCTAAAATTGTTTAATCTTTTGTAATTTATAAACTTACTGACAATGAATTCTGTCTAAAATAGTTCTTTATGCAGTATAACATCTTTAGCAATGAATTGAACGTAACAAATTTTTTATGAATTTATCAGACTCAAAAAATAAATTTGATTTAAAAGTAGCAAAATCTTTCAAATTCTTCAGTTAAAAATTAATTCTAGAAAATAATTAAGATTCCCCAAAACATTAATATTTAATAAATATTTAACAGGTTTTACATAAAAGAATAACATGTCATTTATTTAAATTTTGATTAATCATTATTTCTTTCATTATATTTTTAAAAAATTATAATATTCAATTTTTCTTTTATCTCATAAAAACACTCTTTTTGTTTTAAAAAAAGTCCATAAATTGTTAGAATAGTGTATACATATTTTATTCATGAAAATTAAAATTTATTTTGATTGTTTTTCCCCAGAATATTGTATTATAGATTGTTATTCTCAAGAATGAATATTACATTCTGTAGTAACAACAGTAGTGCTTAGACTAAAACTACTAATGAATATTACATTCTGTAGTAATAACAGTAGTGCTTAGACTAAAAAAACTATCTTATTGTTTTACTAAATTTTTAGTTTTATGATCAGTATAATATTCTGTGTACTTTAAATTTTGAAATTTTTCCAAAATATTTATATATGAATGAATTTTATGGGAAGAAATTTTTTAAACTGCAGAATTAGAATCAAAGGCATTGTTTTGAACACACATGTATAATATATTTAAGATAAGTAACTCTAGAAAAAAAAATCTTAAAAATGCCAAATAATTATAAATAAAGATAAGTTTTAATGTTTCAGATATAACAGATAGATAATTCAGATATTTTTTGTTAATTCTTTAATATATTTTTATAATTTATAAAATTGTTTTTCATAATAAGATTGTTAAAAATCTTATTATGGAAAACATTTTTCACATGTTTGCTTAATGTTAAAAGAATATAACAAAAAATTAGATTTATTTCAGAAAGAAATTTCAATTTTAAATAATCAGATCTTATCGATTCAAAAAATAAAATATAATGCAATAATGAAAGGTATATTGAAACATTAAAATGGTAGCCTAAATATTATATATTGTGTAAATATTTTAAGCAATATATAATTTTAGTCATTGAATTTGATTATAAGTGTTGTAAAAAAACTAATAAAAAATATATAAAGATATATTTTCTTTGACTTTCATAATTTATTTTGAAAGAGGAATGCATATGAATTACACTACTGGCCATTCAAATTGCTACACCAGGAAGGCGGCACACCACATACGT
Organism: Latrodectus hesperus; assembly: GCA_037975125.1. Taxonomy (NCBI): domain Eukaryota; kingdom Metazoa; phylum Arthropoda; class Arachnida; order Araneae; family Theridiidae; genus Latrodectus; species Latrodectus hesperus. The sequence goes on from CM075861.1 coordinate 1,033,296, forward strand.
GAAATTTGCATGACAGGTAGAACTTGCTGTGATATGCAAAGGATTAGATTTTCAGCGCATTCATACAAAGCAGGCGACAGTAGCGACATCTACAATGTGTATAAAACCAGAGATTTGACAGCAGTTTTCTCATACTCAATTTCCGTTTCAAGGTTGTTTTCAGCAAAGAAAGTTATTGTAATGCCTTGTGTAAGAAGAAATGCTTATCAGCACATGTCTGACTTTGATCGAGGAAGGATTATAGCCTACCGGGATTGTGGTTTATTGTACCGCAATTTTGCTGCATGCGTCGGTCGAGACCCCATGACTGTTAGCAGAATATGGAATCGATGGGTTCAGGACAATCATGCGAAACGTCATGCAGGATCTCAGCGACCCCCCATCACGAACAGCAGAGAAGACTGACATCTTATCCGCATGGTCACAAGGGACCATACAGCCACGTCACGAACCCTGAGTCGAGAAATGGAGTCATTTGCCAGGCAACAAGTTTCTGCTCAAATAGTTCGACGATGTTAGCAGCAGCATGGATTGGCTGCGCAGCGACTATGGCTACGGCTACCATTGACGCTGCGTCACAGACAGGAGCGCCTTCAATGGTGTGATCACCAACAAACCTGGACGCGGGAATGGCATCACGTCATCTTTACAGATGAATCTCGGTTCTGTATACAGGACTATGATGGCCGCATCCGTGTTTGGAGGCATTGTGGAAAACGCGCATTGCCTGCTTGCATAGAAAATCGCCATACTGGCCCATCTGCTGGAGTGATGGTATGGGATGCCATTGGATACACATCTCGATCACCTCTTGTTCGCATTTCCGGCACTTTGAACAGCAAACGTTACATTTCCGATGTGTTAAGCCCCGTGACTCTGCCCTATCTTTGAGGCCTCCCTCAACAGGATAATGCACGACCACATGTTGCCAGTACTGTTCTGAACTTCCTTGATACAGAACAGGTTCTCCTGATCTTTCACCAATTGAGAACGTGAGGTTAAATGTTTGCCGAGCGATTGGCACGCCATCACTCACCATCCACTACTGTCGATGAACTGTGGCATAGTGTTGAAGCTGCATGGATTGATATCCCCGTACATGCCATACAATCTCTGTTTGACTCCATGCCTAGACGGATAAATACTGTTATTGCAGCCAGAGGTGCCTGCTCTGGATACTGATTTCTCAAGATCTACAAATCCTAATTTCCTGTAAATCTAATCACTTGTTCTTTCCACTATAATGTATGTGTCCAATAAATATCGTTCTGTTATTTGCATTCCTTCTTGGTGTAGCAATTTTAATGGCCAGTAATGTAATTAGCTTAAATTTGTAAGTATATAATTTGAATGTTTGCTTAGGTGCTTCCAAATTGTGTTTTAATAAAATAATAAAGGTTATTTTATCCATTTTTTTTTTATTATTTATGATGATTCAGGGGCTATTTCATACCTGCCAACTTTCAGAAAAGTATTTCAGTAAAACTTTTCAGTTTTAATTTGTGTGACCAAAGAAAAATATTATACCTCTACCATTTCTTTTCCCCATCTATAGTTTTTCAAGCTAGAGGCTTCCTCCCCCCCCCATAGAAAAAAGGTTTGACATGTGCATTTTCGGAGCCTCTGCAATCACACAGTGCGGAAAGTTATTTCTCTCTTCCCACAGATGGGTTGAATTGGGTGCTAATTTCCACTTCTCATCATGGCTAAAGAGAAAAGATCACCATTATGTGCTAAGATATAAAAAATTTTTTTTTCTTTTTAAACTTTGTTCAGAAGAACAGAAACGTGTAAAATATTTCATGTTATCAGTAAACGCGTAAAACCTCTGGATCTTGCAAAAAAGTTGGTAGGTCTGCTATTTTGATTCTGGTTACATTTTATGAGATTTATTTGTTCTAAGGAATTTGTATTATTTCATGTTTTGATATAGTTGAAGTGCTTAAATATGTGCATGTGCAGGGTATTTTAAAACAAAATTTTAGGCCAGAAATAAGCAATGTTTTTTAATTATATTTTATTTAACAATGTAAAAATAGGAACATTCCAAGTATCTTTTATGTATAAGTACATGCTTTTTAAGAATTCACTGACAGAATAAAGTCAGTTATTTGTGTAAATATTTTATAAAATTGTGTTGAGAACACTTATTGATGAGTATTTATCATGTGGGGGAAAAACAAGATGACAAACATGATTATTTACAATTGATAATGGACAGCCATGTTATAAAATTGTTCAAAATGAATTACTACATTCATTGCTCTTTATACATCAGTTCTAAGTCTATGATTAATTCTTCCATCTATGGTAGAATAGTAAGATGTAGTTGGAGAAAATGTATTTGAATCTCTTTGTTCATGGAAACTTCTCAGTGAGGATGTATAAACTGGATTAAAAGGATAATTAATATCATCTCGATCATAGCTGGGAAAATATGTTGAATCACAAAATGACCTATTTGTGTAATAGTTTGTGTTGCAACAATATTTCGCTACTGATGATGTTGAAGCTGTATCTTCTGAATCCTTATAAGTGATCGGAATGTTGCAAACATCTGGTTTCTTCAAGGATTCATAATGAGATAATAATGAATTTGCTGGCCATGAATTTACTGGACTAATAACTGATATATTTTCTGTATCCTTACTTTTATCATGATCATTTGTTGATTCTGTTTTATTTGGAGTAGGACTTCTTTCAGAAGAATTTTCTTTTTTAGCTTTAATTTTGAAATAGAAAAGAATGACAACTCCAATAATCAGTAATATAGATAATATAATAGTAGCTATTGTAATTGCTGTTATTGGGTTCATGCTTGAAGAAATCAGGTTTGTGGTTGTAGTTCCTGTTAAATCATCTGTAAAATAATTTCCTGTTGATAAGTGTGGAGTAATGGTAATAATGGGCTCTGTATAATATATTTCTATGATATTTGAAACTTCTGAAACAAGTCCTGAAAAGGCCATAGTACGTATACCTATGTAATATGTACCACTGCTAAGGTTTTTCAATTCAACTATTGCTGTTTCCAGCATTCCTGGAGGATGTGGTGTTAGAATTGATCCATGAACATCCCATTCAGTTATTTTTGAGATATTAGCAGTATCAAAATTTTTGATTGCATCTTCTCTTTGCTTGAAAACTTTTAATTGATAATCTTTAGCTGTAAAAAGAAAACAAATATTTTGATTAGTGTTTTTTTTTAAATTTTGAAATCTTGTAGTTTTTAGAATATTAAATTTGTTTGATATTTTACAAAATTCTTATAAGTATATGCATTATAATGCAAACACTTAAAATCATATTTTATAATGTAATTATTTTGTTCAAAGAAAAAAATTAATTACTTTTACAATTTTAATAATATTTATATTAATTTTTTATATAATTATTTTTTTAATTCCCCTTTATAATAATTTTCTATTTCCCACTTGCACAATCTTTTTTTTCTTAATTATGCACAAAAATCTTTATAAATAGATATTATATATTTCTATATATTGTTAGAAAATTTTGTAAATGTATCACAAATTTTCAAATTATATTCCTCTTCAAGTGAATTGGATACAATCATAAATATCTTATAAAATAAAAGGGTTGTTAAAATACTAAAACTTTTAATAAAAATATTGTATACAAAAGGAAAAAAATAAAAAATATTTTAATAATTAGGGTATGAAGTCTTGAAACTTTATTTTAATCAAGACTTACTACAATCATTTTTGTTAAATTACTTAATTTTTCACCTTTTTTTCTTAAAATTTTAAGTTAGTTTAAATTAAATTTTTAATATCTACTTATGAAAAATATATCATAATATTAAAATGAAATTGTAAGAATTTAATTAAAAACATTGATATGTGTAAGTAATTTAAATTGCAATTCAAAAATTTAGTGTATTGATGAAAAAAATATGAAATATACAAAATCTAAAATTTTACCCGTTTTTCACTCGTAATTTCCAAAATTGATAAATTTTATCTCAGTACTAAATACAGTGTCTTGATGTTAAGATTTTTTTAAATTCATTTATTCTTCAAAGATCATATCCGTTTTAGTTCTATAATGCCTACAATTATAGAGATAATGTCTAAAAGTTTCACATTCTAAAGTCTGAGTTATAATAGTTTCATTTAAAATGAATTAGGCTATTTAGAGACCTTAAATGTTAGAAATGCTTGTTTACACTGAAGGATGACTGTCAAGGAAACATACAAGAAAATATTTTTCCTGATTTTTTATATTTAAAGCCTTTTTTTCCGAAGTTTAAAAATAAAAAAAATGTTATATTTGCTTATGATCATTTGTAACAAAATTTTTTTAAATTTAGAATATAAACAGATAACAAATTAACTTATTTACTTCTAGTGAAGAATAATTTTTATGTATTTAAAAAATTTGGAAAAAATGACAAAACATTAAAAAAAATTCAGATTTTTTAAAAAATTATTGGCATTGAGATTTTATATTTAGAAAAAATTTGAATATTTAAAAAATGTAATGAACTAATTACATTTTTACTAACTAAATTAGATGATAAATAGAATTTTTACTAGACAAATTCCATTAACCAGCCAATTAATTTTTGAGAATGGCAAAAAATGATATAATATTTTAGAATTGTGAATTGTGTGTGTATTATTTCATCTCAATTTAAAGCAGTTTCATGAGGGTTCAAAAAATGAAATAAAGGAAATTATTTTCTATCACTGATGACAGAAGATTTCAAAAATATAGAAAATCAAAGATAAACTAAAATTATACAATGATAGTCATTTATACCTGTTTCATAATCATAATTATTTCCAGGTGCAGTCCATTTCAAGAGATAACAAGTAATACTGTTTTCTATAACAACAAGTTTATCCACTCTTAAGTCGGTTATTCTTCTAGGTGGCAAAGTGATTCCTATACTATGATTATAAATAAAAATGCTGCCATATGTAACAGTTCTCTGTACTTGAGTAGAATAGTACCACGTTGTTGAAGGATATGAACTACCACAGCAGTATTCTGGCTTATTCCCTTAAAAAATGAATACAATTATGTATATAATTTGGATTTTAAACTAGCATATAAATAAGAATTTTATTATTTTATTATATTTAAATTATTTATTACCTAGTATGTTATTTTCATATTCCTTCTTCGAAGCTCTTCCATATGCATTTATTGTTATTATGTAATATCCAGCTTTGGGAGCATGTGTGAAGTATCTAGAGTATATACCATCACTTTTCATAATATCGGGATCTATAAAATTGAAATAAAAGGAAAACAAAGATATTTTATATTGTGAAGAGAACATTCTTAATATTAAAAAAATGCTTAGTTCTAATTTATTAAATAAAATAAAATACTCATAAAATTTATTGAGTTTTTACTTAGTATTTATAGTAACAAAAAATCATGTTTAATAATTTATTATAAAATGTTCATGTGTATTATGAAAGTAGGTAAAAATGTGATTGAATGAGGTTTATTTAAATAATGTAAATAAAACCCACCTCCATCTCCAGTATCTAACAAATCTATAGATACTCTTGTTTCAGAATCTGAATGATACATTGTTGCTTGAACCAAAGCGCCATAGAAAGGAGAATTTTGCCTTTTTATTTCAGCATAAAGTTCAATGGGTGGCTGTTGTATATTACCTACCTGCTTCAATTAAAAACATATGCATCTAAATTATCAAAATAGACTTATGATATCAATTGAATATACACTTGCTGTAATTAAATAAAATTTTGATGTTAATATTAATGTAAATTAAAAACTAAACATTTCTATTTCAAATTTGTGGAATTGATTAGTATTATTTTTGGAATTATAATAAGTTCATTATTTTTCATGCTGACTAATTGATTTTTTAAAAAAAATTTTTTAAAAGAATTAAGGCAATATAAATCCTATATAATAATTAATTTTGCATAAGAAAATTATTTGCTGAGTAAATATTATATCACTTATTCATTGTCTTTATGGCAGCTTAACTTAATTAGGTATTAATAAAAGTAGTTTTGGAAATGCAAAGCTTTTATTATGCATATTTATTTTATACTGTTTCTGGTCTGTCTTTAATAGATAATATTGATAATATGATTACAAAGCAATATATTATACATAGTTTATATTTTAAATGTCTTCACAGTTTACTTCACGCAATTTTATTCTAGAAATTTCAGGTAAATTTCATGCTTTAAAATATTTATCAAAAATTTTAAAGTTGTCTGTTTTCAACATAATAAAGCTTAATTTATGTTTTCCAACTTAATTTTTAACACATTTGTTATATAAGTTTATAAAAACATACTTACATTTTTATTTGTATGATACTTGCTCCAAGTTTCCATGTAAATAACATCTGTTGAGCTAAATGCTCTTACTATGACAACAACTGGTTTGTAATATCCTGGCTTCCTGAGGAATGACAGAGACCACTTCCCAGGCTATAAAATGTTCAGATTAAAATATTTTCAAGAAAAAATAATGCATTAAAAGAATTCAACAAAGAATGTACCTTGGGTTTCTGCACGTTAAACATGTAAGCTGGTATCTTTATTTTATACGAGAAAGATGGATGTCCCATGGAAAAACTTTGATTGTCATTATTAAGTATGATTTTACTTTTTATAACAGGTGGTCCTACTAAGAAGTCTGGCCCTGTAATTATAACTTGTAAGCTCTCTAAGCTTTCATCAATATCAAATGACATTGAACATGCTGAACAATCAATAGTATTCAATGTGTTTTCATATACCTGAAAATTGATAATATTTGATTAGCTACTTTTATACTCTATAAATATTTTGAGACAAAATATGCTTGCCATTGAAAAAATTACTTTCAATTTAACAAATATGAAAAGTCTGCAATAAGAATATATTAGGTTATTTGAAAAATTACATTATTATACACATATGTGTAATTGTACCCTTATCATGACATTCTATATTCAAACTAACTCATTTTGTACTTCCCAAAATACATTGATACTAGAACTATCAAAAAATTCTTTAGTTAAAGAACAAGACTGAATTTAAGACTACTTCATGCATAATAGTTGAACAGTATTTTTAGAATTATAAAATTTTATAACTGACATTCAAATAAATAAATTAATATTACAATAGATTAAAAATAATGTTTAAATGACTTCTTAATGAATCCATTAAAGTATGACTTATACCATACCTATCCATTTAATTCCCAACTTCAACTTCACTACTCTTAGAAATCATAAATATATTTATTAATTGAAAAAAAATAATTATGTATATATATTTAGCAAATTATTAAATATATATCACTATTGTTGTCAATCCATTGTCCTTACGAAGCTTTTTATTCTTAGATTATAACTTTAACATAAAACAATATTTAATTAATTTTTAAGTTTTAGAAAATATTCACTCTTTGCAAAATTTTTTCTTAATTTCTTGTTTATGCTAATAATTCAATACAATCATACTAAGATTTAATTATTAAATTTTAAACACATACTTTAGCATTCTGTTTTTAAATAAATAAATAAAAAAAAATAAAAAAAAACTAATTTCAGTGACACTACAGCCTTATGGAGCCAAGCTCTACATTACCCATACCTGTTTTCCTGACTGAAAAACCTGGGATGCAAATCATATGTCTGACTTAGGTGGCCAGCACACAACCCTCAATGTTTAGATTCCCAAGCATGCTTGGCACTCAGTTTTATTGGCCCACTAAAGGGAATGAAAGGCTGAGTCAACCTTTTGCAGCCTAAGGAGAAGACTTCAGACCTATACTTGAGAGCACAAACGGTTACCACTAAACTTCAATTATCTAAATAATATGAATTTTTATTCAGATGAAGGCTCTGGATCACCCTACTAAGTAAATAAGTTTCATGTCTCTTGGTTGACTAATTTACTAATGAATTTATAGTAAAATCTAGTAATTAACACATTTATTTAATTTCTATACAAGTACATGTAATTAATTAGACCGATTATATGCAAAAATTGTATTAAAAAATCTCCGCAATATTGAATTATATGTTTTTACTGGCAATTTTAATTGTACTTCATTGTCATAAGTATAAGCTGTTGATTCCTGAATATCTTTTTTAGGCTGTCTAAACAAATATGATGATATGAATATGAATTTTCATTATGCTTTAACTTTTTAAATAACTAAATTTACAATATAAATAAGTAAATTATAAAATAAATAAGATGAATGGAGAAAAATATATGTATTATATATTTTTTATTATATTAATATTACATTAATATATTTTTTATAAAAAATTTTAACTTACCAATACATGATTTTTATTTATCCAGGAAAAAGATCTCTGTAGATATCTAAATACTTCATATAGCTGTGTTAAGCTTGACATTTTTGAAGAACCAAGAGAAAATTCTTCTAAAATATAGAAAAATCTCCCATTTGTAATGCTAGCTAATTTTTGTAAAAGAGGAGGCTCACTTAATTGCTTTTTGAAAAAAATAACATGAAGTGTAGCATAATTTTTCTTTAGAGAATCTTCTAATTTCTTAAAAGTTGATTCCTGAATATCTGTAGCTGTTGCTATAACTATTTCCCCTGTGGAGGAACTGGATTTGTCTTTTAATACCTATGAAATATATTAAATAAAGAAAAATTAAGTAAACTGTGTTTTTTGTAGTGAGTAGCATTATGCATACATTAAAGTATGCATAATGATTCATTTATTCATTTTTTAAATATATTTTCCTATTTAAGATGCTCTGGTTTATATGAAGTACTTTGGGAATGATTGAAGAAGCAAAAGAATATTCAATAATTCCTTTATTGAACTCTCTAAATTTCTATATTTAGTGTAGAAAGTATCCAGTCAAGAACTAAATTTTATTTTTTATATAAATTGCGTGATTAAGATGGAAATTGATATTTAAGTCTAATGAGCCCCAAATGAAAGACTATATCTTAAATGACTAAGATTTTTCATAAATTTTTTTCTTTTAATTTGTTACTATTATCTTTTAGTTTCAGGTGTAAACTTTTTATTAAGGGGAATATTTGTCTTGAATTTAATTTCAGTATTTTTTAAACTTCACAATGATTGTATGTTTAATCTCCAACCACTACTCATATATCAATAATATCCTTAAATATTTACTAAGTGAAATTCTCATATGAATACAAATGTTTGGAAACTTAGCTAAATACCAATAAAATATTAATATATCAAAAATATAAAATAAAAACTTAATTTTTAAGGCCACCTCACATCAAAATTCATGTTATTTATATTTCAAATTATAAGAATAAAAATCTGAATTCTTACATTTGAAAAGTATGAAGAAAATTTTTGCTTCTAATAGGTTTACAAAAAATATGAATAATCGGTTTTATTTTGTTCATATATTTGCTTTACTATACATAATTAAAAATATTTGATTTTTACAATAAACAAAGTTTCCACCATTTGTTTTTCAAAAATCAGATAAGCAACTTTAAAGTAAAAATCTTTTAGGAAAGTTATTAAATTTGAAGGCTTGAGAAAAAACATTAACGCCTGGTTTACAGCATACGATAAGCATATTAGATTCATAATATTCAATAAATGTAAAATGGTAACATGCAATTATTAAATCAAATTCTAAAAAATTTTCCTGAATATTAAAAAAATAATTTTTTTTATAAAATTCTCAACTTTCAAAGAAAAATTATTAAAAAAAATTTCAATCATTTGTAAATTAAAATATTTTAAATATTTGAATAGCATAATAACCGAAATTATATGTAAAGTAGAAATTTTTTTATGTAATTTATACACATTCATGAGAGAAATACATAATTATTATTTAAATTAACAAAAAAAAAGCTTGCAAAATTTTTTAAGGTTATTATTCAAAAAACATTTAATTACCTGCAAGGCTTTTTCTATTCCACAATGAACACAAATATTTCCATCTCCATATGTCTCTGGAAATGTGTCTATCAACCTTTCAACGTCAAGTGTTTTTTCCACTTTGACAAATAATGGATTGTTTTCAGTAGTTTTTAGGTTGATAATACCGACAGATGAATTCTCGGGTAAACTATACAGGAGGAAGTGGGAAAAAGCATTTCGCACCATATCAAGCCTGTCCTATAATGTAAAAAAATTGTGTTTCTAATTATGTTTCAAAAAGTGAAAATGCTGCATTCATTTGTTTGGTTTTTTATATGTACCCCAAACTTGAAAATTTTAATTGATCTGGAAAAATGCACATAAAAAATTGTGTTCTTGAAGTGAGCAGAGTTCTAAAACGTAGTTGCATCATTAATATTAATTGCATCGCAACTTCGCCCACTGGTTCATCACTTCCATAACTTACCTGTGATGAAAAATCTAGACTGCATTCAATCTGGCAAATTCCACCAATACACCAATGGTACTCTAGAACATCTCCTGGAAATAAAGTGTGACCGAAAATCTCAACCTGTCTTGGCCAGATTCTCAAGTGGACATCTAAAATGTTTATCGTTTGAACGTGGTACAAAAAATTATCCCACATGTAAAAAATGCTGTGACCATCCAGCCTCACCAAATATATTCTGGATTGCGTCGGACTTTCCCGGGAGGATTTATCCGCAGATCTCCTGCTAGTCATTGACTTTCTAACTGTTAACAATTTATTGGAGTTTATCTGATAAATGTCTGATCTTTAAAGAGGATTAGCCAACAACATCGTCACTTTAAAGTGTATTCAAATGGGGTTAATTTCAAACCTTATCAAAGTTTTGAAATGAAATAATATATTTTTAAATCCTCTAAAATCGTGATACAAAGTTTCACACCATTTCGTGTACCCATTTTTTATTTAACCTTGGACGATAATTTAGAGAACAAACTAAATTAACAATTTTTTTAAACATAGATTATAATTTTCTTTTTTTATTTCTGTTAATTAAAAAGACATTAAAAAACATTAAAAAGTTTTTTTAAATAATTCTGGTTTTGTTTGTTATTATGTTTTAGTTTATATGCTTTAAAATTAATAATACAATTTAAACAGGATACGTTTATATGCCTTAAAATATCAATCATAAATTTGTAATGATAAAGGAAAAATAATCACTTACATTTAAAGTCATTTTGCTGGATGTATCTACTGCCAGAATTAATTTGTTCTCTGATTCAATCATATATTTGAAAGCTGTTTCTTGTCCATTTGTTTGTGAACTAGATATAATTAAACACAAATTATAACAAAAGGTTTAAAACAATGACATTATTGGTAAATGGTATATTTATGAGTTATTTAAAATTTTATATCTATTATATTAGTTAAGTCGTTAACCAATTGGTTTTAGATTTTATATATATATAAAGCGCAGATCTATTTTGAAATTAAATAATAGTTGGTAGGATTTAAAAATAATTTTAAAAATGTTGTATTGTTTTTAGAAGAAAGTAATTATACAAGAGATGTCATTTCTTAAAGTAAAATAGAATTTCTAGCATTCTTTTAATATTTCTTTACTTTTTTTTATTCAACAGCGTTGAAGTTTATATTTTTATAAGAAATAACAAAAACACAAAAGAGAATCAATAGTAAAATCTGTCCAAATAAAAATGAATTTTCAATTATTTACATACCCAAATTAAAACAAACGGTTGAAATAAGTTTTTGATACGAAAGTATATAACTGTATGTGTTCTTGAATGAAAAATGACAATAATTGGTTTAAATTATAAACTTTTACAATTATTGATTTTAATGCGTTAGTAGATGAATAGCATTACACACACACACACCACACACACACACACACACACACACATATATATATATATATAATAGCAATTATATTTTCTAATGCTAAAATAAAATACTTACAAAGATTAATATAATTATTCATTTGAATATATAGTAGTTATAAAATATTTTCTCAGTGTTTTCGTTGTTGAAATTCGTCAGTGTTTATCTGAAAATCATTTTAAACCACTCGTCGATGTCGAGTTAATGCCTTGAGCAAAAATGTAACACTATAACGGTTATTAACATATCAAACAATATCTCTTCATGTCTTGAGATTTCTTCTCAATTTCATCGATATTGATTTTACTATATTGACAAAAGATTTGGTTCCTCTTTTAGCATCAGTAAGTCCGAATAGATTGTCACTGATACACTCCTTTCCAAAATGCGTGTGCCTAATTTCTTCTCTTGAAATAGTATTTTTTAGTCATTCGTATCGACTAATTCGTTTTTATTTGATTGAAGCTAACACAGAAATTTAAGTAAATGACGCTCTACTATATTATTAAGAGTAAGCCCTTTTATTTTTAGAATTGTAGAAATAATTTTTGATACATTTTTTCCAAAATATAAGAAGGAAATATAAATCTTACCGTATAATTTGAAAGTCTCGATGTTGAGAAATAATTTTCCACGTACTTTGTCCTTTACATAAAGCATTTTGCTTAGATGGAGATTCCTTATTGTGAAGATTTTCGTTATCATCACAAAATAATTTAACCTGGGATAAATAAGAATTATTTTAGAATTTACAACTAATTAGAATATCTGTATAAATATCCTATTACTTTTTTTTTGTTGAATGATTCTAATAAATGATGTTAATGTGTTTATTTTCTCTTTTTTAGTTTCAGAGTACAATTATTGTAATATGATAATGATAATAAAAATAGATTTTTCACTTATAAGACAAAAAACTTATTCTATAACTATGTATTACGTAGGCAATCTTTAAAATAGAAAAAAGCAATGAAAATACACTTTAAAAATATTTTTGCCAATCATGAATGAATTGCATATTAACTGAATCTTATAATAATTTGATATTAATTTGGTTAAGATACATATTCTGCATAATACTGGTCTTTTTAAAATTTTTAATTATGGCATTGTTAACTGCAGTAGAAAATTGCCTCAGCAGTTAACAATTGGAAATGATTTCTATTCTTTTTCTGAGCATAAGTAGGTTTTATTGAAGATGGACAGTTATGAATAGTGGGAAGACGTTGTTGCACCAGTATGCTTCTCTGTACCTATAGATCACTAAATCATGTGCTGTCTAGTGAATTTCATAATACTAAAAATAACATTTTGGAAAAAGTTGATCTAAGTAAGTTATTAGAGCAAAATACTGTAAAAGTTTTAAAATCTAAATATTTAAGCTTAGTTGTTGTCGTGTATTAAGTGCAAAGAGAAGGGGGGAAAAAGACAAGGCATGGAGCTGCCCTGGCCACATCTTCAGCTTCTTCGGTATAGAGGGTGTCATGGCAGCAGTTGAGGTCGATGCTGAAGAGGGTCGAGGCAACTGAGATGCAGTTGAAGAGATGTTTTGGATCCAGTGGAATTCTTGTGCAGTGCCTGCATTCTGCGTATGTTCTAGATCCGTCGGGGATGATTTTTATATCCCTCATGTACCTAGTAGGTGCTCTAGGTACATGAGGTACATGCTGATGGTAGAGGTGATACCACGGTCAGGATTAAGCTCCGGTAGGCACCTTTTTTTATTTAAGCTTTAATGGTATTTTGCTTGCAATGGTATTCAACTTTTATACGTTAAACTGCAACAAGACAACAGAAAAATATCAAAATTTAAAAGTTGCTAGATATTAAGTTTAGCAATGCATAATTCTATTCATTACTAGGACTTTTGAATTCAAAGATGACTCAACTTCAAATGTCTTAGTTTTAAGATACATTAGTTTGGCTTGTCATACCCTGAAAACATTGCTTACATTACCCGGCGACCTGCACAAATATGTTATTAGTAGTAATGGTTGCATAGAATTTGTTAACAGGCATGTATGTCTCTGTTTTTCTGTCTGTTCATCTGAGATGATGTATGAATGTGGCCCACTCTGTAAAGACGTTTTTGGTTGTATGGCCTGGGTTAATGCTACTCAGCTCCGTGATTTGGTTCACAGGTACCCATCGGGTAACGATAAATGGGTAGCAGTTTCTGGCCTTGCTATGTTGAAGCTTTAATCACCCAATTCCCATTGTTAAAAAAATAGCTTATTGAATGAAGTTTCCGGTAAAATCTAATAAGTATGCGACTTTTATATAGTGTTTTTTTTATAGGTTATCACTATTTGTGAGATTCCAATTTTATATTACTTTTCTATTTCAATTTAATGAACTAACATTGTTTTATTCGAGTAAAAATTCTAGCTTATGCTCAAAAATATTTTCCCTAAGAAATTGAAGTATAATAAAATCATGTATACTTGGACTGAAAAAAAGGTGAGACAAGATCTGATTCTAAAAATCAAGTTTGCCCACTCTCAGAAACTTGCTTTGCTCTAATTATCTTAAGTCAAAATTTTCCAACCTTTAATCGACATTTGCAGAGTCATTTGGAATGATATTGCAGAGGAATATCGTGTGGTTAACAATTAATTCATTGCAAATTGTTTGCCATTATTGGGATGACTTTCAGAACGATATTGAAAAGAAAAAGTGTTCAATCATTCCATACAGCTATTACTGTTACTGTAACAGTATAAGTTTTATTGTAGTATTTTTCATATCATAAAATTTATAAAAAAAATAGCATTTTAAACTAATAACAATCACAGGTCATTCACCTGTAATTGAACAGGTATTAGTTATTGATGCTATTTACGCTAAATTTTTAAAGATTAATTGGAAAAGATAAAAGTATTTTTATCAAATGAATGGCTAATGAGACTGAGATACTTTTCGAAGCAAAACAATAGTAAAATGCTTTAGTATATAAAAAAATGGATAAATGTTTTTTAAAATGTAGTTTTAAGAAAAAATATTGACTGCTTTGCCTGAATTCAGTAGTCACATCACTCAAATGAAAATAAGAATTGTTTTTAATAATGAATTTTATTTAACACGTATTTCTTATATGGTGTTTACTGAAAAAATTCTTAAATCTCCTACAATATGTGATTTTTTTATATTAGCATAGAAGTAAACTCAGTTGCACATTAAATGAATTTTGATTGTATTAAACATTTTTTAAAAATTTTATCGAAAAAAAATCCACAAAATTCACGGTCATGAAATCTTTGAAGCATTTTAAAATAATGTGAAAATAAAAACATTTGATTTTATTTTCACATTATTTTATTGAATGATTAGCATTCTGGGGCTTTTAGTTCGGAAACTCGTTGGTTTGATTTCTACCTCGGATGTAGACAGTTGCTGTGATACCTCCTCAACAATAATATTCGTTGATTCATGTTCAACTAACTTTTTCATAAAACTGATTGTAGTTCTATTACCAAATCAACCCATTTAATTCTTTGAAATTATTGAAAATACTTCCTATGCAAAGCAATGAAATGTGCCGGAAATATTTAAAATAGTATATATATTATTCAGTTGTTCGCTGGTTATTTAGATTTCAAAAGAATGAGAAAAAAATTTTTTTAGATGATTTGGTATCTCAATATTGTGATTAGTATCATGCAATATTAATTTTATTAATTCAAGCAAACATATTAAAGCTATTCTTTTGAGCAAATATTTAACAACCAATTGCAAATCATATTTTATTGATAAATTGGACAAAAGAAAATTAGCAATTCATATTTTCCTAAGTTAAAAATAAATATTTCCTTATATGAGTAACATGTAAAGAAATCAATTTTCTAAAAATATTTCCATAAAAGATCTTATTACATTTTTGAAAGTACATGTTTAATAATTTTAAAAAATTATTAATGCTACAAATTTCTTAAATCAGAAGGAAATGAATAATTTAATGTTCTTCACTAGAAGATAACTTTTGAATGTTCGAGGAAATGATTTATTGAAATTAATCGGAATGCTTATATTCCAGGCACAAAATATTATATGCAGTGAAATTAAGATGTAATGTGTTATGAATCTTTGGAAAATTATTTAAAAAAATGACAAAGTATTATTTCTGAGTATAAAGTATATTCTGTGACTAATGTTTTTTAAACATATATATTTTTTGACAAACAATTTATAACAGAATATATTGAAATTTGGAATCGCGTAGCGAACAACCTAACGGCCAATGGCAGATATAAAACATTTGAGCCACCGCTACAAGTGCTTTTTGAGTACTTTTCAAAATGTGCAACATTCACACGCGCGCGTACTGCTAAGAAAGAAATACAGAAAATTCTTAAGTTAACACCTCGATAGAGGTTGTTGCACCAGCATTCTTCCCTCAGGGGTGTTTGTGCTCCGGGGAAACCCCGGAATTCCGGGGATTTTGAACTTCGATACCCGGAAATTCCGGGGATCGTCATTCAAAAGGAAGTAGGAATAATAATGAATTATTTATTTTGATCTGGGTAATTTTGTTTGCTTTGAAAGCAGAATTAATTCAGGTAATTTAAAATATTTACATAAAATGTAGTAGTTTATATGTTTGAAAATTTATGGTTATTAATTTTGCAAAAAAAGTTAATTCATTGAACTTTTATAATTAGGTCATTCAATACTTCATGATTGTAATTTTTCATTTCTCCCCCCCCTTCTCGAAACTCCAAAACGTCGGTAGTAAGTCCGTAAAAGTTTCAGGGGATTTTTTGGGGTCCCACAAACACCCCTGTTCCCTATACCTAGGCCTCAGTTGGGTTCTACCAGTTAGATGGAAGCAGTCGGGTGGAAGTCTTCGTAATTTAGAGGCAGGAATCAAGCAAAAAACCTACTGATATCTAGCCAGCCACTCCCGGAGGTATCTAAGAGGGCATTGTGACCACTGCCTATTAAACATGTCCCAGCCATCTTAAATGAACACGATGAATCTTTGGTTAAGTTGGGATTCGAACTCACTACTTTCCGATAATGAGAACGATGCCAACCATCGCGGTCGCATCTTCATAGAGGTGCATGCAGGAAACCGAAACGCAACATCCATCTCTCGTTTTCCAACAATAGCTGAAATTCAATCTTTGATGATACATTCCAAAGAGTGCGGTGCAACCACTAGGCTATGGTGAGTAATATTTTACAGGGCACAGCAGAGAGTCATCTTTTTTATATCCGCTGTATTTTAACTTTAAGGTAGATGTTCATAGATAGTGAGACACTTTCTTACACTGCAAGGAAGATAATACAGACAAATTTTAATCTGTTCTAATAGATATACATGCATATAACTGAGACGGAACACCTATCATCATCATATAACAGCGCATGGGATCGAACTTATGATCTTATACTCTGAAGTTCATTGTCCGATCATTAGACCATGATGAAACAACAATATTTTACCTCGAAGTGGATAGCCTAAGGTCGTTTATAAAGCATTTTAATTTCCACTGCATAAATTTCCATCTGGGCGGATATTTCATCGCTCTTGTTTACGACGCAAGGGGAAAAGCTCAGAAAGTTAGCATAATAGATGTGCTTACAGAAGGTAGAGGCGCAACATCAATCTTTAGTTATCCAGCCGTAGTTGGGAGCCTATTCCGCTTTTTTCTATCAATGGGTTATAATCAGACTGAAACAATAATAGTAAAAAAAATTAAAATTTAAAGGAAGTATCTGTATTACATGACTTACATTTGGAAAATCCAGGTTGTTCATTAGAGATGACACCACGCTCTTATTTTTTTCTCTTATCGGAATTAGTTTGCAGGTTTTAGTTTGACCATTAATTATTTCCCTGAAATAAAGAAAATGCAATTCATAAGAAATTCAATCTTACAACTTAGCATAATTTATTTTAATTATTCTTTTAGAAAACGGTTAAATTTTTTAGTATATTAAAAACTGAGCAGTTCCTTTAAATTACAATCATACATATATATCAAACTGAAAGAAAATGAATGAATTTAAAGTTTGATTTTAGAGACATTTTTCAGAGTTGCATAAACATTTTATCTACATTGGCTGGCTAAACTATGAGCTAAAAGTAATAATGCTGGAGGATAACTAATTGGAAGACTGCGGAAAGAGTCATTAAGAAAAAATTCTAAACTAGCCTGACTCGTCTTGGATTATAAAGTCAAGTAAGAAGCAAATGTTAAAAATTATTTATTCAACTATTTCATGTTTTAAAAATTTATGAGTTTAAAGAAATTTAAAATAAATCTTTCAAATTTAAAACTAAAATGAAAACAAATATTATAAATGAAGACTTTTTTGTTACTATTAATTTATTAAATGAATATATTAAATAAAAGTTTATTTTATATTAAAACAGTTTTCCCCGTTTTTAATTACCTGAATTCATAAGCACTCTTCGGATGTGTGCAATCAGTAACTTTGGTAGTATTAGATCCCGGTACGATGTAACAAGCAGGATACAATTCATCGCCTACAAATCCACTTTCATCAAAGACTCCAAATCGGTACTTTGCCCAAGCTCGGACCAAATCTTTTCCTATAAAAAATTGATAAGTGTAATTTATATTAATCTCTTTTTTCTCCTCTCGCTCACTCACACTTACATACAAATTGTTTTGAAATAAATATAAATGCAATATATTAAGTAAATTTCATATGTTAGAAAAGATACCGTTTGCTGTGCATATCAATAATAATTTTTTGTAGCAAATTTCTAAATACAAGGAAAAATAAAACGCAGCAAGCCTATTACGTGAAAAAAGTTTAAAAATGCAGATAGATAAAAGATAAAATATACTATATGGGGTTAAAATATTTAGATACTAGTAGGAGAATTAAAAGGGCAAAGACAAATTAAATAAAAATATTTGCGATTGCCTCGTGTCATTGACCTGTTTAATATTAAACACAATAAATTAAGTAGAATGCCTATTAAAATTATTTAAAAATCTCGCATATATTAACTAAGTTATTAATGTTTCTTTTAAAAAATAGAAAATTGCATAAATGAATAATGATTATAGTGTGCAGTAATTTGAATCTAATTTTATGGGACTTTCGAAAAATTTGCCAAATGAAATTGATTGTTATACTATTATTAAGAAATGAATAAATTCAATATTTGATATAAAAAAAGATATTTGAGAAAAATACATATATTTTTCACAGTGTTAGTTTAAATATGTTTTCTTTCTTGACTTAGCAAATTTATATGTAAGTTATACAAAAAATTACTGCTAGGTTTGTGATAATATATAACATTTCTTTTACTTACTAAAGTAGCTGGATGATAAGGGTATTCCACAACAAAAGATTCTTCAAATGCACAAAAACCTGCAGATCAGACAATTATCTAAACCAACTTTATGCATATTTGGTCAGACAAAATAGATGTATGTATGTGTCCGAATAAGAGATCTGCGCGTGCAAAAGATCAATTGAATTGAAATATTTTTGGGTGACGACGCATCAATATTTTATGTATATATTTGTTCCTTTTAATTAATTATAGAACATACTTTCTAACTATTTATGATTGTTTTTAATTTTAGTTTAATAAATTTCACACAAATTAAAAATTTTATACAGCTTAAAACAATGAAATCATAAAATTTTTTCTTTAATTCTAAACTACATAAATTTGTCAAAGATTTTTGAAAAGATCTGAATGGAATATTTTATGCAAGAGGACTCTGAATGTGTAGATATAGCATGTCCTCATACATAAACACGAAACGCTGAATCAAAGTACACTAAACTCGTATTTGGATTCCCGATTTTTGTTTGCATATTCCACGTAATATTCTGTAGTACTGCTCCTTTATATAATTATAATTGAATAAAGTACTGCACTACAATAACTGTAAGCGCATATTTATATTTAATTTCAATTTTGGTCATAGCTAAAGAAAATATATTGAAATATTTTCTCATACATTAAATAGCAGAAATTGTGAAAATTGATTTTTCTATAGAACAATAGTTGGCGATTTGTGTGACTCCTTACTTGGAGAACTACAAAGTTGTTTAATCTCAAGTGCAATTATTCAAACAACGAATGCTTTCACAAATCCATTTGGGGTGTGCTGTTGTGTTTCTCTCGCTTGTTTTCTAATGCAAATTGATGGATTTCTCATTTTTGAATCAGCGTACATTTCTCTTGGACCGGCAATGATTTCCACGAATATTTCTACATTAGGCATACGAACACCATTTATTACCAGTGACTAGCAAGGGTTCGGATATTATGTCCTTGTTAGAACTTTTTTTCAATAGCCATAAAAATTTTTAAACCTTCGATATACTAAACTAAATTAATGTAGATTATAAAGAAATGGTTTCTATTGAGTTGGAAAATAATTAACTCTTGTGATAATAATGAAAAGAAATAATTAACTCTTTTCTTTTTAAAAACTTAATTTTTCAATGTAGGCTTTTTCCCAGTTCAGATTTCTGCTATTATTTATTTTTTTGAATTTCTTTATTCATTTCTTTTATTTAACAATTAACAATGCTTGCTATATATATCAAAAATAGTACATTTCTTTGAGGAATGTTGCATTTAAAGAGTTTTACAACTGGTATACGTAATTATTTTTATTTTTACAATGTTTAACCATATAATTTACACTCGATTCAATTTATGTAAGAGCAATTAATCAGCAGGTGAATATTCCACAGTTTTCGATTTTAAAATAGGCCAAATACTTTCTATTAAGTATTTAAATTGGTGAGACTGAAATAAAGGATAAACAAAGCACACATTACTGAGTATTTTACGGGATTTTCACAGAAGATAATTTTTCAACTAACTAAAGTTTTGTTAATAACTTTGTTTTATAAACTGTGTACATTTTAAAATATATAAGTTATTTTATTGCTCAATAAATGTCGAATATTGTAAAAAAAAGTATTTCTTAGTGAGTAAGATAGTAAAGAATTAATGAAAAATTTCTTTACTATTAATTAATTTCCCAGATTAAACTAGATTTTTATTGCGTAAGAATTTGAATGTATTGTAAATAAACATGTGCAAGAAGTATATAGTATAGTAAAAACGTCAGAGTATACAATTGGTTAATAGCTAATAATTTAACACACGTAAAAATCGTAAAGTATTAACTCTCTCTGTTGTAATAATATAACTCATCTGAGTTTAAAATTTAATATTAATCTTGTTTATTATTAATAATTACCTTTTTTGTTTTATATAGCAATATTTACTCTCTTATTTTATAATATTACTGAGATGGTATGCCTATATCACGCATGTCCGTGGCAATAGGTTTGAAAATTTTAATAAAGCGTTAAAGATTTGTAAAGAAATTATTATTATTTTCTTCTGCTGTCTTCATACTGTGGAAAACTGGATTTGTTATTTATAGAATATACAAATAACAGTGAAATAATAATTATTAACTTTTAATATTTTTTGATAAAATAACATTCTTGATGTTCGGAGTTTTATAAATAACCATTACCACTACATGTAAAGCTAAGTTTGATTTCATTTATAAGTATTTATTTGTATTTTGTTTAAAGATATATATTAATTTTTATGATTTCTTTCATGTTAAATATACCTTCATTTAAGATGTATTTGGGTTTAAAATCAACTTCATTTTGTTAGTGAGAAGAAGTCCGCAAATATGAAGCAAGGTTGCTTCATTTTCTGTCTTCTCACTAGACATGTGATAAAAGTAAAGGGGTGAAGTTTAAGACAGATGATTCATACAAATTCCACGAACACATCTGGGGGAACTATTTTCTTACAACTGGGAAAAAAAGGGGATGGGGGACAGCTTTTAAACGTGTGATGACTTCCTGTTTTCTTTACGGAGAAAAACATATCCGGCTTCAACGTAGTGATTATTTGAGGTAAAATCAATATATATAGTCCAATAATAAATACATTAATTTATCATTAAGTACGAAATAAAAGATATATATAATATTGTATCCTTCCTATTTGTTAAATAAAAACATAACTATTAGTTACTTATATTGTATTAAAAAATTTAGCCATATTTATACAAACGTTAGATCACAATTTTAAGCTGTGTATTTTATCATTTTATCTAACAGAAAGCAATGTGACTATATTTATTGTTAGTTATCGTTTTGTGAGTAACATTTTTATGAGAATTTTTATAAGTTATTTTATTTAAAATTTTCTTAAATATTTAAAAATTACATTCCATTTAAGACTCGTCAATTTTTTTTCTTTACTTAATTTTAATATTGAATTTTCATTTTATAACCATGAGTAAAACAAAAAAAATTATCAAATAAAGAAATAGCATTTTATTAATAAAAATAAATACATACCTTTTTCATTTCCCTCTTCAAAAATAAATTCATCTGGTATTTGAATTCTAAGACCTGGTTTTCCACATCCACTATTTTGTACTGTATAAGCTTTTTTGAAAACATCATTTGAAGTAACAATGATATCCGGAGTACGTAAATTATTTCTATTTATTTGCCACTTTCGATATTTCAAGCTATCTCGGAATATTTTCGGCAAAGTGAAAGTTATTTCTTTAAAGTAGACTTTTCCTTTAGTCGCCTCGTTTAAAATCTTTGAAGCATCTATAAACAGATCCTAGATTGAAAACAAAATTTTTTATCCAGATGAACATGCGATAATTTTATATTTAATATATTATGGATAATTTTTTAAAGCTACTCATGGATTTATTACTATAATAAGCGTATACTTGTTAAAAATAAACAAAAAGTAAAAAGTTGCATTACTTTGCTTAAGTAACTAATATTTTTCCACTATAATTTAAATGTATCTAAAAAAACTTTAAGAAAAGCTTGCATTTCGAAGTATTTCTTTAAACTTTATATACAATAAATTAATAAACAATAAATACTTAATAAACATTAAATTTAATATATTAAATTTAAAAATATACATATTTTTCAATTTAATTAAATAATAATGTTAATATAATTTAATATTAAATTTACAATTAGCGCAACCCCTTCAATTTTGAGATTATATAGTAATTTCTCAGATAAAAGAGTTTTAGTAACGATACCAAGCTGTAAAAAAGCTCAATAGTTCTGATACTTTTTACAGTTTGGCATCAATCAATAATTATTAAAATTTTTAAAGTTAAATTTTTTTCAATTTTAAGTGTAAAGAGCACACACACAGATTTTATATTTTTGTATAGATCTTCTTTATAATATACTTACTACAACTATACAATAAATAAATATGAGAAAGTTTTCTATTTTCTGGGCTACAGCATTCAACTTATATCATATTGACTTCCATATTCTATATAATTATATTTAAAATTTATTACAAGGGCAAAAACTATTTTATTCAGTTAAATTTAATTTAAGAAATTCGCTTATATGTTTAGCTTTGGAAATATATATTTTTTATTATCATATTTTTTAAATGTGTTCTTATTTTAAAGTATGCATTTTGTAGCAATGTAATTTATACAGATGAATACTCTTTTAACTTAATATTTTAACTAAAAATTTCCTATTTTTGATTATATAAGCATTTTATATTAAGTGTTCTAATTAATTTTAAAATGAAAATTTCATTTTCTTAAATTCATACGGGAAAGGATGAGCGAAAATTCAGTTTATGTTTACAAATCGTAAAAATACTCTTATGAAAACAAAACTGTTACATGAGTAAACAGAAATGTAGTGAAGTTGCACTTTCAAACTCTTAAATAAAACTGTTACGTGAGTAAGCAGAGATATCACAGTAAAGTTGCTCTTTCAAATTTTTATTTTGATTGCGTTTGTCTCACTATTCTTGAAAACAATTTAATCAGTTAAAGTATAATAACAAAGTTGTTGTTGTTGTTTACTAATGACACTTGGACAAGCCAAGCTCGCTATGCTATGCGAATTAAGTCGATTGGGAGCGTCTTTCGTTTTTAATCAGAGCACCAGGAAGTACGACTTTGCTCTACACACATGCCATAGGTACCCGTTTATAGGGTAGGCAGTCATTCACACCTCATTCATACTAGGAAAGGACAAAGACAGGATAGACAGAGAGAGAAAGTACATCCATGCCCGAATCGGGATTCGAACCCAGGACCTCTTTATCCGTAGTCAGGCACGCTGACCACTAGACAAGTTGGTCGGTATAATAACAAAGTAAATATATTTAGTATATGGAATATATATTTGAAACACAGATACTAAACTAGTCAAAACAATATAAAGAAAAGTATAAAATAGAGGTATTAAATTTTTTGGGAATAATATTTTAATGAGTAAATATTTGAATATTTCTTTAATTAAATTGTTTAATTAAAGACATTTAACATAAAATTAAAGTAATGTGTGTAAAAAATAATTTTCATATAATTTGAAACAATATATATTTATAAATCTCGTAATTGACTTGATCTGCCGAAATTGTTTTCTCTTTTATTATGATTTCGATTTTTAATTACTAATCGATAGAAATTTAAATACATTATCTCCATAGACAAGCTCAGAGTACGACAAATTTTGCACACATTTTATTTTACTTCAGCATACGCAATGTCTTTTATAACTGCAAATAAACATTAATAGTATGATTTTAAATGAATAAATTAACGCATACACAACTAATGTTTCAATCCTTATACTATTAATAAAATTAGTGAGAAAGCCTTAGATAATCATAAAATTTAGTAAATCCCAATAAATACGAGATATGATTAATTAGGATTAATAGATTCCTTTGTAAGGAGCCAATGAATAGGGCATAATCCATTTATGTCGCAAAAATGTTGAATTCGTTTCAATTTAATTGATATAAATTTATAAATAAATGTACTTTAAAGAATTAATAATCTAGATAAAACAAATAAAACAGAGCACATTATAACGATGAACATGAAAAGTGAACTATTAATAGATTTTCGGATCACTTAAAATTGTGAATTCTTCATGACATTGAATAAGAATTTACTTATATTGTTAGAATCGTGGTTACCTTGAAAATCATGACAGCCTTTCAAGAGCATGGTTAACAAGAGGAAATAGAAAATTTATGAATTATGGCCTTTTTTTATGAAGTAGATATTTTCAAGCACGTTATTTCAGTATTATCTTGCAAATATAATTCAATAAATAATATATAACCCACATTAGAACAATGAATGTCATTAAAAAAAGTAATTTCCAAACATTTCTTGAAAAAAATCACATCGCAAAAAGTAAGTTAAAAATCGAAATTATAAGAAATGAAACTATTGAAAATTAAACTTTTTTTATAATCAAAACAGAGATAAAACATATTATATAATTTGACATAAATATTATTTAAAAAAATTTTTAAATTCAAATAAATATAATTAGTACAGAATTGAATTTTTGAATTTTAAATATTATTTTAATAAGCAATTTTGTATATAATAGCCATTTTATACTGTATATGAATACATTTATATAAAAGTGATATAAATAAGATTATTTTGTATTTTTTTTTAGATAAGATTATGCATTTTCATTAAAGTTATTATATTTAAAATCTTTTGTGAAACAATATTCAGTGAAATATCCCTCTGCGTTTAAAATCTTGAGTTTTTCTTTTAAAGGGAAAAAAAAAAAAAAAGAAAAAACGCGAGCAAAGAATGATATAGGAAGTTAAATTTAATTCAGAATTTATTGTTATTTTTCCAATTCGGATTTTCAGTCCCCTTTTAATATTAAATGAAAACACCAAAAATATGCTTTAGTGTTAAAAAAATTATTAGATCATAATATCGCTTGATAAAAGATAAAATATCATTGGAAATTAGGAATTAGAATAAGGAAGTATTGATGCTAGAAAAAGAGCGATTTTGAATTATGTATCGAAATCTAAGTGCCTTGATTTCGCTAATTTAACATTGATGGTAGAGTTCTCTTTAAAAACTGATAAAATGTTTTTACTTCATGATGAATGAGAAAAACTTAAATTGTTCGTTACATTTGCATACAGATTCATATTTAGTTAATATTTTATATACGCTAGATAAATTTATATACGTAAAAAAGATATTCTGTTAGCAATAAATACCACATATTGGTATTTTCAATTGTGGACAATGTTAAAAGAATAAAATGTTTATCTTGGCCAGATTTATAATTCATTAGTTTTTATATGAACATTATTTTATGAAAGTATAGAAATTGCATAATATGTTTAATTATTTCAGTATATTATACTGTGAGTTTATATCGAAATTTTTGATAAAAGGTTTGCATTAAAGAATAAATAAATTATAATTATTTCAGTTTCACACATTTTAATTTTAGTTTTTAATTTTTTGCTATTCTAGGGTTTATTGAAATATCCATTGATAATTAATAAAATCTTTTAAGTTTCTATATGTGAGTTTAAATCTTTTAAGTTTTATCTTTTTTTTACATTACAGCTCGGTAAAAACTTAATGATATTTATGATCGAAAAATCTAAAATAATTAATTGTGAAGGACTATTTAGGATAATTACTATGTCACAGAAGAGCAAAAAACTTATTACAGAAATCTGGATGAGTATGTCCGCAATAATGTAATAGAAAAACGTGATTTTTATAACAGATTCATTTCATATTTAGACACCTGGAAGAATATTTTTGGAAACGGTGAACAGTTTTCATGGGTCAATCTGGACAAAACGAATGCTGTTCGTTTGGAGATTATGAAACTTCTGCTTAAATTATTTATAGCAGTTTTCTTGATGTACCCGATTTGAAAATAAACAATGATCAGATGTTTGACGAAGTGCTTTCTAAGGAGTATTTGAGGTCGAACTTGGGTGTCCCATTTCAGAAATGTGGTAAGCCTACTTTAAAGTAAATTTAATAATAACTAAATTAAAGAAATTGATTTTGAAATAAATAGGAAGTACAGACACATAGCTGAATTATATTTTACATTGCGCAGTTTTTCAAAACTTTTAGTGCTTTCAGTATTGCATATAAAAGATAAGTAATGTATGTTAATTAAAGTTTTAAAAAAATGCTTTCGAAATAAAAGCACTAAATGGCAATCAAGTTCAGTATCCCCATACACTTGGCAACCGCGGCGAATTTTTTTTTTTGTCGCCAAGCTAGGCGCGCGTTTATTAGAACGGGAAATTTCCCTAAGTTCGATCGAAAAATCAGCATTTCAGAAAATTTAAAAAGGGAAATAAAGATAAATAATGGACTTACTTGATATGAAGTCAAGCTGACATTATTCGTTTGTCACCATTATCAAATTTTACAAAAAAAAATAAATAAATAAAAATAATAATAAAAAAGTAAAATAAAAAAAGAGCATGCAAAAACTGTTTTTTTAAATATATACATTTTTTAAAATTAAAAAAAAATTAAATAAATACACTTTTTAAGTAAATAAAAATGAAAGACGAATACAATAAAAAAATACATGTCAGCAATAGAATTTAAATAAAATAATCACACCTCCGAAATTTGGTACTCATCCCAATTAATTCCCGAAACGATTTCAATAAATTTATTAAAACAATCATCATTTGCAGCTATACAAGATTTATGAAACATATAGATTGCAAAGTAAAATTTAAAATCTGTCTTACGATTATACGTAGGTAAAGAAACTTTTATATGCCTCCAGGTACTTTCAATTGTATTCGTGTGACATCCCGATTCGGGATCAACAAATGTCAACTTATGGTTGACTTTTTTAAATGCTCAAATCCCTCCTCAGTTAAACAATCATAGCTCTTCCAACAGTCGGAATACACGGAAATTCCTGGAAAAATCCAATCTTTAATTATTTGAATTAATGTTTCCTGTGATCTACTGTGACAGCAACTGAAAAAACTTTTCCGGAATCCCTGTCAACCCCTCCCCCAAAAAAAACACACTGACCGTCAACCTTATGCCCCTTATTGTATTTTCGCTTTCCAAATTTGGACTCATATATTTCAACAATTTTGCACTTCCCCCTTATTTTTTCTGATGGAAGTTCAATGTAATCTAAATTAGTTTCATTAATAAATTGCCTCCAATCACCAAGGTCGCCTTTGCGAATGAATACTCCTCAAAAATTTGTTCCATTTTAGATCCTCGCAAAATTTCATAGGTTATTAATAAAATGTCAAACAATTTTAGTTTAGATTTGGAAAACCGGGAACCATGTCTAATAGATTTTTCAGTATTACATCGCTTTCCAGCTATAGTTTTTTTACAAACAAAAGAAAAACCATCTGAATAAACTTTTTTTGGAGTGATCTTCATTTCAGATCCACATTTCCTACAATTCGGGACTTTTAATAACGCAATTTCCGTTAAAAATTCAATTAATAATTTAGAATCCTGAGCGAGTTGAACTAAGAAAATTCTATTAGCAATTCCGGGTTTTCCAACTGTTGGTCTAGAGCTGGAAAAATTAAAAAAACCATCATTATTATCTTTAATTTTAGCTAATAGAATTTGTTGATATTTTTCAACAATATTTTTAATATGAGGCATTTTAATTAAAACAATAAATAAAGTAATTAAAACAATAAAAGATGATAATAAATTAAGAAAACTAAATAAGAAAAAAAGAATATCTAATGATTTTAATTATATAAAACAAAATATATCATTTAATAATATATATATATATATATATATTAAAATTAAACCAAATAAAAGCAAATAGTATAAAAGAAATAGTAAAAAAGAAAAATTTACGTTGTTTGGACACTGGCGACTACGAAACACAACAGCGGGAAATCCACTGATTTCAGCAGCAACAGTAAACAAAATTAAAATGACTACCAATTAAAACGTAGAACAAATAGCAAAGAAAGTTCTCGAAGTGAAACTAAAAAAGCTATTGCCACTGAAAAAAAGCACATGTATAACATGTGCTTTTATGTATACATGAGCTTATATTTATTTTATATTTTTATGTATAACATAAAAATATTTTTATGTAAATTATTATGTATTAAAAAAATTATTATTTTTATGTATAACATATGTATTTATATTTTTATGTATAACATAAAAATTATTTAAAACATGAGAGAAACGGAATTCGGCAACGAAAAAATAATAATAGTAACAAAAACTAAATTTGGCAACACTACAATAAGAACAAAAGCTGAAATAGGCAACACTACAACGTAAACAACGGTTACCAGATTTGGCGAGAAATCAGTGTATGGGGATACTGAACTTGTTCCGATATGATATTTCTATGATTTTATAAATGAAATCAATTATACATTCAAAATTAAAATTAAAAAATCTGCCCTCAAATTACGTAAAAATATTAATATTACAATAAATAATATATTTTCTTATTTGTTTCATTAAGGAATTGCTATTTAGATGCCTTAAGTAAATTCATTTTGGGTCTTCTCCACTTGTATCTACTATCATTTTCTTTTTATAACGCTGTTCTCAGATTTCGAAACTTCGAGCGTATTCACCCAGTTAATAATGCTATGCTCTATGCAAATGCAAACATACAATAGTAACAAGATGGTAGGGTGGATGAAGTTAAACCTCTAGCTTTCCCTCAACAGTTCACGAGTTTGATTCCCACCTAAAGGCGTGGACATATTTTTTATTCAAGTTCACTTAAAACTGAAAGTCTAAGTCGAATTAGTCTGCGTGTGCATTAAGCACTAAGTGACGCATTCAACGCTCATTAATAAACAAAAGGTATAACTTTTTAAGTTTTAATTTTTAACTAGAGGTTAACTGGGTCCTTCCTACACAGTAGGGAAAGTTTACTGAAGAAAAAATTGCAACCAATAAAAGTGAAAAGATTTAAATTGAAAATTCAAAATTTATTCCATATGTGTAATAGCGCCGCGACTTCATGTAATTAACAAGTTTTAATCCAAAAAATAAAAATAATAAAAGAAAATACAATCAAAAATCAACATGGTTATATTCTATTTAGTTTATTAATAATTTATAAAACTGTATTGTGGGATACTCCATTTTGATTTTGATGGTCCAATAATATTCCATAAAAACATTAAAAAGTATAGACTTTAAAAAAAGACTGTATAAGAAAATTAAGATAAATAATTCCAATGTAAAGCGTCAAATTTCAGAGTTACCGTAACTACATTAAAGGCAATTTTTTAATTTTAATTATAAATTTTTTTACAAGCATAAATAAAACTTTTAACACTTCACAAAATAAATATCAATTGCAAATTTTGTTAACAATAAATATTTTTAAATTTATCCACAAATACATTTTTTTATATTTTCTAAAAACTTACCAAAAAATTACAAAACATGGAATAATAAATATTAATTATAAATATGTTCTTAAATATAAGAAAAAAAAAACCTTACTTCTAATTTCTCCAATAGGCTATCGACTTTGGCTGGCTCAATTTTTGGATCTATTCCAACGGCAATATTAGTATAGCCACCATCAGAGTCAATCAAAACTTCGCCATATGATGAAGCAATGATCACCAGAATCAAAGAAAGGGAAGCACGTACGCACCCAAACATGTTCGGGGAATGACTGGGGTGTGCAGAAGGTCTCATTCGAGTCACACAACAACCACTCGCATGTTATTCGTTCTTCTTTCCTGTTCTATTGACATAACATTATCGTTTGAGAATTTTGCGATAAGAGACTGCGGTTGCAGACAGGCTATTGGCTAAAATTGTCTCCAAACGATATGTTTAACTTATCAGTAGAATTTAGTTTTTCATTTAAGAAATTAGCAAAACGCAATTAAAAAATATTATGAATATTTTGTTTTAGAATAAGAGAATTAGAAGAGGAAAACTTTAATTATTCTTTTAAGAAAGCTTTGCTTAGCTTATCTTCAAATGACTCAAAGCTGGCGACTTTCTATTGTACTTTGCTTTGGAACAGCGTTATCTCTTATTCAAAAGACGTAAGGTAGCGAGTACACATAAATGAAACACAACTGCGAATATATTTAGGGCTGAGTAAAATGTAATCCTCTCTTTCGGATGTGGCTCATACCTGTCTACGCTTGGTTTGATACTTTCCGGTGCTTTGTGTGAAGTTTGTAACGCGCCCATTTTTATCCAGCTTCCTTTTTTTTCTCTTACTATGATAAATACAAAACATAACGTCCGGGGTTTAGCGGGCATTATCATCAAATATGATGACCTTTAATATTCCAAGTACACATAATGAAAATAAAATGAACTTTAATATTTAAAAAATACTTTTTTTAAAAATAATGATGAGTTGTATAATGTTCTATTAGGCTTCTGCTCTCACCATAATTTTATATATATTTTTTGAATAATTTTTTTTAATATTTAAAGCTTTTATTTTAACATTTTTTGACATATTTGAGCATATTGATGTAACTAGCGCTTAAATATATTTTGTAAATGTTTAATATAAACTTAATTTTTATTACACGCTCACAAAGTACAATCGTATTTTCATAATGTTTGTAGCAAAAAAATTGAAAATTTTTTTATCAAATATATTGAATTCTTCTGTATATTTTTGGTGTTTCTTAATGAAATCACTTGCGCTTTTATTTGCATAATAGTTTGATTTCGAAAATAAGAGACTGCTAATTGGGAAAGAATTTTTTCAGTGGAAATTTTGATGTTTTATTATATCAACTTAATTATATAGTTTTAGCACTTATATCATTTTAATATAATATTTTTGTGATAGCTATTTTATGAAAATTTACATCATTTCATTTTAACACTTATTGTTATACATTTTTCTTCTTAGTGCAAAATACGTGATATGAAGAACCCATTAGTCGAGGCAATAGTTAAAAAACTAATTATTTAAAGTATCAGTCCCATTATTCGTACATTAGTTTTCATAAGTTCTATGTTAACAAAGATCATTTTGCTTAGAAAGTAAAACGAACACATTTTTTTTGTTTCTATTTTGAGAATTTAATATATATTTTTTTTATCGTAGACAGTAAATGACATTGCATTTCTTGGTATAAGAGCTAAAGTAGATGCACGAAAATTATTAATAGAGAAAAAATTAATTCTTTCATATTCCAAAAATCATTAATAAAAAAGTTGACGCCATAAATTATAAAGGAGTATGAGAACATATAGTAGATTCATTATGTAGGAATATGTTTTTTAAAAAGCAAGCATTTGATTCTCTTCCTTACACATTTTAACATATTCTCTTAGATAGTAATTTTGGACAACGCGTAGCGGATATATTTACTATTAGATTACTATAATTTTTTGAGCATACAAATATATTACTTCCTAAGAAATATTTGCATACATCGTGTAGTATACTTGAAAAAATACCTTACAAATTCTTAAGTGCACACCTGTAAATGTATATACACAATCGAAAGTACAATTTCTATACTCAGTATTTAGACAACATCTTAGAGTTTTCACTCTGATAAAAATTTTCTTACTACGATAAATTAATAATGACACTTGTGTTTTATCCAATGAAATTCACAAAAATTTTCGAATCGCATTTTAATTGCGACTTTCATAAATTTAAAAACTTACCATGCATTATCTCATATAATGAAAATAACGCCTTTGTCTAGAGTTTAGAAATATAAAAATAAATTTACTTACAGGAATAATCAGTGTTTATTTTTTATTCTTTTAACAAAACTCCGTGGTACGGCAGCCCATCTGGGTCAAGGCCTACAGTGCCCATAACTGTTTTCATGACCGAGAGACTTGGGGGTGAGAAGCCTATGTCCCAGTTAAGTGGTCAGTCTAACATGAGACCCCCAATGTTTAGTTACCAAGCATGCTTGGTACTCAGTTTATAGACCCACTGAAGAGATGAAAGGCTGATTTATTCTTTTAATTTATAAAAATTTAAGTCAATATTTGCATTTTTTATTTACGGTAGTAACTAAGGAGCAATATTTGCTATTTTGTTGTTTTATTTGTTATATCCTACAAGATATGTCAAATAAAAACAATCACACACACATTTTTATTTCGCACATTTTATACAAATTTTAAGGTTACATTCAAAAGATTTCCCTCGTGTTTGATGTACATTGTTATCAGATTAAATGTTGATTTATATACGCATGCGCATAAAATTTTTCACTAATGTAGGCAAAAAACTTAATATAAATAATCGAGTTTAAGGCATATAATTATATCCTGATTATAATATTACAGTCTTTCTAAATTTGTATTTTAGCAAATAAAAAAATTATAAAATAACTATTATTTGTAAGTAAAGCAGATTCATAAAAACCATTTCTATATCTGGAAATTAAAATTGAGCTCCAGTGGCTCAGTAGCTTCACGCCGCTTTCTTTAAGCTCAGCAAAGTGAAGCATCATTTCGCGGGCAGTGGTTGGGAGGGTGACCACGGTGTACTCTCCTTCACTGGGTTGCTGGAACTCCGTGGGTTGGGGACGTGTCCACGTTAATCTGTGACGTCCAAAGTCCTTCCGCTGGTGTGGCGTGGATGTGGAGAGGAGGGTGCCAGCTCAGATGTGGCCTCGTCACCTGACCGTGGCTCAAATTTACGAGTCACCTTAAAAAAGAGCAAAGTCGTACTTTCACCTTCGTGGTGCTCTGATCCAAACGAAAGACGCTCTCTATTGACTTAATTCGCACAGTCAAAGGCATAGCAAGCTTGGCTTGTCCAAGTGTCATAAGCAACAACAACAACACAACACAGAAATTAAAATTTAAAAGTAATTTTACTCATTTATTTACAGAAAGTAATTTTACACAAGTTTTAAATAAATTATTAATTTATAAAACATGATCACATTTTATTTTTATGGTATTTAGTATTGATGAATTGGATGTTGTTTTTAAGTAATGTTGTTTAAGAGAAAGAGGTTTTTTTTATATAAATTCGCCATTTTGATCATACTTTGTTTCTCAAAGATTATTTCTGCTCCATTACTCTTTCAAATGAATCCCTTTCTCGTTAGTCCCAGTGATTTATTTGACGATATTGACGACAGACAGGGGGAATGGCAATCAGTCATGTTTACAACCAACCCAAAATATGGAAAGGGTTGATTTAAAAGCTTTTTGACAACTCATGCTCGACGGGTATGATGGATCCTCCTACTAAAGTTATATTGAAAGCATAGGTGGCTTTAGGTTCCTAACCCATAATTAGTTCTAATTCTGGAATTCAAATTGTTTTTTTTTACTAGCAAATGTGTATCAAATTCTGTGAAATAGCTTGATAATTTTGAAATATGGTGATAAAATAAAGATAAATAACTATCAGGAAAGTAATAATATTACAATTATTTATTGATAAAT
Organism: Latrodectus hesperus; assembly: GCA_037975125.1. NCBI lineage: Eukaryota > Metazoa > Arthropoda > Arachnida > Araneae > Theridiidae > Latrodectus > Latrodectus hesperus. The sequence continues at coordinate 1,067,320 of CM075861.1, forward strand.
TATTTGTATGATAGATAAAAATAAAATTTATGATAAATTTTCTTTAGGATATAATTTTTTAAGACCGTTTCGATTAACTGATATGGTTCTTACTTTTATTTAAAGAAATTGTTATATAAAAAGCTAATCCCTAAAAATAAACAAAAAAGATAAGTTTCTAATAATAATTGACTTTGACAGATAAATATAAAGTTTCTAATAGAAAATTTCTAGCTTAAAATTAAACAGGAAAATTTTTTCAGATATCAACAAAGAAAGTTCTATTAATATAAATAAATATGTATGTATTTTTTTGTCTTTAATTTGATTTTGCACAAGTAAAAGAAGTGAGTGAAGGAACACATTAAAAAAAGGTATTCCATAATTTCAAGAATGAAAACCCATTGTAGAAACTTAAAAAGAACAAAAATTAGAGAATATAACGAGATAAATCTAAATTTCATGAAACCAGGTGCATAAAAAGCTACGGAAAAATGTTATACAGAAATTTGTCAGTAAAACTTGTTTAGAAATGAAAAAGAATTGTTATGTAAATCATACATAAATTCCCTACTTGACAAATTTTAACCTAATTAGTTTATTAATTTAATATGACGACACAAATTCATTTTTGAGTATGATGAATTACAATATTCTGAGTAGGAAATAATACCGTAAGAAAGATTATAGGATTATAAAAATAGCAATATCGTTTTTAAATTTTATACATAAAGTTTTGATTTTTGTATTGTGAAAGATTAAGGTATTTTACTAATTGTTCTACTACTCCATTACTATTTGCTTCACTAATACATTATTATGGTATTACATTAATGCTGATAGTAGTGTAGAATAATACGATAGTAATGCTACTACATTATTATCGTATTATTCTACATTACTATTTGCTTTATTATATTATTTTAAATATCAAGATTAATAATTTATGAATACTATAGTTTGATACAAATTTTAAATACCATAAATTTATATATATTATAAACACACTATAAATGCAAAATGAATATCATAATTTTAAAACAACCATGATATGATAGTAAAAAGAGTTAATCAGAACTATATCATAGCACCAAAATTGTAGTTAATTTGAGAAGATGGTAGTGTTTTCTTTGATTATTACTCTCGCTGGTAAAATCCTAGTATACATAAACGCGTTTGGCGGGATTTTAAAAAAGTCGCCAACTGCTAAATTCGTGTTATTCATAATCATCAACATAAACGAGCGTTTCATAATGAAAAAATTTGTGAATCTCAAAATGATATTATTACATAAATATACAATCCGAATCTTAATGTCACCAAATCCATTGCATTACGGATACTAGGATTAAGCCCAAGCAACTTATCAATTAAATAAGAAGTATTCCATGGCGATGAAATTTAGCTTAGCAGCATATTACAAACATCCTCTAATATGCTGATCTTTCAAGCCATAAGTGTGTACGCAATATCCTTGTTTACATCCTTGTGAATGTCGTTGGAGAGCTGCCAAACATGTTGTTGAGCGTTTTCTTATTGATAAATGGGACCTGGAAGTACTGATGTAGACATGGAATTTCAAAACTACAGCCAGCAGTAGAGGTTTTTTCTTACATGGCAGATTTCTAGCATTCCAAAATTTATTTTAGTTAAATTTAAACTAAAAGCTAACAGCAAATGATATATACAAATAACGCTCATAATTTAGCTGTGCTTAACTATCCACTTACAGTTTGTAATTGTATACCAAATGTACTTCTCAAAATTATTTGCAGTAACTCTAAATGCTCAGCAGTTATTTTAGTTCTATAGTATATATTTTAGAGAATGTGTCTTTTCATGCAAATAAAAATTTTCTGAAAGAGCAACAAAGCCAATAGTAAACTTAAACTGATAAAACTGTAAAACTGAAATTAACTCTAATAAATTTCTGTTTTGTTTTAGCTCTCAGTTTAGATCCATATAGCTTTACTGAATGTAAACTTATTTACATTTAAATGCTTTTAATTAACTATTGAAAATGGAATGAAATGATTCAAGGCTAATATGGGGTAAAATGCAATTATTATTCTACCACTTTTAAAATGTTAACAGCTCTTAAATACTAGCTACAATTTTACTTCCTTATTTTTTGATTTGTGAATAAAAAATCTGTTTTATATAAGATTATATAAAAATAATTAAAAAAGTATTGCAATTAATATTAAAATTTTAAGAAGTTTTAGGTTGTATTAATTTAAGGAACATATTTTTTCCATGGTTTGTATTCATTAAAATTTGACTAATTTGTAGAATAATTTGAAAGTTTAAATATTTCTTCTAAAATAACTTGATCAGTTTATTCATTAGAGTAAAATAAAATCTTCATTATTCTGCTATAAAATTCAAAAATAAACTCATTAAATTTATTAGGAATCTCAGAATCATTACTTTAATCACAAAATTCATGTAAAATGTATTAGAGATTAAAATCCCACTGTGCAAATGATTATTTACAAAATAGAGCACAAAAATAAATTTTATTATATTCTTATACAAATAAATTTCAAATATTATTTATTTAGAAAGCTATTTTTCATTACAGAGTATTAAAAATCTTCATATCCATGTAAAAATATCCTTTGCCAATTTTTCTTTTAATTAAAACTAGTATACATCAAAACTGAAATAATATGTGAAATTATCATAAAGGAAATATAGAATTAAATTTGTTAAAAATTATTATTAAATGTGAAAAATAAAATCATCACATTTAAAATTGAATTATATACTGAATTATATGATAGTCAATTATAAATAATTAATTATTATAAATATAATAATCAATTTAATTTTTTTATTTTCAAAACTGATATTTCAAATATGAAATTATATTACATTAAGTAATGCATAATATATTTAATTATATTATATTAAATATATCCTCTATACTATTTATAATATTATTGCATTATAAATTCGTCTTAAGAAAATTGCATAAAAGCATAATCTCTCTCATCAACTAGCTTTGCAATCCTCTATTTTCAATGAATCGAGCTTTGCAATCCTCTTTTTTAAGACGTGGTCAAATTTTGTTCGTATATTTTTTAGTACTATCTCGTAGCACTAATGGCTATTTGCACCAAAGTTAAGTTTAAAAATTTTGACTAAATATTTTTAAAATTCAGTTGACTTAACGTGTAAAAATAGGCGTGGTTTGATGATTTAAAAACTTTTTAGTCGAGTTAAAAAATTCTTAAGTGTTTAGTGCAAAAGACAATAAGTGCTTGAGTGAACAAAGATTAACGAAAATTACATACAATATATATTATCAAATATTATGTATTAACATATACATACATTAATTTTACGCATTTCGCAGTTAATTCCCTGTCAAGTCTAGTTCTATTAGAATATTTTACAACGTTCATTGAAGAAAACAATTTTTCAGGCGAATATATGGACCCAAACATCGATAAAAGTGCATTACCCTGTTTTTTCATCGATATAAAATTATTTGGTAAAGAATCCTATACGTTTTACATAATATTTTAAATTTTTACTGTGGGATCAATATTATCTGCACAGATTTCACACATTTTCCTTCTATTTCAGAAATCAAGTCTTCAAATTTTGTTTTCCATTCAAAGCTGCTTAAAAATTCAACTAATTTCATTTCTAAATTATGAATCCTAGCCAACATCAATCCGGTTAACATCATTCTTTCTAATTCTGCTTGCTGTGGATATAAAATAAAATTAAATGTATTTTCTAAACTTTTAAACTGATTGACTCTCTCTTCAAAAGCTTGTTTTATTTTCTGCATAATAAATAAATATTTTTAATTGCATTTACTTGAATGTCAATCGAATTTACAAAAATTATTATGTTTTGAAAATGTCTTTGTAATTGAGGAATATATTTCATGATTTTCATTTTCAAGTTTGTCAATTTACGTTAAATTTACTTAAAAATTTCAAAAATCGTTAAAAGAATTAGTTAACGCTCTTGACGTATTTTATTCAATTTATTAAAATGATGATTGAGGTCGTATAAAAATTTTAAATTATTTGTGTATAGGATTATGAATGGATTATGATATAGGATTATGACCAATGTATAGGATTATTCATCGAAACTATTGTCTTTTTCAATTAAAAAGAATTTAATTATTGGTAATAACGGTAAAAAGTGATTAAGAACTCAACGAAACTAAGCCATCGTACGTTGTTGTTTGTTAAAATCCCTGAATATTGGAATTCAATCTTCTTAAGCAAATTGCCGCTAATTAAGAATTCTTGCGTTTATAAAGTTGATTATTTTATAACAATTGACTTTATACTGAAAAATGTTTTTACAATATGCTTCGCTTAAAATATTTGCTGGTGTTTTATACAATGAAATTTAGTCAAAGAATGTGAAATATTTTGTTTACGTTAAATAAATCCAGTATTTTTTCCTATCATACTAGGTGCACCATCTGTTGTTACAGAAACTATTTTCTGAAAGTGAATATCCAATTCTTTAAATGTAATATCAAATTCTTTAAAAATATCAAGACCGCTACACTTCCCTTTCGTCATTAGTTTTAT